>WBMZ01001168.1:0-271560 GCA_013400975.1 Atrichornis clamosus
GGCTGCTTATGGAGCAAGGGACAATTTTGCAGCAATGAGTTTATCATAATTTATTTCATCATGGGTTTTAGAGAGTGCTTTATGTTTTCCAAGTAATGCTATTTTCAATCCCACAGAACAGAAAAAAAATATAGCCTCAGCCAATACTTGCAACAAACCCTCAGTACTTACCAGCTTCAGAAGGAGATACATGTTATTTTATGTTGACATTTGGTTTTCACCAAAAAAGTAGGGAATGTTTTGAAAAATTTTAGTCATGAAGACAAAAGCAAGTTATTCCCTTTCCTTCATTTTAATGTTATTTTCTTCTTCACCACATCCAATACTGTCCCAGAAGCACAACCTTAGCAAACTTTCAAAGCTGTGTGGCAGTTTCTGAGTCCTCATTCACAATATCACTACTCACTCTAAGAGAAAAAATTACTTATAACTTTCATATAAAATGGCTGGTTGTGTCTTTTATGTCAACAGAAACATGACAGCAATAATAAATAGGATGCAATGCAGATAAAATTAACTAAATTGTTTAAAAAGTCATATGTTGGCTACACAATACCTGATTACATTTCCCAGAAAGCTGCAAGTGTGAAGGGGAATTTTAGATCCTATGTGTTGTTCAGTAGGTGCTAAGCTCTCAGATCCAAGCTTGGTGGTATATCACTGATAAATGGTATGCAGACTGAAGGAATCCATGTATATGTCATAGCCATCTGAATATTCATTATGCTAAAGTTAATAAGTTATTCATAAGAGTACAAACCTTTCAAAAATATCCTTATTTTCTCAAGGAAACTGTCATCTACATTTATTTCCTTTGTAAATCTACAAGTCCTTCAAGCAGACTGGACTACCTTTTCACCATAAGCATAATGGCATCTGGACTACTGGAGAGAGTGTATTTATTCAATCCTTTTTCTTATCTAACTATCTATCTATCTATCTCACGTTCTGATAAAGGTGATGTCTGAACTGAAACAGACACGCAAATTTCAAACAACAGCAAAAGTCTGAAACTAGAAGCTCATTCATTACAAGGAAAAAAACCCCGATTATCAGAAGTTACTTTGATATTTAACCTGTGATTATCACAAACCACAAGAGGGGAATTGAAAAGGTTTTTCTGCTGTTTAATATATCAAATTTCCTTTCTCTGAAAGTGAAACCTTATACATCAATGCCTTGCTGGTCATGAATAAAAGAAATCAAAAACCTGAAATATGATCTCAGAATAGTATGTAGTAGTTTTTATGCTTATTTAAGAGCACAGAACTATGTAACTGAAAGAATACAGCTTTTTAGAATTTAAGATTATGCAAGTTTTCTGTTCAATTGCTAATTTTCAAGTTATTTTTACATAAATCTGTGTCTAAATGAAAGCTCCAATAATGTTATTGTCGTCTTCTCAAAAAATAATATTCTATATGACAGAATGATACATTTGTCCTTGATCATAGAAATGGTGTTCAATTTGGGCATGCAACTATGTGCACACTTAATTTAGGACATGGACCTATCCCAGCAGGGCTACAGGCTGGCTTAAAACCATTTGTTTTAAACAAACAACTGTGTTCTTCCTAATATTCTCTATTGCCTTGGTTGAAGAATGTCACATCTCTCCTCAGCAAACAGAAGTGACAAAGTTTGACAAAGTCCTTCCCCTTTCACTATCCACAGAGCTCTACCTGCAAGGTGAGGGCAGAGTAATGCCTTAAGGCAGAGGAATGCTTTAGTAACTGATTTTAAGCCATGGTTAAGATCTCAGATCTAAAATTTAGCTTTGCAGTGAAATAAGGAAAACCAGATGGGAGCAGATGGTGAAGGAAGAGCCTTACAGGTTAGTCTAATTGAGAATCTGAAGGGTTTTTACCTTTGCTGAAACTCAGAAGGTATGGTCCAGGTATAAACCAGCAGAATCTCTTAGTTAAAAAGAGTGATACTGACTTCTCCAGCTGAAAATCTGATCTGCAAATTATTTCCCATCTTGTCTTTCTCAAAGTTTATTGGACTCATTGATGCTCACTTAGAGAACTAGAGAAAAATAACTAGAAAGATTCTCTGCCTCCATCTTTAATTTAACAGAAAAAATCTAGAAGTTTTCTTATTCATGGTGTTATGGTCTAAGAAGTGTCCTGCTGGGAATCTGCCCTGAAGCTTGATAGAACAAACTTTAGATTTTTAAAACCAGCGGGTATATCTGGCCTTGCTCCTGACCTATCTGTTTGAAGTGTGTGCATACCAGTTCAGGCTAAACTTTTGTTCGCAGTGAATTAACACAGCTCAGAGAGAAATCTCATGCTATCTGAGTGACCCAGGACAGCATACTGATGAGAAAAGAGTTTTAGCTTTTCCTGGAAGCTAATGGCTATCTTTCAGCTTATTACTTTCATATTTCATATTGCTATTCTTGCAAATTAACTGATTTTTGTTTTATTTTGCACAGATCTATGAGCTCGATTGCATGTTATTTATATTTATAACAGATTTTACTGAAATATATTTTGGTTTGTGACATTAATTCATATTAACTTTATAATTTGAAGTGTTTCTTGTGTTCATGAGTGACTTTGTCCCTTTCATCCATATAGCTGATGTCAGCCTTAAGTATAATGGACCCTAACGCTGGGTCAGGAAGTAGTAAAAGTGCAAGGGAGAAACGATGGAAAATGTGCTGGTGCATCTCTCCAGCAATGTGACGAAATTAATTGCTAGAGTCAAATGTGCCTCATGTACCATGAGTCTCCTAAAAGCATTGGTTATGCAGCCTTGACTGGCATCTTTCTGTACTGTCTCCCTCTCAAAGAAAATGTTGATTTGCTGATGGAAAGCAACAACTTACAGTTTGCCTTGGTGGGGTGCATTCTCTGCTGATGTAGGGTTGCTGTCTGATGCACCCCCTAGTTCACAGAAAGCTGTTCTCTCCAGAGCTTGGCTAGGGCTGGAAAACCACTGCTTCTCTCCAGGAGTGTCTATGTGGTTTATTTGCTCAACAGAAGAACAGATCTGCTTTTGGAGTACCCTGATAATACATCAGCTGTCAATAACTTGGTGATGGGCAATTCTGTCCCACTCTATCAGGGAGAGGCTGTAAACCAAGCCCGCGGTTCACAGCCTCTGCAAAAGCTGACAGCCAGCTGATATTTAATGCCTGTTGTGATGTCTTTTCCTTGTGACACCTGTAGATAGGAAGAAGCCAGTGAGCATCACTTAATTGCTCTCAACCCCAGTTACAACACCCCAGTCCCCTATACTTTTAAAGCAGACCATATAAACTGTGAACAACCACATCTTCTGGATAAGCAGTTATGGGAAAATAGGATTTTTCAGTAAGTATTAATAATTTTATTTGAGAAATACAGTGTAGCAATGATAAATGTAGTTGTCTGTAAACAACCTGTTCAACTGAAGTAATGGTTTCAGTTATTATTATAGCATTGTTTGGTAAATACTGAAATTATAAAAGTAATTTGGCAAGTGAGTAAAAGGTTCCTTTTATTTACAGTGATCTAAACCAAAACCATCTGCTGCTACTGTTATTGTTCTTTATATGTTCCCTTCTGTGCAGCATGTTTTCTTGTTTTTTTACTGAAACACAACCTGTGCTGAAGACTGTAAAACAACTTAATTGCTGTGTTGATGCTTTCTTGGATCCCATTGACTTTCTTGGGCAGCCTATGAGCCCGATCAGAATGTAGAAATTTGGCACACCATAGTTGTGTGAAATGCTTGGGGACAGGAGAAGGACAGGAGGAAAACATGGAGCTGATGAAACAGAGAAGAAGCAGTTCACCAACTTGAAGGCAAAATAAATATACTGACAACAAGTGCTTCCTAAATAGTTTGAATTAATATAAATGACAGCCAAATAAACAAACCTTAGTGCTGATAAATGCCGAGGGATGAATACTTTTTTGTGTAGAAAGGCATGGGTAAGTGTACTGAGAGGGGGAGAGAGGCAGAGGAGATGTGACCTCCATTCCTCCATCCTTTGGATTCTTAACTGATTCTGTTCTACAGGCAATAGTACCTCAGCTGAGAGAAACAGAAAACAGGGGAATAGCCAGGAATTCATGACTGAACTTCCAGAGAGATTACTGCTTTTCACAGGTGGCTGAAGCTTCTGGGCTTGAAGCCTTCATGCCTTATGCCACCATCCAGAGGTGTCTAAAAACACACTGCCAGTCTTATGGCTTCATTACATCTTGGGTTTCCTAGCTACTTCTCTCCTTTTCTTTTCTTTTAAAAAAATGTTTAATTTTATTTAGCATTCTCTGTATTTAGAATGATGGATAATAAAAGGTAGGATATCAGTTTGTGAAATGTTTGCTAAATTACTACAAATATTTTTTAAACCCTGCACTATTTACCAATATTCTTAAGATGATATGTACAGATGTAGATATGGGCAGTGTAGTTTATACTCTCTTTGAGTTTGTTTTTGTATAAAATTAAAAGGATTAGAAAGATTATTTGACTTACATTATTTGCTTAATGTAAGGTTAGTGCATTTTCAAATTCACTGTTTAAATGTAGTGCTAAATAATGACAACGAAAGGCATACTTTCAGTGAACTGTTAGTATTGATCTTCTAGCTGTCACTGGTTTTGCTTGCAAATATAAAAATTATCAGAGGTGTAAATATCCTGATGGGAAAGAGAGATACAACCCTGAAGAATTTCATGTAGAGAAAAAATTCAAATCTTGTGTTGACACTTGCTTTTCAAAACAGATGGTCTTCTTCTTAGAATAGCAAGAGAAAATACATTTGGGTTAATAAAATCCTAGTCATATAAGCCCAGTGAAGGAAAGGAAAATACACATTAATTGGAAATGAACAGCTTAAGAATTTATTTTATGTGGAAGGTTTTGAAAATCTACAGGAATACATTCTTAAATAGTTAGGAATATATATGAAATTAGGCAGTTTTTGCAATTAACATAATTCTAATGATAAACGGTCAAGGCAGGAAGGTCACTGTTATTCCATCCAAAAGCACAGGTGTGTTCTCATATCCTTGGTGAATTGTTTCTCAGCACTGCATTAATTTAGGCATATGTGCTCCTGACAGAGATTCACCACAGGATATTATATATATATATATATACATATATATACACTGCTGGCAGTGTTTGTCAATTTTCTTTCTCCATGAAATATATTCAGGTTTTGTTAAGAGAAATAGTTCTCCTAAGAACAATAAAACTGTCCATGGTCTATAAACATTATGGTGAAAATCTCATATTTTGGACATCTTGGTCTACTGATAACAACCTTGGTCCCTGGCTTGGGGAATTTACAGTTTGAGATTAAAAAATACAAAAGCACTGTCCTCCTAGGAGGGAATTGGATTAGTGTTAACATCTCTCCAAAGGATGTCTTTCATCCCTTAAGTAAGATAGGTACTTCCCTTATTTCTATATCTCAAGAGGGCACAGGAGTTTGTAGGTTTGGTGGTGGGATTGATGTGTTCACTGAAACTGACTTCAAAGCACACGATGAATTTTTGACAGTTCCAGCATTAAATCTCAGTTTAAGGTAGTTGGATCTTTTAATGATTGAGCAGGTAGGTAGGTATTCACTCACAAGCGAGATTTTCTTCTGCTTTAAAATAATTTGGCATGATGCTTTAGGGTGTACGTGTCCTAACCCTTCTTTGCTAACAGGCAAAGGAAATTAATTTAAGGCACCTTCATGTTTTTGCCATATTGTAAAATTCTAAAGTTTCAGTCTTTAGTACTTTGAAAAATCAAGCAAAGGGATTAAACTTTTAGTATGACCTGTTATGAGATTACATCTGCAGCACCAGGAGGGATAGCACTTTATCTCACTGAAGCTTATGACCTTGAGGACCTCTTTCATTTGTAAGCTTGCTGCTGAGACCTGTGTGTTATCCTGCCTCTAAAAATCCTGGGGATGAATATTTCTTTTTCCTTGCTGTCAAACTTATCTAATTGTTCACTTCAAATTTGTCATGTACACAGGGAATTCAAATGTGTCAGAGAAAACACACAACCCACGACTTTAATCATGTTTAGGGCTATTAGGAAGTGCCCAGTTTAGAGAGATATGTCTTCATAAGCTACCCCCTCTTTATCTATACAGTCATAATTTCTATATTGCCAATAGATGACAAATCATAAAGATAAAAAAAGTTTTGCCTGTTAGGACGACTGGATTTATTTTATGCTAAATCACATATTTGAATATTATTATTTACCAAGAATACACTGTTGTCATGGAACGTGTTCATGATCTTTTGATCTATTTATGAATGTTTATTTTCAAGAGAGTAGTACTAGCTTGTTTGCTAGCATAGTGTTTTTCAGCCACGGGTACATGTTTTAAAATCAGCAGAGGAGAGAGTGTCTGAATCCCACTAACAGCAAGAAAATAATAGTTAACCATTATTTAGGTTTGATTACTGTGTACAGAGCACAACCGAAAAATAACCTTTCTGAACATTGAAGAATTTGGTCAGAGTTGACAAACAGTGACTCTTAAAAGCAGCTCCTGGGTTCATTCCAGTAAAGCTTTATTCGTTCAGCTGGAGCATTCACCAGCAAGACTTAAATGGGGTCCAACACTTTCTCTATAACTTTAAGAAATTGAATATCTTTCACCCATGCGGCAGGTCTTGGTTCTCATCCAAATTCAGTCTGAAAGGAATGATAATTGATACTATTAACTAAAGACCTGATGCATTGATATACAGATGTGTTCCTGGGTGAGTCAGCCAGCCAGAGGAGTTATGAAGCTTTATTTGAACTTACTTCAGGGATGCCAAGGTTTACCACAGCCCAGAGAACAAAGTGAGTATCTAGCATTTCTAATCCAAAAGGAAGACAACCCATAACAAAATTGCCCAATTACTTTGAAAAATAAAATCTTGAATGCTCTTTATACATTCTTACATAAGTAAGAATGGAAAATGGATTTATTGCTTTGTAGGTCACCTTTAAGACTTACGGCTCTTAGAGAGCATTTTGCCTTAAGAAATTACACAACGACAGCATTTTAATGGCTTATTTTCAGAGAAAATGATTTTTCACTTTGATACCAGTTGGAATTGTCAAATTTGTTACTGGACAAAGACAGCAAGAAGAAACAGCATTTAGCAAAGTTATGTGCTGACCAAGTAAAGTGGAAAGGCTGTTTAAGTATATCAGAAAGATTAGAGGGTTTAAATTTTTAAGTTTCTTTTTCTCATTAGATGTCTGCCCAGAACTATATTAGGAGTACTGCCAACATGGAGCCTTTCAGACAGGCTTCTCTTCTTAGCTTCCCGAGTGGGAGCTTTAAGCCTTGCTTCCACTCTGTTATGGGTCAAGGTGTTGAGCCCCAGCGTAAGGCACTATAGACAAGCTGGGATATTTCACAGCGGTTGGTTAACCCCCTTTCCTAAAGCGAGCTCCTACAGTTAAGAAGCTGCCATATTCACAAAGCATGGCAAGGAAATAATTTATTTGTCCTAGAACCCAATTGGGAGTCAGGGCATAGTAGTTTTCCCAGGATCACTGAGGAGGAGAAAGGTGGGTAATCAGGGAACGGCACTGAAATCTCTCAGATCTTTAATGTCAACCAAATGTACTTCTTCTTGTCATCTGACTGCATTTATCAGATATATGTGACTTTCCTGGGTAGAAACCGCCATGTTCATCCTGCTATCAGCACTGACAAAAGGAAAGTATAACCTTCGAAACAATTCCTATTGTTCTTAAAACAAAGACAACTCCCTCTTTTCCTTCTGCTAAAAGAAGCTGATAAATATGTCTTTTTGTCGTCTTTCACTCTGCTTATTCAAAAACATGTAGACACTGAACTGATGTTTATCTGCAGTGTTTTAATATAACTGTTGAGGGTAAGGAGTAAAAAAGAACAAGGACAAAGAAAGCTTTTTCTTCAGTCGCTCGTAAGAGTGCCAATGGCAAGTTCTACTCTAATAACAAAAGGAACACTTCTGCTGCCTGTTGATGCAGAAAGAATATATTGCTGAAGAAAATAAATCAATGCAAATTATTTTGAATGTCCTGTATTATATTACTCTAAGTCAGACAAAAAAGTGAAAACGATGTTGTATGTGGTGGAAAAGGATGTAGCTAAATGCAGAAAGGCTTGAAATATTTAAAGGCTAATGGATGACAGAAACAATTGAACACAGTTGAAGATGACTTATGATCTGAGAATTTGCCTTACAAGCTAATAAAACTTAAATAGAAATAGTTGGGTACTAACACGGTAAGGTGATGTAAAATGATAATGAATTAGAAGGAAAAGAAAAGCAAGTGAGACATATGTACACTGGAGTGAAGGTTATGCTTCTAACAAGTCATCACTTTCGCCGCAATGTCTTAGGCAGAAGGCACAGATGGGTCCCAAACTCTGGGCCTCTGAGGCTGTACTAGTCTCTGAGCAATATATCCTGTGGGATTCCATGGTCCAAGGATGCCTGCTTGGCAGAGCATTTTCAGCTGCAGTGTAGTGCTGGGCTTTCCCCATCATGTGTGACCTGCAGTCCTTCCTCATCGCCTCTCTGGCCATGTGAGATGCCATGGTCAAGTGGACAAAAATAGAGGCACCTTTGTAATTGGATGTAGCTTTGTTCTCTCTTGGAGGATGAGGACAAGAGTTGCTCTGCTCCATAGCACACAGAAATGTTACTGCTGTTGGGTGAATTCTTAGCAGCCTTAAGCTACCTGGGACTGTTCCTGTCAGGATGCTGCAATCAGCACATAAAGCAGGTTGAGCAAAGTGAAAAAATTGCTACCATAATAAAGTGCCCATAAGGCTGCTGCAAAATCACTCACACAGCAGTTTATGGAGTTAGGAAGCTCTATCCTGCCAGGACGTATGGGAGCTTCCCCTTTGCCTCCAAAACACACCTACAAAGCTACAATAAGCTCTTCACAGGATGTTGAACATTTTAAAAAATTTTCTTATGTTTATCAAGTTACAGCTGACTGCAGTACAGCTGCTTAAACAAAATGCAGCCTAACTGAAGATGCAAGTTTTTTAATTCTTAGTGTGTAACGTTAACATGAATGATGTTACAGCATAGCAATTTTAAGGTAATCAGTTAACTAAACCAAATATCATCAGGCAGATCAGAGAAGATTAATTAGAAAGGAGTACTTTTGTCATATGCCTAAATAATGATAGCAGCAGAAATTATAAAATGCAAAAAAGACAATAAAATGGCTTAAGGAAGCAAGTTTATTGCAAGCTTATTGCCTATACAAGGGCTGTAAGTAAGAATGAAAATTACCTAATAACATGCATTTGTGTGCAGGTATGTTTGATTTTGATGGGTCTATTTATCAAATGAAATAGCCTGAGGAAAGCAGCTGCCCTTAAGTATAACTAAAACTGAAAAGATGTGGTTTATTTATGTCTAAATCAGTGGCCTTAATCAGAGATAATAGGCAACACGTAATGTATTGTTCAATGAGATTTGCCACCATGACTCAGCCGTAAGGAATTGCCCTTGTTATAGACCATTTTGTTAGGGAGAATGTGATAATTGTGTTGCCTACATCTGTCTGTCTACTTTGGATTGCTGCTCAGGGACTACTAAAGATGAGGAATGGCTAGCTTGAATACTACACTGATTTGATTTGTGCTGTTTTCTTCTGAGATGTACATAGTTCTTGATGTTAAATCGTCAAGCATTTGGCTATAATAGACATTTTTACCAAGCTGTACCTGTGCTATCAGCAATCACATTAATAGGAGTGCAAGAGTAGGGTACAATCTGGACCGGCTATAAGCAAGGCTCCATGAGGGAAGTGTGTGCACATTTCAGATTGTTATCTGTGCGTTCTGGTTTTGCTTTCTGTACCATAAGGGACTGACTGCCCCTCCTGGACTTAGCCTACATCAAGATGCACGAATGTGTGAAGCACCTGAGGGAGAAGAAAGGAAGAAGAAAATTCCCTGACATTCTGGAAGAGTTATAAATATGTGTGTGAAGGACATTCAGAAGCAAAATAACCTTGGCTACCATTTTCACACTCATGCAGGTGTTTCCAGAAGAAGAATAGTGGTGAGTATGGGAACAATGATGAGCTGAAATGACAAAGTGTCAATAAACCTCTCAAATTTTAGATTTTTAAAGGTCAGAAAGTTTTTAACATTAGAACAGTGAAGGACTGGAAAATAGTATAGCACACGCTATAAATCTTCTAGCAGACGGCTGCAGAAAGCTATAAAAAAAATCAGTATTACAACATACATATGATTGAATTTCAATGAATCATCATTTTATAGTGGTCATGACATGAAATCTCCATCTTCCTCTGAAATTGAGGGTTAAGAATGATACACTATTTTACATTGCCTTGATGTTTATATAGAATTCTGAAAACAGCATGGAGAAAAGCAGAAAAATAAAGCAGGCATCTTAAAAACCTTGTAAGATAACAGTGAAACCACTTTTCTGTTATACAGAACGTGTTTTGTCATACATATTTAGTGAACCCCACCTTAAACTAGTGCTATCTTTCATTCCATTAGTGTAACAATCAAGACTGCCTTGCTTTCGCTGCTGTACATTTGAATATAACATACCTAAAAAATATATCCAAAGATTTGTAGACTTTATCCACCTGAGAACTGCAATATAGAATCATCATGAAATGCTCAGTCTGAAATGTTCATTTATAATAAAAGTGAACAGGTGAAAAAGGAGAATTTATACTTCCACACATTTGTTAGACTTTATGGACTCAAGTGGTCCATTTTATGCATCAGATCATCAGGATGTACTAGTTACTTCTGCTTGTCTGAAAATCTTATTAACGGTTTATAATGCTTTTCCTGTCACTTTTATTGTTTTAAGTAAGGCTAAGTCATAATAAGATCTTGTGTAAAAATGACCCCTTCTTATTCACCGGGTTTGGTTCCATGTTTAGCTCATCTATGTAATAATATATGTGGTTAAGTAAGATGGGTTTGTAATTATCGCTTTGCTCCAGACAGCACAATTTGTCAAGGCAATAAAAAAGAGTAAGCTGGAATGTACCCCTGCTCACACCTCATCAGCAGATTGTTTCCTGCAGCCCAGCTCCTGGGCGAGTGCTAGATGTGAGCAAATCCACTGAGGGCAATCAAAATGCACAGGTATTACTCAAGGCTGAAAAGGAGAAAAATGTGCCTGCCCAGACCTCCGACATCAGCATCCAGCCTTAGGTGACCTGCATTGCTGGAGCTGATGTATAGGGAGGAAAACTGCCACATAGACCTTCAAGGTCCAGCAATAATTTTTCCAGAGTAATACTTAGTCAAAAATACAATGAGGTTAATATCCTATAAAACAAAATAATTTTGCTTGGAATTACCATACAAAATATATGAGAACTAACATAGTTACCAGAAAAGTTTTATTATGACTCTATATTAGTTCAGGATTATAATTTCTAAAGAGAATTTTATTTTATTTTTTCTTGTCGAGCTACAGGTTCAGAGCCTTGGCTGTGTGGATCACCACATCTCATTTAAGTTGGGAACATAACCAATGGTCATATTAATCCATGGTGTGAGCCATTTACAAATACGAATTTGGCCTGGCATGCTCTGCACTTCTTGCAAAAAAATGTAGATATAATTTTAAAAAATGTATTTAAAATTAGTAGATTTAGAAGTTAGTTTCAACTATTTCTGTTCCAGAAGATTTTACTGAGTTCAAGAGCTTACACTGAATTCCTCCCAGATAAATTTCTTCCCTTGTGTTCCATTTCACTAAATTGAGAGATTCCATTTTACGGTAAACTAACTAATTTAGAAATTTATTTAGCTGTCTGTAAGTCCCCAAATGAATCCAGCATTTTCTTTGCCCTACTTCTTATTAATCTACAGGCCAGATGCATTATCTCACTTCCAGTTCCATTGAAATGAGAAAGAGGATTACTTTTTTTAATTCCCATTTGCCATCAGTGCAGCAGTCCTGGAGCATTAGAAGTCCATCTCTCCATTTATTTTTAGTACTCTGATTATTGCCCACAGTTTGGAAACAACTTCTGCAATACGCAGTGCTGCAATATGATCTCCATTCAAGTATTAACTAGCCTATCTTGGGCCCAATTACCATTTTGACAAAATTAAATTGGCTATTTTGAGTCTTGAGTTTTATTTGAGAGCAGTAGAAATAAAGTGACTATTTGCTGCTCAAAACTAGGGAAATTTTATGAAGAAAGACTAGCTCTCCTTTTTTTTTGTGTTGAGCTAAAAGACTATCTTTTTGATTACAAAGTTTGGAAACAGACTTGTTTGAGTTGCTAACGATAAAATGCATTGCCAGTGGATCTTGAAAGCCTGTCTCTGTCTGTAGCCAGTACTTCAGGATCCCTCCCAGGGTTGTCCTGTGCACAAACACCTCACTACTTCCTGGCACATCTGCAAGGATGAATATGAAGAATACTTGGTCTTGCTGTCGCTCAAATTACACTTGGATTCTGATCCTATTAGGCAATCAGACACTGCTTTCCACCCATATTTCTCTTTCGTACATTTACCTGCCCGTACTCCACTTTGACTTGCTCACCTAGTTAAGCTTGCTCACTCCTCTGAAGCCTGGGAGCTCCAGAAATAAAGTTGTGTTTTGCAGTTCATAGTATTGTCCCCATAAAAGTACAGAAGATAAACTTGAGCACTGAAAATCTCAAGCTTTGCAGTAGAAAATTCAGAGCTATAAAGGACTTGGTTACTGCAGCTCCATTGTAACAGGTGAGCAGATAGGAGCTTCCTTTGCCCATGCTTCAATTCAGATAGATATGATCTATCTGGGTACATAATGCAGGGTATGTATGATATTACCAGGCTGAGGCTGTGCTGACTTGATTTTAGGACATCACTTAAGAATATGGATTTTAAAATAATTCACTGTAGATTCTTTCATGTGTGCATTTTAAATAGTTTCCCTAAGATTTTGAAGCACTTCAGGTACAAGAACATCTTATAATTTTGTTTTCTTTTGTGTTACTTTCCACTCAGACCTACTAAGAAGCCTAAGGGTGTGTACACATTCATGTTGGAAATTTTATCAAATTGAATATTTCTGCACTAGTTAGCACTGAAAAAAAGAGAAAAGAAACTGTAAGTAGGCAGGAAATTCACCTCAACCCCTCTCAACCAGAAAAGCTGCATTTTATTGTGCTTTATTTGTGCATGGTTGCTCTGCTGGTTGTTGTCCTCTTTTTCCACTCTTATGCCAATAAGGTCAATACGGAAAACAGAGCAGGGATCCAAATCTTGCCAAGGTAAATTGTGACTGATATGAGTGGGGAGTGGAGTTTGCATGGCCATTTATCACTGGGTTTCTGAGGCCCTTGATGAAGTGAAGAGCACTTCATTGCCACCAGTCAAACCACCACCTCTACCACCACCATGAGAAATGGTGGGGTGTGAGAAGAACATGTTTTATGCCTTCTGGGTTTCTGCCTCTTTTATCACAAGAGCAGAGGTGGCTAATGGCCTCTGGTGTGCTGTACCCTTGAGGTAGGTGAACTGGTGGCATGTATCCCCTTCTTCTGAAGCCCAGTCTCTTGCCTTTGCCCTCATGGAAGACCAGCTGCTCCCATGTTAAATCTTCCTGTGAGCAGCTCACCAACTGGCATTCGTGAGGATGTACCCATTTCCAGAGCAACCTGCTCCCTCATCAATTCCCAATTCTGTTTGGACAGTCATCAGATCAGAAAATTCCCTTTTTACGCTGAATCTCTGTTTTCCCTTTTAAAGCAATTGCATATTCTTCAATGCAGGGATCTTTACTGGTTGCTGGCAAGGTTTTCCTGAAAGGGATTGTGTCTCTGCCTAACTCATATATGAGCATGACACAAATTATTATCCAGAGTAAAGTTGTGTATTGCATTACATAACCCCTTAAAAGAAAAGAAAAAAGAGCAACAGCTAAAGCAGCACTTATATTTATGAGCAGTATTTCATGGTATTAGCTCCACTTAGGCTGTAATGCTTCTCTGATACAGATGCTTAATCTGCTCTTTATTTTCAAGAAAGCCATGCAAATGTCATCCAATAATTCTCATTTCAAATCCACAAGCACACTCTTCCCAGCCCTTTGGCTAATCACGCTGTTTAAATATTTTTTCATAAATTTTTCCTTTCAGATGCTGCATAGAATTAGCTGAGCTTTTTTTTTTTTTTTTTTTTTTAATGGTTAAGTTGGCATTTTTGTTGGAAATAGTGGACTTCAACAAGACTGGCTGCTCTGTAGAGGCAGAGGGGAATCCATCCTGCAGGATACCACAGCTGATGTGTCTGCTCTAAAGGAAGAAAGAAGAAAATAGCACAGTGTCTAAGCTGATCTGGGTGTGCAGAAGTTTCAGTACAGTGACTGGGTGTACCATTAATCTCTCCTCTTTCTCTGAAAGTGTGCATCCCTTTGTCTCCCTAGGAGGTGCCAGTCAGCTGAAGTATCCTATTTTTGGGCACTTCAGTAACCGATGACTCTTTATGGTTTGTATACCCCAATTTAATATCAGTAGAAGAGAACTAAACCTTTGGTATAGCCACTTTTTGATATAACTTCTCTAGGATGATCTTCACTCAGTCATTGTGGTCAGCTGGATGATTAATGAAGAAAGATGCTTACCGGTGTATTTAAATAACATTCACTTTTTTTTCCTCTCCTCCCTTTGAATTTTTCTTTCAGTAAGAACTGTAAAAAGACCCTTGTATTTGGGATTTTTACCTCTAAGGTTTTTTTAGTATTTGCATACCACTGCTAAGTGTTTGCTTAAAATATTTGAAACATTTGCAGTAGATTTAATGTTAATGTCAAACATTAAATTAATTAACTATGGAAAATTAATTTCAAAATATCTTAAATGGTTTTACTGATAGTACACAGCACAACAGAGTGGCATCTCACATGTAATCAGCAGAGGAAACATTAATGCTATCAATCCAGTTAGGCATTCATATTTTGAAACAATGAAAAAAGTTTGTCATTTATTCATATTTTGGATTGCTGACTATGATTATAACTTCATGGAGAATGAAAGACAACTTCTGTTTTATTCAGATGAACTGTACTGGCCTCTAGTTAACACTCAGAATTATTCCACAACAATTTTAGTTAAAATGTGTTAGCAGATAAGGTGAGTAATTTTTTCTAAGCATGGTTTTGCTCATCCTTTTCCCATTACCAAATATAACAATGGACATTCCTTTCCAGTACTTCAGCTGAGCTCTCTATTGCTGTACAGCTACTAATATCCACTGCAGGGATAAAGAAGGAACGAAGACACACAGCTCATAGTTTCTCTCAAAGTCAAAGCATCATTATTCAATATAGAGACAGCTGTTAGAACTTTTACTAAAACAACTGTGTCTATAAGCCTTGGGTTGTTTATACATTATCTTATAAATGGGAAAGCTGACAGATTTCCAGTCTGGAATAGGCAGTGACTGAAGAAAAGACATAGACTAGGCAAATAAAAGCTCCATACATCATTTAGTTCCCAAAGTACAAGGTGACTGTTCTAAACCATTAGAATAGACGACAGCTAGACTAGGCTCCACGCAGCACTTCATTGCTTCTGCAGTGAAGGGTTCATCTGATTTCATTACTGTCTTGCTCAAGATTTCCTGCTCTGTAGCAGGGAGAAGTTTGGCTTTTCTTTGAGTGTATGTGTCTGCACGTTCTTTATTGCTTGTGATGCTCATCACAGATACCTCAGCATCCTGCAGGAATCTTTTATCTGTCCTCACTCCTCAGACACCTAGCAAGCGTGAACAGCACATAGTGATGCAGAGCTTTTCCACATGAGCTCCAAAAGTCAAATTCCCAAGAAAGTGTCTCCAAGCAAATGTATTGGTGGACTGGATTCCTGAGGATGAGGCTGATGAAAAATGACATAACATAAATGGGCAAGGGTGTTTTATGCCTAGTTTGTTGTTAATAAAATAGCAGCATAAGTCTGAAAATCCACATTTTACTGATTGTGGGAATCCAGCATCCCTGATTTAACTGTATATTTGAGACAAAGACACAACCTGAAACTCCTTGTTACTTCTACATGTTCCAATGACACCTCTAGACCAGAATCCAGGATCCAGCATACGCTCATCCCTTAGCACAGACCTTTTAGTTGGACACTCACTAAACCCATCCCATGGTCACTCACACAAGGTCACCCACTTTTTATGGAGATTGCAAGCCTTAGTGAAGTGCCATTGCCTCTTTGCTATCCAAGCAGGAATGGCACCTACAGTCGTTTGGCATCCCCGGCCCTACCCTCATCCTGCCCACAGCCCACGTTGGAGAGGGGCTGTGAAGGGGTGAGGCCCCAACTGGAGGTAATCTCATCCAGTGACAGAACAGCAACACATTGTTTATGTTCTACAGAGGTAGTTCTTTTCAGTCACACTCTCTTCGTAACCTAGACTGCCAGATTCATCTCTCTAGGAAGAGGATTCCTCCTGGAAATAGGCCTTTGTGAAAATGCTCACATGTGTAGGCATTCCATTTTCTTTTGGAAAGCTTCATCTTGTCACTGAAACAGGGTGTGTTGTGGTACAATCCTGATGTCCTTGTAGGCAAGTCAGAGATGGAATACTTTAAGGTGAAATGCTAAAATAAAGGATGTCATTCATGATGTGCAGTCAAATATGAGAAACGATAGTATCTTTTGTTACCTCCCAACGCAAAATTTAACAACTCTTACTGAAACTGAAAGAAAAGACCTAGTAATAAAACCAGCAGTCCGAACAAAGCTAGACAGGCAGAAGTGATATTTCTTACTGACAGCTTCTGTGTGTCTGAGGAAACATTGTGCCACCCAAGCAGTCAATTAACTAAATTTCTTTCAAGCTAACATTAGCAATTAATAAAATAGCCTTTTTGTTTTTCCAGTAAGAGTTACGCCAAAGGAAATAATGCAAACCGCATGGGAAGAATTTAATTAATATCCCTAAACACTATCTTCCCAGAGAGACCACAGAGACAACAGGCATCTATGTTAATTAATTCGGGAAAATTATCTGCTTAGTTAAATGGATGTAATTAAGAGTAATATCTTGGTGTCTGTCTTTTAA
Organism: Atrichornis clamosus; assembly: GCA_013400975.1. Classification (NCBI taxonomy): domain Eukaryota; kingdom Metazoa; phylum Chordata; class Aves; order Passeriformes; family Menuridae; genus Atrichornis; species Atrichornis clamosus. Next base: position 17,048 of record WBMZ01001168.1, read on the forward strand.
AGTCCTTTTGCTGCTTTAAAAAAATTATCTGCGGCAAGTTTTCCACTGAAGAGACCAGTAGCTTGTTTGACCAAAATATCTAAACAAAAAGTTTCCAAGAGATTTAGCATTTAGCTTGCTAAGTCATGTGGACAGAATCCAGTCAATAAGAGGAAAATCTAACTCCAGATAGTTCTATTAGCCAGAACCCACATAGAGAGGAAAAATCAAGCAGAGCTTTTTTTTTCAGATAGAGGCTTATTTTGAGTAATACTAAAAGTGATTGTGATGACACATAATTCAGGTATTAGAAGGTGCAAGAAAGCAAAGTAGTGGGAATGTAGAGTTAAGTCAGAGGTGAAGAACCAAAGAATAAAAAAGTAAGGCGGGTTAAAAGTATTGAAAGATCTTGCAAAAGACAGAGAATTGTGTTAAAAAGCATGAAATGTCCTGAGAAAGACTGTGGAGTCAGCATGAGACCTACTAAAATGAGCTGCTCACAGGGGAGCAACTATTCCAGTCGGAAAGAACTGTGTCAGGAGATGAGACTCTCTTCCTGTCAGAAAGATACTTTATTCTAGTTGGCATCATCAAGTGTTTTCTTCTCCATAAAATATTAAAACATTGAGAAAATCTCCTAAGACTTGACAGTAAACTGGTAGTTAAAGGACAACTTTACATTTATGATATTGTTTAAATCAAATCCAATGAGCTCACGGCCTTGAATATTTTATCAGTGCTCCAGCTGTAGGGATATTGGCTGCTCTGGATAAAATTAAACTGATTTGTTCCTCTCAGTACTATGCAAGCTGCATCCTGTTTTTCTGTATTTGGCTTCTGCTAAAACACTACTGGCACACTGTTCCACCTCAAAATGCCACCTGTAGCTCAAGATTTTTTTCCTTAAGGAGTAACATAAACCATCCATGAGGTGAAATATGGACTTACGTAGATTTAGACAGACGCTAGTGGTTCTGATGACGTTTCTGGTTTTTAAATTCTAGAGCTGGACATGAGAAAAGACCTCATGTGTTTTCACTCAGTGCCACTGACAGGTGGTATTGATGCTCTTAAGGCTGTGCAAAAGGTTTCCTGTTGTACCTCTATAGCATCTGGGAACCCTGACACCCCTTCCCTTCTACCTTTTTCACTTCTCCTTCTCCTGCTCCTACTTGAAAAAAACCAACACTCAAACCCAATTTACCATTACATCCTTAAAGAAATAAGTAGCAGGTATCAGTTCCTGAAATCTCTGTCTAAAACATGAGAATTAGGGTTAATGTTGGTCAGTAACATTTAATTCTGGAGTATTTTAGGCTTCAAGTTTCAAGCACTTCTCTGCAAGAAGGCAGAAGCACACATGTAAGGATTCCAGTGATTTTACTCTGAAAAACGATGCTTCTTGCTGATCTTTCTCCTCACTAGAAGAAATACATTCCCTGAGATCAAAAATGTTGTTCTGAGCCAAATTTGCACTCTATTCCAGTTCTTCTCCTAAAGGCTAATACTATGGCTGTAGGCACTACGATTCTGTGCAGCTATCTTCTAGGTGAATGTCAAACCTTGTCTTTATACAAAGCTTCATTGCTAGTGTTAGAAAATAATAACACAGCCATTGCTTTCTCCACTGTATGCACTCAAATTGAAAGTTCCCTTTGATGATCTGTGAGCTGGAACATGATCCAACATGGGGTACTCTGAATGCTCGACTCACCCACCTACTTTGTGAGAAACTCCCAGCTCCTGACAACTGCTTGCAGATCTTGTTTAGAGGTTCTATACAAACAAAATGATGTACTTACAATTTACAGTATCTTTTACTTATTCAAGAGGATCTCTAATAGGATATAGAAATATTCTCTTGCTTTCCCTGGAAGACTTTTAAGTCTTCTGTAAAGAAAATATCTTCCCTGCTCACTAGCAAATCAGCTTGCCACTTCCTTTTCGATTTTGCTTCCACATTTTGATGGCAAACTACTCATCTGTCTCAGACACTTGTATAGTGAGATTTTATGGTTTGAACTCTTTTGACCAAGGAAAAATGGTGAAGTTTGCATAGTTAAATATTCTGTCTATCTTGTGAAAATTTAATTTGGCTTCCACAACGTCTCAAAATACAGTAATGTATTATCTTTTCCCCCAGAATTCCAGCACACACATTAGTTGTAAAAATGAGCTGGATCTGAAGGTAAATTATAATGTTGCATTGAAGTAAGTGTGTACTTACAAGACAGCTGTATCATTTGCAGGAGAAGCTGTAGAGAATGAGAAAGACAATTACAAGAAAAAGAAGAACTGTTTCACATTGGTGTTCTCTGGAAAACTGACTCCACAGTAATGCTTGGAACAGAAGTAAATCAAGGTGTATGCATCCCTCAAGTATAATGGTGATGGGTAAGGAAGAAAACTCCATGAAAAAAAGAAGTCTTCTGAAAAAGGTTTTGGATATGGAACAAAGTGCATTGATATGCAACAAAGTGCAATAAAAATTTGAGAAAGGAGGAGAAAAATATGGAATAGTTGTTACTTATGAACAATCTGTGTTCTCTTTCTCCAATACATCATAGGACACACTGGGAAACACAGAAAGCAATTACATAAGGTTGCATCATTAGAAGTATGTACATGGGAGTAAAATCACAATTCTACTGCTTCAGCAATTCCAGGCTATCTTAATATATGAATACAATTTTGCAGATGATAGGGTATGTGAGATATATATATCTGATTCAGTGTTTCATCTTAACAGATTTAAAAGCTACCTAATAATGTGCTTTGAGTCCTTGTAGTTCAAATTTTCCTTTTTCTATGTGGGAGAGGATGACCTGAAGCATAGCACTGAGAGTGTTAGGCCTTAAGGAACATTTGACACTAAAATGGAAAATAGTAAGAAAAAATTTTGAGAGATCTTGCAATAATTACAAGTGTTAGATACATAAATTGACAGGAAAGTTTAAGAATTAAAATAACTGTTGGGATAAATGACTCTGTAAACAAACATTTTTCTGAGTTAGATTCAAATGAAGGACCTCTGGGAATGTTAGTGTAGCTACTGTTTCAGACACTTGGATGGAAATTAATGAATTGTTGAATAACATTTCAGCTGGATTTCTGCGAGAGGGTTACATGACAGTTTTTTGGTCTGGATCAATTAAACCACGTGTTGTATAAAAATATTAGAATAGGATTCTCAGTTAATTTCAGTATTTTATCACACCTCTACATTAATGTTTTTATAATTTTTAATGTGGCAATTTTAATTATTAAAAAATTAGAAAACCAGATGGAATTACAAAACAGCAACAGATTACTCAATTAACTTTCGCCTACTGGGATAAATAGAACATACCACAGAATATATCAAAGCAGACACCAATGAGACACTATACATCCATTAGTATGCAGGAGGTTTTCAGATAGCAGTTCTTATCAGACATAAGCATATGCCTATCAAACTTATTAAATAAACCCAGCAACTCCTCATGTTTTAATCCATAGCACATAACATAATGGCAGAAATCTGAAGACGTATTCTATGATGCTCCCCACAGACCAGTGAAATCTGTCACCAAATAATGTGAGGTGGACAAAGAGTAAAAAAAATAATTGCTGTTATTCACGAAGGAGTATGATATGTAAGTTAGTTTGCAAATACTAACAAACATACTTCAGCTGTGAAAGAGGGACTTAAAACAAAAGTAATCAAAATACCAGGTTTTAAAATTGCTGTCATTTTTGTCTAATCATGTTACAAATATTCTGTCAGCTCCATTGCATGACATGTATTACATACCTGGGTAAAAATGTGAGTGAATCAGACGAAGTGCAGACCTGTAAATCCATAATAATATAAATCTTCTTTACTTATATGAAATATCCCTTGAACTTATTGCAGTACTATGTATATTTTTGTAAATTTCTTAGTATATTTTGCTAAGATGTGCTCTGAAATAAAAATTATTTCAAACAGGATTCCAGAAGCTCTACAATTGCTTCTTTTGGCAAATGAACCCTAACTGATGACTTCCAAGATTCCTAGAAAAACTAATGATAATTATTGCACACCAAATACGTGCCTAAATGATGTGCACTGATACCTTTTTATTTAATAAAAATGAGTGTCATCATATATATGTGCATACATTTGGTTATTGCTATCAGAATTAACAGCCTGCAATTTACCCCCAACCTATTAGGAAAAGGGCTCAGCAGACCCACACAAATTGAAATGACTACTTGCTACAGGTTTTTCACCAGGCTTCAAGACAATGTGTTTGTTAGTACCTTCAGATTAATACCAGTTAGGTTTTGAATGGTTTCAGTCTCATGCTAGATGATTTAAACCAGATGAAAATAAAAGTGTGTAACCCAAAATAAAAGAATACAGAAAATATAGTATTGTAGTATTTACTGAACAAAATAACAAATAAAAATCATGTTTGCTTCTTTTTTTTTTTTTTTAACAACATTAAGTATTCAAATTTAGGCCATACAAGCATCAACAAGAAATGTAAATAACTGTACTATTAAGGTGGTATCTACAACTTTTTAAAACTGCTTGAGATTCAAAACCACAAATGTTGTATACCTCACTTGAAAATCATTCAAGTGCCTTGCACAGTATGTAAAAAAATTGATAGTCAATGACTGCTATGAAATGTACATGCAGTACCTGAATTTTATATTTTAATATCTCAGGCCCAGATCACCAAAGTATTTAGGTTCGCACTCCTCAGGGAAGCTCTGGGTCTCGGTGTATATCAACCCGTTCCCTGAAAGGAGTAACTGTTTTTGATGGTGTGAATTTATAGTCCTGTCTTTCCCAATGCAGGGAGGGAAAGGGTCGATATAACAGAAAGAATGGTTCCAATAGGCAGAAAGTTTATGGCACTGCAACTACTTGAACCACCTATCCTACACAACATAAAAATATTCTAATATTAAGGATTATTTTACAACTCAGTGGAAATATGCAGTAATGCAATTCATTTCCTTTGTCTGGATGACAAAAATGCAGTCTTAACAGTCACAAGAACCCGCCTTGTGTTAGCTATAAAAAAAAATATATTTATATATATATTTATGCAACTACTATGTGCATTAAACAAAACCACTGTATGAATCAGCAGGGTTCAATAACACTTGCATCTGAATCTTCGGAAGGGGTGCATTGAAGTCTATGGTGCTTCTCAGTAAGGACTCACAATGAAATGGCAAAGGATAGAAACCCATTTATTTTAAATCTCATTTTTCTTAGCACATTGCCTAAGAAATGATCCATAAGCTCTCTGGCAGCTAAAAGGATCTGTTGCCTTTACTTCAGCCTACTGCTGAGAAATGAAAGATACCCCTTAAAACAAACCTGGTAATTCATTTTTTAGTGAACACTGAAACTGAAAATCAGCCCAACGTCATTGTCAGCTCCCATGAAATGACTTCACCATTGTCAAAATTCTTTGTTGTCTTCAGTTCTCACCAATTTGTATATCATGAGATGTTTAGAAGGCTAGTAATCAGCAATGTACAAGAAACATTGTACTACTCCTGGAAAGCATTTACAATATGATTCGCTCAGTCAGGTGGGTAGGTGAATTTAGAATTGAAAAGTGTGTGTATTTCACATCCACTTATATAAATATTGGAAAACTCCTTTTTTTCTTCTTTACCTGCCTTGAGATTCTTTTCTCAATCACCTGTGAACCCTCATCAGTGCCCTTTGCACTGAAATGGTACAGATTTGTCCCTCAGTCTTTGAGATAACAGAGAAGGCTTGAACCAAAGGGCAATACCCTTGTGCACCAAAGCTTTATTATATTTCTGATTACTGTGCATCCCCATACCTAAAGCAAATAACATGGCATTTGTGCCATAGTTCTGATACCCTCAGTGTCCACTGACAAGTGTTCTGCATGAACCGTTGTGTCTCAGTCCACTAACAAAAACTACTGCGCAGTAGTAATCTGATATTTTAGATAGTTTTTCTTCTTGGACAAAGTTTATCCAGAATCTTCTTTCTATCAGGCTACAGCAGCTTAGGGCTTCTTTTCTTTAAAGAGAGGCAAAGTAAATGTCTTACACCTGTAAGCCAGTACTGGTGTTCTGTCCCAAAAATTTTAGCACTGCTCTGATACAATGAACCCTTCTTTTTCTCCAACAGGTTCCACTTCAGCATAGGCAGGATGTCCAGATCCTCTTCTGAATTTCATTGCTGGCCATCTGCTTGGACGTCGCTGCAACAGCAACAACAAGATAAATTTTCAGAATATGAAGGGTACAACAAAAAATTATTAATAAAAAGGTCTAACAATGGCCTGCAATTTTGAGCTCTTATATTAAAACCAATTCCCTGAAATTGTTTCAGGAATAGAGAAGCACTGTTCAGCAGCAGCAAAAGTCAGAGGAATTAATCCCTCTTCTTAAATTTGTGAGTGGTGACTGTTCTCAAAGACATAAATAATTACCACTACTCTTGGCAATGAAGAGGATGGAATAGCTCCTGTTTAAAATGGTTGATTATCAGATTTGTCATATAAAGAACTGCAGATCTTTACCCTCTGGAGGATCTGTCCAAAGTTCTTTCTTCCTAGTTTTGCATAGGAATTTGCTAACATAGTCTATGCTATGGGAGAATATATGGTAGATTCGACAGAAATTGTAATTTAAAAAAATATTTAGGACAAAATTCTGGCATGCTTATGCAGGACTGTCAAAATAATGACTGTCAAAATAATGACAAGTGCCATAATTTCTACTTGAGTAGTTTGCTTTGACAGTTTGAATAGAAGCAACACTTTTATTTAAACTCTTAAGAACTTTGGGTACAAGAGTCTTTAAATGTCCTAACTAATTTCCTCTAGGATCTTTATTGCCTGCTTTAAAAACAGCTAATAAACAGAGAAAATAAACAGTTATTTTCTAGAGTAGATAAAATAATTTCTGTATTTTTATGATGTGTCTAGAGAGGAAAAGTGCTTTAAACAAGATGTATTTTCAAACTAATTAATGTCAAGTAAGGCTCAGGCTTTGGGTGACCACTCTGAGATTATGTCAAAGTGAATAGCTTTCAGAAAAATAGAGAAACTCTTTCGTAGAGTCAGTGAGCAGAAAAAGCTCTCCTAAAATGATTATTCTCTATTGAAATTTTTTTTCTGCCAAATATGCTGATTTATCTTTCTTTACCGACAACAATTACAATCTGCTTGGAAGGAGGGCTAGAAAATACAGCAACCTATATAGCAACATTGCAGGAAAATAAGAGGAGAATCAATGAAAATAAGTTACAACCTATATTTTCATTGTCAGCTCAAAAGCTGAACAATTTTACTTTATGATATTTCTTCTGCATATAAACACCGTATTTGATTTTCTGTCCCCATAATATCCCATTTTTATTGCCTTTCAATCACTAAGGATATTTCATGCTGCTGAGGGTTGGTGTTGGTGACCAAAGAACAGCCATAGCCATGATGTTTTGTTGGGACTCATGGTGCTGTTGGGCAGGAGTCACTAAAGAAATCTTAGGATGCTGATGAATCTTCTTCCCAACAAGCCACAGAGATGACTGCAGGTACAGCACAAAGTCTTCCTCAGTGATCACTGTCAGGAAGATGCCATATAAAAGCAACTGCTTCGTTTTCCTACTAATGCAGGATTGGGATACTTTTGAGGCATTCAAAGTTAAATTCTGTTTGACAGGTAATTTAAAATCCCAGGCCTTTCAATGCAGTACCTTCCTACAAAGTAGGAAGGCAAAACACTGTCTTCTTTAATGGATGTCTTTTCCTAATAAGAAAACTTAGTCTGTTCAAACTTTGGATAGTTTTTTCTTCCTAAGCCTGATTTTGTGTGTTTTCAAAATTAAGAAGGACAGTTTGGTTAATGCTAAAGAAAAAGGGCCATATTCTCTTCTCAGGCTCACTAAAGTAAATCAAGAATAATTCAATTAAATGTAAAGAATTTATTTCAGATTTACACTGGTACAAATGAGAAAGGAATTTGACGGAGAGGTCTCTAATGAAAAGGGAAAATGAAAAACCACTGGAAAACTAGCAGTAAAAATTAGTTAGAAACAGCATCAAATGGTGATGTGTAAGGATGAGCCGAGTTTTAGTCCACTAAGTTGCTCCCTAATTTAATTTTAAGATGTACCTATGATTAGTTACTACTTCCTTGCTACATTGCTGATAGAAATTAAATCTACCATTTTGTGCTACTCTTTTTAATTGGACTTTCCAGATGATTAGTTATGGAACAGAGTTTTAGAATATCAGTTTTAATAATACTAAGCCATAAGACTTAAACTTGAGCTATTTTTCCAGAAATAAAGCAATAGACTAGAAAGTAATTTCCTAATATTGCAATTACAGCTTTCTGTGGTTTCTTGTCACGTCTTGAGGTGAGATTTTCCCTTCCTAATGATTATTAACTTCAACTTCTTTTACGTGCATGTGAATGACGTAAGTGGTTGACAGTCTTAAAAGAGAGCACTGACTATCAATTCATTGCCTTATGTAATCCCTCAAAAACTGTAAAAATATTTCATCTTTAATTGATAAAACCAAAAGTAACTTCATTGATATTGGGAGATACAAAGTTCCTTCAGTTAGTGAAGCAGCATAGAAAAGGCCTAATGCATTCTTCCTCTTTGTTCTCTGTGAAGACTAATAAAAAACCAGAAAAAGCCCCTACCCCCAAACAAACCAACCAACCAAGACCCACCAAACCCAAAACAAACTGGAAGAAAGCAACTGGGTAATTATTTCCCAATTTTAGCAAGAAAAAATATGTTTCTTTCTCTGGAATTGGAACACTTAAAGGAAATCCTCTGAGCTGTGGCTGGAGAGCTGTAACTCCTGCTTCCTTTCAGTGTATTACAAAGCAGGAAAACAGGACTAATAGTTTTTTCATGGGACTGAAGCTTCCTTGAGTTCACTATTTTAAGTAATGAAGTTCAGAGAAAAGCACTTGTGACCCTACATGACCAGAATGGAGAAGAAACATGTTAGGATACAGAAAAAGAATTTATGACACACATTAGAAGAGTTAGTTCCTACTGAAGATCAGTAAGATAAAAGGAAAAAACCTAGGAGTTGGATAATCCATGGGAACTGAGGTCTACCTCTCATGTTTCTTACATCTCTCTACAGCATTGCTGGTGGCTGTGCAGGATGTTTCACTTTCTACAACAATACAAATGCTAAAATAAGGGTATTTACATACGTCTTGCAGAAGAGGCAGAATTTATACCATTTGTCTTACTTCTGAGGCAAAACCAGAGGGGATTCCACCTATCAATACTAAAGGGTAGAGACTGGAGTAACTTCTCACTCCTGTTGCAGGGAAAGGTCTCCAGGTGTGTTCTTGTTGACCAGTTTCTTCTTTTGACATCTTTCAACATCAGGGAATTTTGAGCCTTATAGGACCTCTTATATCCATGAAAATCATATAATCTCATTTAGACATATTAAAGAATAGGGTTTATACATATCTGGGTGCAGTTAATTGAATATTGCCTAAATAAAATTCAGTTGTTTTGGTCTCAACAAGATTTCCAGTGTTACAGTCTATGATTTTTTTAAGGTTGCCAGCTGCAGACCATCTGATTTCCTGCTAGGCAGTAAGCAATATACAAGATCATTTACAGGAGGATGGACAGTTGTGCAAAGTTATGTTAAAATAGTGGTATCTGAAGATTGATGCCCTGCTCCTTATAGTTTCTGATGCTGACAAGATCACCATCTCTAAAATTTATGCCACCTAACACTTTTCATCTGAGATAGTAATTCATCAAAAGCAATTGTAGTAATGCGTGCTTTGTTAGCTGCAGCAATTATAAACTTTTACATTTCCTTTCATACATCTGCATGAAGACAAGTTTCTACCAGTAACGGACAGAAAGAACTTGGCATTATGTATGACATATTTGATATTGTTACATCCCATCCTCTATTATCCCCATCCCATGCATATTCTATCCTTCACTCTGTGCATAAAAGTGTAATGAGCACAATTCTGTACAGATCTACAATGTCAGAAGAGCAAAGAAGGGAAACATTAATGGAATATCTGCCCCTCTGTCATTGCCCCAACCCTGCCACACACATTTTTTTCTGAAAAATTTCAAAACCACTATAAAAATTTCCCTTGTATATTTGTCTTGGGGTGACCGTATGATACATGTATCACCTATCGTCTGCTTTATGCCAGACGTGAATCATGTGCACTTGCGTTGAATCCAGAAATGTTCAAGGACTGTATAAACACACACACTCCCCCAGACTCAAGCAGCTCTCAGTCTCTCTCAGATCTGCCTGTGAGCTGCAGGGGAGAGAGTTGGGTTTTTTTCCTTCCTTTTTTTTTTTTTTTTTTTTTTTTTTTTTTTTTTCCTTTTTTTTTTCTTTTTTTTTTATAAGAGNAGCTCTTTTTCTCAAGAGAGAGATGGAGGTCAAATTCCTTGTTCTCTTTATAACCAGCCTGCTAGCTAGCTGAGGCAAGGAAATTTTCCTTGGGACTGTGGGTTTTTTTCTTTCCCTTCCTTTTCCCTGGAACTGTTTCAGCTGAGCTCTGGTCCAAGACACCAGACCAAGTCTCCGGGATCGCCGGAGGGCCCCTGCGCTGCGGACAGGCAGAAGAGCCCACGCCGCACCCCAGCTCCAGAGGAAGGACCCTGAACCTACCCAGGTTTTTCCACCTCGAGGGGTTTATAATCTATCATTATTAATTTCTTCTGTGCCTGTGAGCACTCTGTGTGTGCTTGTAAATAAACAGGTTTTTTTCACTTTCCTCTGAGAAATTTCTTTCCGAACCTGGTGGGGGAGGGGCTCTTGAAGCCTCCCTTCTATTGGAGGGCATTTTCCTCCTAAAATTGTCTCAGACTGGGACAATATTTCAACCAGCATAAAATCCCAGAGTGCTTGTGCATAGATCAGTTATTCATTTCTATTCAGCAGTAAACTTGAACAGTGTTTTTCATAAAGACATGCACAAATTCTCTTTTCAAACTGAATTTACATGAGTATAAATATTTAGCATGAGAAGGTCAATCTTTCAAAGTCCTGACTCTCCAGAGCTCCATAGTAAACTTGATTTCCCACAAAATTGCACAAAAGGTGAAGTTATTGAACACATTTTAGGCTGAATGCTTTGGTGCAATTTTGTCTCCTCTATCTATTTATAATTTTTCTATATTCCAATCTTTCAAACTTTCAGAGGACTGTTTCACTATTTCTACTGAAGGGCTGCATCTTACATTATCCCTGATGTCAAGTTCTTTGTCTAATTTAAGAGCATAAAGATATTTAAATCTATTTAAAAGTTATATTCTATAACCACACTTTGACAAGAAGGCTTATTTAACTTCCTTAATATGGAAATATGCAAATACAGAGCTATCCAAATTCTGGTTTGATCATCAAAACCCCAGAAAAACTGTTATCACTTACTCAAATAGGTTAAGAAAAAGGAAACAAAACTATAGTAAGTATCTTATTAAATGACTAAATGTTAATCTGATGCTATTCAAGGCCCATTAGTCTAAATACACGCATCCAGTGTTAATCTACTTCAGTAGTCAGGCCTTTGGCTTTCTTGTGAGAAGTAAAGATGTTTCTGTTACTAATTGCCTTGCCCATAATATGTATTTTTGTGCTCAGTCACCTGAAATTTGTTCATCAGCCTTTAATCTCTTTTAGAAACACACAATTTATTTGGAAAATCACAGGCAGAAGTAGATAAGGCTACAAATATCTGAAACTATACGTCTAATATGTATTTCCAGGAATAAGAAAAGATCAATTGCCTGACACCATGTTAAAACATTATTTGAAGAAACTGTTCTGAAATAAAAGATTGCTTCAGACTTAAGATTCAGTAGAATCATTTACTAGCTTCATTTATTTTTCTTTTTGATAGAAGTACTTGTTTAAAGTATTCTTTTTGTGATTTAAACCATCTTGTTGTTATAATGGTTTCTGCATTCTTATGTTTATCTAAGGAGCTGACTGCTGAAGGACGAGAAACAGAATGCCTCCTTCCTCTACACCTTTGACTTTTATTGTCAGTGTTGATTATTTATTTTAGTGCTTCTCCCTTGTGGTCGATTTAGGTTTCCCTTGCTGAACTGCTGGTTCCTGCTGAGCTGGATAAGCTTTGGAAAAAATAACTTTACTATCAGTACAAGGCAATGACAGTGAGATCAATGACAATAGTCCAAATGCCAGGATAGTCTAGGACTTTGAAAGAGAAAAATGATACCTGTTCTCTTCTTTTTAATCATCATCTTCATGAAACGCAATTCAGCCTGAACATCTGGACAAAAACTAATTGATGACCATGTGAAGCCTATTTCACACTAAAAGCATAATCTCCTGTAAAGAACAACAGGCCATATCCCAGAAGAGAACAGCAGATCTATGTGAGCTCCATCGGTTTATACAGCAGAGGATCTCATTCTTTTTAAAAAAAACTCTGCTTTCTTTTTACTCTGTCTCCTATTTACTTTTCATTTGTTTGAACACATACACAGCATTTGTGATATTAATGCAGAAACCTGAAAATGGTGCATGAAGAACATGGCTGGATGTTAAATCTGGCTCTTATTTATGATGTGCTGTTATAAGCAGAGATGTATAATGGTGAGCCAGAGATGTCCATTAATTCCCTGAGCTCTGAAGCACCAAGAACAGTCTCCAGACTTAAAAAATATTTTCTCATATTATTTCCTTCCTCTAAGGAGACAGGGGATGAGCAGAAGGTCAAAATCTGAAGAAAATCTACTGCTAGATCTGTGTGCCAGTGAATGTTTCCACATACTCAAATACAATCCCCCATACAGCCCAATCGTTAAAAAAATACCCAATAATTAGTGCTTACTCAGACCACCCCAGCTAGGGCTCAGTACTGAGAAGCCAACCTCAGTCCATGTTAATAGTCTACATGTCATCAACTTTATGTGAGGCAGAGTTAAATGATGGGAATGCTCGTTGGTCTTTGCGTTAAAAAACAGACCCAGTCTTATTTAATTTACTAGCAAAGACATAATTTAAGTTAAATCAAGAGGATTCAAGGTACATCCTCCATCTCTGATCATACACTGTTTTTTTAATTTGTTCAAGATCTGCACCTGTTTGTTTCTTCCTCCCTGTCTTTTTCTTGAAGTCACTTCCTGTTTCCATAGCACCAGTTCAACTCTCTTTGTGGCCATCTTAAACCTCCAAGATGAAACAAAAGAAGAAACTAAAAAAGATATAGGTATGTGCATGTGTGTGATATGTGTCTTTTGCAAACAGGCAGAAGACATCTGATGAAAAAGCAGTCAGGCTTATACCTTGCTTTACAATTTGCTAAATGTTCCCCGGACATTAATTGCTCTCAGTGCCCAAGTTCAAACACAGAGGTTAAAAAGATAAGAAAAAGAAAGAACATGAGGGCAAAGAAAGAAAGAAAGAAGTAAAATATAAAACAATACTAAAGCTGCAATTTGGCCCCCAACTCATGGAAATTTGAGCAAATCCATCTGACTCAGCTGGGAGTGCCTTTACCCCTCTTTACATTCAGCTACAGATATCTATATCACATTTGCTATGATCTATATCACAGGTATGCAATCCTTGATATTCAGGGCGTCATGATTGGCTGCTTGGCCATCCAACCTCACATCCTGAATGCAAGTGTACTACATAGGTTAGTGAATTAATGAATCACTTTGTAATTGTGCTAGAGCTGGTGTGTAGCTATATATGTCATAGCTTGATTTCTGATATAAACTTCTGTTTTGTTGAAAAAGTCATAAACCATTTGACATGCATGCTACTTTTCAAAAATCAGTCGAGATCAGTTCAAAGGCTAGTCAAGAGACAGAGGATTCCTTAAGGTAAGAGTGTGTAATATGACTAAACAGAGGAAATCATTGGCAACTATATCAAATGCAATGGAGAGGAAATACTGCAAAAATAATGATAAGTAAATGGAAAATCAAGGCTTTCAACAACTCTTCTGTCACTCTGCAAGCTAATCTTTACCCAACATTTACTCTTAGCTCTTAGAAAGAGATTGTATTCCTTGGAACTTTGACTGAAGCTCCCTTAACTTTAAAAGCTGATAATTCATCAAGTATCCAACCTAAACAACGAAACACATGTTGAACAGTATGGAGGCTAGAAGAAACAAGAAAACTACATTTTGATTTGAATCTTCTACACACTTAAAAGGGGAACTCTTTTTAAAATATGTTGAACTGTTTGGATAGTATTCTTTTAAAATTTCACACTATCATAGGCAAATCGAATAGCATTAGCATTTAAAACTTCTCAAACCCTTTGTTCAAAATAGCTTTTTAAACTCCAGTGGGGGCTGCACATGTGTATTCTGCTCAATAGCTATGAACAAAAACCACTAGGGAAGCATTTTCTTCAGATTTTAAGGGTAAAAATGTAATAGAATAATGTTATTATGTTCTAAGAAAATAGCTTTCTTAATAAATGGTATTTTTCTTGTCTTGTGTGTATTGCTTATTTAAAACAACTATCATTTAATGCCACAAAGGATTGCCTTTATCAGTGCAAGGGTAAACAGTGCAGTCAAAGTGTGGGTGTGTTTATTCTTATCTGGGAGAGCTTGCTTTATGACAAATATGAGTTGGATTTCAGATGAGCTATGTGAGAAACTGAGTGAGTAGGTAAGTGAATATTGGATGATATCTGCCAAGAACACAAGGAAGAAAGAGACTTAAGGCCCCAGATATGGGATCAGTTTATTATACTATTCTTTATTCAGTAACCAATCATGACTATAAAGCAAATGAACTAAAAATTCCTTACATAGCCCTTAACCTAAAAACCTCAACAAAATCTGATTGAAAATGACAATTTACCTACAAAATCATGACAGTATCTTAGAGTCTTGGATGTAAAAAAAGTTTCTCTATTAATTATATTAGAGTTTTGAATGAATGCTATGTTTAACGTCTATACAATGCCTCTATAAAGTAACTTCTTTTAAAGTAAGCACAAATGGGCCATGTTCCTGTTCTTTCTTTTGGCCAGCCTTAGAGATATATTAATTACTAATGATAGATAAACTGAAGCAGATCTTGATTTGGCTTGAAGACTTGATGGCAGACTACAGTGTACTTGTAATTTTTTAGACAATTGCAGGAGGGAGCTGCCTGTCCATCTGTCACATCTTGTTTTAACTGGGCAACCTGCTTTATGAATCAAGAGACTCGTAGAAAACTGTATTATTTTCTGAAATATTTATGTGCTTGTTCTCATTTCATGATCAAGCCCATGGCAATTCTCTTGAGCTCTTTCCCTAGAATGGTAATGTCAGATCCACATTTCATTCATTTTCCATAAATAATGCAGCTTGTCTCCTGTGGTATGTGGGCTAGAGTGTTGTCTGTAACAGCTTACTCAAATATTTTTCAATTACACAAACACAATAAAGAATGATTTTTTTGTTACACTGACCTATTTTCACCAGTTTTGCCTCATTATTTTTTGCACTTCAGTTTCAAAAGGTAAGTTTGAGAAGATACTTGCTTCTTTGTGTTGGAAACATGTAAATCCTATAGAACATATCTATTCTGCTCATTATTTATTGAATTGATCAAATGACATTTTTATTAAAAAATTAAATTATTAAAATTATTAAAAGCAATTTGATTTCTAGAATGGATTATCCTGTTCTGTTCTAGGCTTATGATACCAAAAATGGTTTTAAAGTTTTGAAATTTGTGGAAATGTTCTGAAATACAGTCATCCCTTTTTTCATCCCTTGTGATTTGCCCACTGCATCAGTGTTTGTATCACTCACAGGGAAAACTCACCACTATATGGCTAGTACTTTTTATAACTCTTGGTAATGCTGATTCTTCACAAGTACCACAATTATCTTAGTAACCAAAAGAGAATGTAGGTTGTACGATATTTTGCATAAATTTTATTTTGACTGATTTCTCCTTTATTTTTTATAGAAAGATTATATTTTTCTACTTTTTTTCTAAAAGCCTACATCAGTTGTGAAAAGACATTTGAACTTCAACTGAGAATGAAAATAAATAAATAAATGCGTACTGTATTTTGGTATTCTCTTAAGAAATGGTGTTGCCATTTACATAGCCTTTTCAATCACATTGTGATATATAAGAAACTTTCATATACTAAAGTAAAAGAATAGAAGTTCAATCTGTGTAAATTTAATCGGTGTGTGAAGAAAAGAAAGGGGCAAAACCTCTTTTGTACAAGGACTTCAGTGGAATTTTGTTTGCCTACATCAATAGAGAACTGGCTTGAATTGCTGAATAAACCTGAAAGAAAACTGTTTTATTACATAGATTCTGTTCCCTGATGGTTAACACAGTTACACCACTTGAGCCTGGAATACTGATTAACAATTCATTTTGATTTCTGTCACTTCTGTTGCATCCAAGAAGTATATTTATTAAAATATGGTTTTAAAGATGAATCATTCTGTTCATATTCATGTCTTGCATCAATTCTCATTGCTGTCACTAAGACTGAGTGTCTACATCTTCCTGGTCCAGGCTTTTACCAAAGCAATCCCCAGATATGTCCCTAGTGACACTTCCAGTGGTTTTGCATCTTCACTGGTGTCCAGCAGTAAGTGTGCAGACTCTTAAAAGAAAGGGAATACTACAAGTGGGGATTATGAACAGTCATCCCTTTCTTTCATGTTCAGCAAATCTCACATTTATCACAAGGTAGAGGAATGTTGTTGAGTTGAAAAAGAAACCACAGGTAGGTGTAGGTATTCATAAGTTTTTATAGACTCAAACGCCTATGTAGAATTTTCCTTTCTCACGTTTTCATCTACAGTGGAGCTGAACTGACTAAATGTCAGCATCTGCAATGTGGGTATCTGCCCCTAAGGTGGCTATCTGTATTTGAGGGAGAAAAATGGCAATTTATCTAGTCCTAGAGATGTCTCAAATAGGTGAGATGAATCATGGTCTAAAAGAGTTTCTTTCTCTCTACACTCATAGAAAGAGCAGACGAAGATGATAGATGCTAAAAATGAGGTGAAATTTTTTTTTTCCACACTCAGACAAAGTGTTAAAAGATTTCTTCAAATGATGTAAGGAGCAGCTAATATAAGTTTCCAGCTAAAAACTTACTTTAAGTCAGCTCTTCTGTAGAATTGAGAATGAATACTTCCCCCTCCCCACCCCAGGAAAATGTATATATCCTGAAATAAAATGCCAGTGCACATGAGAAGTAATGGAAAAATGCTCTTGTGAGGAAAATGAAGGATAGGAAAGAGAGGTAGAGTGGTATCTAAGCTGTATCGCTTAGATATATGTCCCATCTAAAAGCAAAAAAACCTAGTAGCAATGGTAGTTAAAGGAGCTGAGTGACAAACATGCTAAGAACAAAGCAATACCACCTGCTAGGAGAGGTCCATTTCTTCAAAGATACACTATGAACACAAGAATACTTTCTGATTTAGTTAAGAAGCATCTATTTTGGAGACCCCAAATACCCTAGCCAAGAGACAGGACTAGTGACACAGCATATTACTTTTGTCTTACCTCTATAAAGAAGAGACTGGCTGCTGACGTTGGATGATGATACATGTAGACGGTCACGAGGATGGCTGCAGCCACAATGAGGACCAGGACTAGAATGCCGACAATTAAACCGGCATGAAGTGTCCCACCTTTCTTCTCTGCCGCACTGTCATCTGTTGAAGCTGCACAAAGAGCACACTTCTTAGCACAGTAAGTTCCTAATTACTTTCAAAATGAATTTTGCTTTGATTTTCTTGTGAAATTATTGAATACATTTGAACATTGTATTTTTCTTTAAATATCCAAGTTGAGACCTGCCACAAAGCCTTGTGAGGTCTAACTGTGAAACACATTTTGAAGGCCTCATTCATTAGCTGGTAGAGGAGTTTGGAACCACTCTATGCAACTGAATCAGACAGCCAAAAGTGCAACAGATGGATGCTAAATGATCTTGCAATATTCTAATCTTGGTCTGAATGGAACACTTCTTGTACCAAAGTACTACAGAAGACCATCCATTTACTAAACTTGATACCAAGAGGCCACTCATGCTATGGTCCTGTCAGGAGAAAAGAGAGCTATCTCTGTCACACAAGCAACTTGTTCTGCCCACTTCTGCAGGCGAAAGAGCCATTCACAAGTCCTAGGTTTAACAAACACCAAAAGAACACTGGTAATTTGACTTGACAAACTTGCATCATTCTCCTAAAGGTGTTTCACCCAGAGGATGGCTGGGCACTGGAATAGGCTTCCCAGGGAGGTGATTACAGCACCAAGTCTGACAGCGCTCAAGAAGCGTTTGGACAATGCTCTTGGGCACATGGTGTGACTCTTGGGGGTGGTTCTGTGCAGGGCCAGGAGTTGGACTTGATGATCCTTTTGAGTCCCTTTCAACTCAGCATATTCTGTGAGTCTGTGTATTATTCCCAGTGCTTTCTGCTTTTCTGGCAATCCTTCTGATCACTTCCATGCCTTACTTCATACAACACCTGTCTCTGGTCTTGCTTAAGAAATATTTTCTTTCAATTTCACTGTTAAATTACCTCTCACCATGCTTGTTTGCCAAGGTGATTATAATGAAAATCATTGATTTCTGCACTCATTCTTTTTGCTGTGCCATCCCCCTGAACTATTTGTTTGGTTTTCTTAGAGTGCTGGGTTCTTGAGATCAGGGATTCCCTTTTATTTTTCATTTGAAGAGAAATATTGGGTTATGGGTATCACTTCAGACAAGTTACTGTTATTGTTATTCATAGTAATAACAACAATAGCAATAACTGTACATAGTCTTTTACCATTCATCAGATTGGAGAAGAACACTCCATGCTACTGTTAAAGAGAACTGGAAAATAACAGAAGAAGGGTATATTGATGAAGGAAGTGTTAAATGCCTTAATGCATGAGGGACAATAAAGGAAAACAAGGAACAGTTAATCTGAGTGTTACAGCTAATGCATCCATGTATGGCAGCACTTTTCTCACCAGACCAAGGAAGGCCGCATGGCTCGTCACCCTGCAGATTGCATGGCACCATAGCAACAATAAGGAGAAAAGGAAAATGAAGCTGCTTTATCTTAGCCAAGACATATTTCCGACTATTACTCCATGTATTAGATATGATCTAATGAGTGAAGGGATTCATGTACATATCCCTTGCTTTTGTCCATATTTCCTCAGTCTTGATTCAGGCCAGTCAAAATCCCCCAGTGTTGCTCTGCTCTTTCCCATAAAGTCGGTGGCAGTTTGTGGAGAAAGAACCTGAGCAACAGAATCAGAGGATAAAGAAAAAAATTGCAATAACTTGAAAAGCTAAACTAGGAGGTGGGAAGCATTAAAGATTTGAAAAAAAAATTGCAAGCATGATCCCACTCAGGTACAGCCTAATCCTGAAGGTGTCTTTGCTTTTATTTAAAAGTTCATGAGTATCTGTTCACAGAGAAACTTCAGCTTTAATTGTGCTGATTGTGGACATGAGCTCACATGTGAACAGGATGTGTTCTGCCTAGATCCTGCAAAGGGATTTACTTTGCTTTCTCAAAGCTTAGTTCACACAAATGAACTTTTGAAATAGAAAAGTAGTGTAAGCTCTGTTTGATTTTATTTTAAAGTTTTTTTTAACATAGTACATACAAAATTTCCAGGCCATCCTTTATACTGAAGAGAAGGAAAGAAAATATTGCCTAGAATCTGGAAGATCTATTTTCAAATTTTCAAAATTATCACCCAAATGGTCATTAAGACACTTTCTAGTAGTTCTAGCACTATATAACAAAGGATGTGAGATTCATGGAGAAGACAGGAAAGAAAGGCGACCAGAAAAAAGATTCCCCCTATTTTCAGACAGCATAGTCTTTCACTTGACATAGCCATTAATATTCACTTCATCTGAGAATAGATGAATATATAGAAAATCCAGTCTTATTTTCTGTTCATGCACTGTAACAATATTTAGTATTTGTACATTTATTTAAAATTGCCATACAAATGGAAATTAAGTTACAGGAAGGCCATCAGAAAGGCCATCATACTATTTACTTCAATGTCACATTGGTGCATCAAAAATGACTTTGTCACTTGTAACCATTTTCAGGCCGATTTGTACTAAATTAGCAATTTATATTGTTACGATGTTATGGTTGAAGGCATAACAACATATTCTGTATATTAAAAAATGCTGGACTTCCGAAAAGGTACTAAACACTCTGTAAAGGTCATCAATTTAATACCTTTTGATCTGATATTTTCTTAGCTTTCAGCATCCAGCTTTGTAAACTAGAGCACTGTCTCTTCGAAACAACACAGATGAAAACTGCCTGCCCATATTTCTGATAGTTTAGGGACGACAAGTGTGTGAACATCAGTGCAGTGATCAGAATGCCAAATGCAAAAAATAATGAAATGAAAGAAATGTTTTCCTTAAATTATAGCAAGTGTAAGTAACTTGTAATTTCTGTAACTGAAATTCAGTCCATCGACCCCAGGGCTCAAATACTTATGAGAAATTGATTTCACTATCTTTGCACAGAGAAAATAAACAGTGTTGTCGACACTGGAAATACTCTTTGCTGCAAAATCAACTGTCAGTTCTTTTAAAAAGCCACCAAGGGAAATATATGAAAAAACATGGACTTGGAAACTTTTACAGGTGTAGAAATCTTACTAAGATTATCACAGCATATCTGTTCCAGGCAAAGCTAAGCCCATGGAAGGTTATTTGTCTTATGACCAATCCTTCCCCAAAAGGAGTATTCTCAATGGAACTTTCCCAGAACTTTCCCCAATCTTTCCTTTTCTTGTGCTCAAGAAGCAATTGTTACATCTAATATACTCTATAACTCCTTCTCAAACTCTTAAATGCATAAAACTTTTAAGCAGAAGGAGCCTGTTAATATCTCCAAGGTCAGCCTGCTTCTCCTTAGCTGCTGAATGACAGGATAGAAACAGCAAGTAACTTTTCTCCCCTAATATAAAGGCATAGAATCCAAACATGAAATAACTGTTCTGCTGCTGGAATTCTGTTTAAAAAATAAAAGTGAAAACATAATAAAAATGTTCTCATTGTTTGCATGAAAAACACATAAAGACCACATCATCTTTGATTTTAAATTACTGTATTAAGTTTCCAGCTGTAGTTGGGCTAGCTTCTTTTGGATTAGGAAAACCAAAAAAGCTCTAGGAATTTTTGAGAATGAAAATCTTGTCTTGCCACAGCACACATGGGGTGTAATACTGACTTTAACAGAACAAAGATGTCTACAGACTGAGACTGCTGTTTGCTGTTTGTAAACACATTGTGAATACATTCTCAACATTATTTTTCTCACAGCTGCATATTAACCATTGAGGTACACAAAATAATGAAATACATTTTTTTATATTATCTATATTTAAGGTTTACTTGAAGTTTCTTCTGTGATAGTTTTATATATGAGAAAACAAAATTGTGATACCTACATTTACACTTCTTATGATATGAGATGGAAAAGAGTTTAGTTTCCAGGGATTAAGATATACAAAATATTGAACAGGAAAACTGAGGAAAAATAGATGAACTTCTGATACTTCCTGGCTAGAAACTTTCCTTTACATAAAGTGATGTGGAACAAAAGGCAAATGACAGAAAAAAAGTAGAATTTCATTGTGTGGATTTGGAAAATAAAATTTTGCTTTTCTCTCCAAATTACTCTTGCATTTTGATCAGATGGTAAAAGACCACCTGGAAAAACACCACTGGAGTTGAACCTCCAATTCAAACTCATGCACATGCACCTTTAAGGGATAAAACACAATACCTTATTTGACTCTCCTGACTGACACACATATCCAGAGATACAGATGTCATAAATAGCAGCAATCAGCCTGAAGATGATAACTCAGTACTACTTTGTTCTTTCCTCCCCTCTTTTTTACCAGAAGAATGAATTTTCAGTCTGCCAAAGAGCAGAGATGTTCTCTTGCTGCATGATCTGGGGTTAACCTGCACCTACAGATCCAAGTTCACTCCACCCATCTTCCACCCTTTTACATATGTCATTTCCAGACTGGAAGTTGTCTCACTCCTATTTGCATGACTGAGTTTGAGTTAATAAGCTCCTGCAAAGAGGGAGGGCTTAATGTTTAGGACAGCTGAGCACACAGGTCTACAGCCTACAGTGAGGTCAATAGAGCCACTGGATTTTCCCCTTCTTCTGGGCCTCCATTTACATCTGGAATGTGAATCTACCAGGAGACTCCTGTTTTATGGGGCAGGTATACGGTTCTTCAAACCTAAGCTTTTTCCCTGAACATAATGCAGATTCCTGAAAAGAAGATTAATGATCTGTGGAAGGGAATAAGGGAATGTACAGTTGGAAGGATTCTCCAGAGGCTCGGGGGAATCCCCATAAAAGTTTTCTCTCTACCTCTTTCAGGAACAGCATGCTCTGGAGTTCTCAACTTATTCACAGTAGTGGTGTGCAATTTTCTTGATTTGTGGGTTCAATCCCTTAGCATTTGCTAACATTTTGAGGTTAAGCCATTGCTACACTTTACTTGGTTTCACGATGATTTATAAAGTTATGGCTCAGCTAATGCTTTAAAAATTGATTTCCAAATGTATGTAAGAAATGAAAGGTGGTGTTTCAGTGAGAATAATACAAACTGTAACACACAAATTCAGAATTCAGTATCTGGCTTTGCTATCAATTTTCTGTAGGACCCAGGGCAACTCAGTAAGTCTCTTCAAGATTGATCAACTGCTTAGTGTAGTAAATTGATGAGAGTGCATTAAAATCAAATCCCTCTGTTTATAGGATGACAGTACTCTAAATTTGTTAGCTAAGGGCTTTCATTCTTCTGCTCTAAAATATCACCTAGTGCTACAACAGTTGTCATCTCTATTAATTTTAGTTTGGGCTGCTTGAGGCCATGTAAGCCATTGCAATACTTAGGAACACCAAGCAGTTGTCATCATGAAGCTCAGTATTGTACCATGAAGGACCACACCATTTGGCCAGGAAAGGCAGCTGACTCAAATCCAGACAACCAAAAAGTTACTTATTTATAAGAATTTTATTCAGTCAGCCCACTGATTTATCTCAACCCTACTGAAAGCAAACACAAGGCAATAAGGTCATGCAGGCTGCTCCTCTCTTATGCTGTGTATAATGCTTGTAGAGTTACTCAGCCCCATGCCCAGCACACCTTTGGGAGACAGAACAACTTCAGATACTTCAGTGTAAAATGTGCCTTCTTCTAAAATATTAGTCTTCTTTCACTTGACCTTCGGTTTTCCCTTTCTTTACAGTGACATGCACATTCATGTCAAAGAGGAATGAGCAGTGTAGACAAGATTACAGGAGGCTACTGACTATAAAACTGGGTTAACTCCAGGTAGAATAGGTAGTTGGATTGGGGTTTTTTTACATATCTTGTGATGATAGATATAATAAGATGGCAACAAAACTGGGATGAACTGGAGATACAAACATTCTGGAAATGACACAAATGTCTTGTTCTAAGTAACATTTAAGTACAATTCAAAGTACCATGAAACAAGTGAAAAAGAACAGACTTTATTAATGCCACCAACTAAAATGTCCTAAGAGTAAAGATTATTAATCCAATATTCTATTTTTTTAAGCAGCATGAATGAGATCAGCACTTTTCATTTGTCCTTGCTCTAAAAAACATTCATGTAGCACACTAGACACTGCATATAGTACAAAAGATACTGCCTGTGTCTGATACATGAGGAAGTTGGGAATATTTATATAAGAGCCAGTTGCTTTTCCAAGCTTGTTCTTGGCTTTGGAAGACTCCATTTCAATAAGATATCTGCCATCAGGCACTAATCTGATATCATACTAAACACCAGCAAGGCTGTACAGACTTTTTTTAAGTCACCTGTTTTCCTGAGAAGAACTTGAATTACACTGGGCACCCCATTTAATGTTTCATACAGCACCATACTTTGGTATATCTCACATTTTTCCTAAAAACATTGCTTTCCTATTCTGAGTGTTACAGCTGAACTTGCAGAAAGCAGTGAGTAGCATTTAGGAAATTGGTTGGAGTCTAAAGTTCAACTTTGATCATACCAAAGACAAGAGAGGTCTCTAGTTTATCTTAAGACCAGTCTCTAACTTAAGATGAGAAGAGGCTGCTGAGAAATGAGAGAGGAGAAACAGATTGGAAAAGTTCAGGGAGAAACAGAGAATAAAATGGGGAGATGTACCAGCATTTCTTAACTTGTAATCTGCAGTGTGAAATACAATATATGGGAACACTCGCTGACTTATTTGAGTTATATTTTATTTGTTCCCTTTGAAATTTCTCCCATCCTTAATATTAAAAAAAAGGGTTAAAAATCAGATAATCTCTGTTTACAGGGTTCTTTCTGGTTTGTCTGATAATGATAAATTGTTCTTGAACTTACCTTTCTTCATATTCTTATCTATGAATACATTTCTGTCCATCACCATCTATTTCACTTGTCTCTGTTCTGACACTTTTCTCTTTTTTTCTTCTTCTATTTACAAGATTATTGAAACCATTACAAAACTGCTCTGTGATAAGATTTTTTAATACAAATACAACATATAGCACGGCATTGATAAAGTAAACTTTATGA
Source organism: Atrichornis clamosus (assembly GCA_013400975.1). Classification (NCBI taxonomy): domain Eukaryota; kingdom Metazoa; phylum Chordata; class Aves; order Passeriformes; family Menuridae; genus Atrichornis; species Atrichornis clamosus. The sequence goes on from WBMZ01001168.1 coordinate 41,665, forward strand.
TCAGTTTTCATAAAGGAAATCCTTGCTTGACTAATTGCGTGAACCCTGCAATTTTAGGTGAACACCAGCAGTTTTGAGAAAGTGGAATATACAGAAGTAAACATCTAATTACATAATCCGTTCCCTAATCTCAACAGAATTTTTACAATAATGGTAAAAACCTGTCTTTTTCATGAGAAAAGACTGGAAGAAAAAGTCTGAATCTTGGCCTGCAGGTTTCTGGGCAGGAATGGAAACAAAACAGAATAGCTAGGATACCCTGAAGAGAATGAATTTAAGGAAATATTGGGTACCTTCGAGACATCCACTCTTAGTATATAATTTAGATTTTTCTCTGTAGCTGGTAGAGTTAGGCACCCCTGTATAATGACATTGCCCGGTTTGGGCACTTCTTTTAGTATGACATTAATTATTTCCTCTTGTCTACCGTTTGCCACTGGCCAGGAGAAAGGCCCAACAGAACAGCTAGTGGCTTCCTTCTTGACTAACACCAGATGAGAGGAAGCCTCTGGAAGGTCATTTCCTGTGGCTAGGATAACTTCTGGCAATCAAATAAAGCTATATCCCGTCAATCTTATCTTATAAAAATTCCACGTTAAAACACTTTTGGTTTTAAACACCACAAAGGTTATATTTATAATTATTTAACTCTTTGTGTTTTACTTTAAAATTGGAGAAGACTCAGGTAATCCATAGTGACTTCTTTACATGAGTCACTGATTTGGGACAGCGTGGTCATAATAACTTTTTCTATGTCAGAAATATTTGTTTTGACTAAAAAGTTGGCTTGTCTCTTGGTTGAAATAGTTCTCATTTTCTGAATCATTTAGAAATGCAAGATATCAGAAAGAAATAAGTTATGAGACGATTATCAGGCATTAGTTAGTGTTTAACATGTTGCAGCTGGAGTTCAGGGTACACAAGAAAGGAAAAAACCTAACTTTTCTCCATAATTTGGAACAGTTCAGACTGCAATTTCTAAGAAAAATTAGGAGGACAGATGATTAATGGAAGATAGTTTCCAGACATAGAACACTATTGAAAAAAAAAAAGCCTTGGATATGCTTATCCCTGTATATAAGGTATACAATTGTATTCTTTTTTCCAAAACTTGGATCTACATTTTGGTCATTTCTTACTAAGTTTCCTTATCTCTCAAGATCAAATTAAGCTCCATATAGTACTAGTATTAATCCTGTACATCACTGTGATTTGTATCTAGATCATCTTTGAAAATGTCCAGATGAGAGTGAAAACAGCATGATACTGACACTTCCTAGAACTACATATGCTGAGATGAACTTGTTAACAAATTAAAAAAAAACCTCAGCTTTCTTCCTCAGGTAGGTCTTTTTTTTTTTTTTTTTACAGCTTTCCTTTTTTTTTTTAAACTGAAATTTCTGTTCATCTTAATGAATGAGAAATGTACCGCTTTGTCTGATACCTGCTGCCCAAGAGATAGAGGCTTTTCTTTTGAGTTTTAAAGCTGAAAGACTATGAGGCACTCATAGCAATCAAATCATCACAACAAAGTGTCTAAAAAGGTCAAATAAAATGTCTAGATGTGCTGGCCAATCATCTAAATCATCTGCTAAGTAGTTCTTAGCGGAACTACTTCTTCAAGGTAATACTACATTGCAGGATAGCTGTGGCCAATTGCTCAAAATTTTAATGAAAAATTAGGCTTTTAAACTATTTAGTCATCTGTGTTGGATTTTAAGAAAAATGAAAAAAACAACAGAATCTGAAATTAATTTAAAAAAGGTACATTTTTAGTGCCAGACATATCTTAAAACTTATAGAATGCTTGTTATTTTGAGGAGAACCAAGATGTAACAAAAATTGCGATGGCATGCCGGCTATATGTATGTAATAGGCATCTGTCATGTCTGTAAAAAAGGGCAGGTAGAAGAAACAGAAATAAGCCAATTTTAAATGTACATTAAGATATACCACAAAAAGTGGTGGACTAATTACATCACAGTTGGAAATGATTTTCTCATATAATTAAAAGGTCAAATGAGTATGAAAAGAACTAAAAACTTAATTTCAATTTAGTTGTTGCTTTATAATATTTGTTTCAAAATTTCTAGGCAGAGGTGAGATGCAGAATTTCTATGGAATCCTCTTGTTCTAACTAACCAGATATTGACTTCTATCATCCAAGGACACATCAAACTATAGACAATCATTGATCCAATATAGCTTTGGTTTTCCATTATAAAGGGTTCCCTTTCATTAGAGTTTTAAAGGATTTAGTGTGAGAAAGTAAAGACCCTGTATTCGTGACCTGGAATAATCTACTCTTTATGAAAGGCTGACAAACCACAGAGAATCAAAGAATGTGCCCGCGGCTGCAGAGGTTTTATCTGAGTCTAATCTAGGGGACACTGGAAAATTCAATGCATAATTGAAGATTCATCAAAAATAACTTCTCAGATTGAAAGCTACGTTTGCTGTGTGAATGAAAAATCCTGCAGTGTTGCTTTACTTTTGTGTTGCTTGAAGTAATTTTCTTTTTTTTTTTAAATTTCAAGAATAAAAGGAACAGCTCCAGGAAAATGAATAATCACAGGTATTGGTTTGTCCTCCTAAAAAGGAGCAGCTTTCTCTGTGAAAATGAATTTTCTATATTTAAGATAACCAATGCCTCAAACACTACATCTCACTCTACCAAGTAGGCCACAGCCATCTATCACTTGCTCCAGCATCCAACACTTTCACAGAGTTTTTCTTTTCAGATCTTTGGCAAAGAGTAGACAAGAAAAAAATAATCCTCTTGCAATTCCCAAACTGAAAGAAACTTGGATGCTTTTTCTAACCTCCACTTTTTGAAGTATTTTTTATATAACAGCATACTATTTTGATCTGGCTATGAGGTGCTCATGATGGAGAGCTGCCTGGTCCTGGGTCAGCAGCCTGCCATGGAGTCTTGGCTCACAGTGCAGCGTGTGGCCACAATTCAGCCAGGAATATGCCTTCAGTACAGAGCAGACACAGAACAGGAGAATGAAGTCCTGACTATTGACCTTTAAGAGCACTGAGGCACTTTTCATGACAAAATAAAAAGCAATTTGATTTAAAGAAGAATAAGAGAAAGTTTCAGGGACATTCCCATAGACAAAATGCCTAAAAATACCACCCTGAGTTTACAGATCACCTTATCTAATGGATCACTTATGTGTCAAAGCAATGTCAAACAACACTACCACCAACAAATGGACAATTCAATGCCCAGGATAGCATGGAACCAGATGTGCTGTGGTTAGTGACAACAGAATGACAGAGGAATGGCTGGCAAGGAATATGATGATAACTGCCTCCTGTGGAGCAAACAGATCTCTAGTTTGAGGGAAGGAGAAAATAGTGGCTGAATATGACTGAGAAACAAATAACAGGAAAACAGACCAATGTGCTAAGTGGCATCTGAGTCTGTGTTTTTTCAAAACTTGAATAATTCTCTGTGAGAGTCCTGTAAAACTGCTGTGACTCAGTTGTTCTGGACTGCTGTATCTGGGACCTCTGCCCATGATGCTGGGGACTCCAAGTAAGCTCAAGTCCAACCTTAAACTATGTTGTAGATGAACCTGTATTCAGTCCCATATCTGACCTTGTCTCTTGGACCAACGCTGAAGGCAGCTTGTCTCCAGTCCTGTGCGTGGGCCATGTCTCCTTGGATGGACCTTGGAGCTGTTTATCCTGTTGCTCCTGACCAGATTCCCTGTATGGGCCTAGTTCATCATCTCACCTTCTCTGGGACTGCTGAGGGGAGTTGTGTCCTCTGGTCCTTGCCTGAGCTGTGCTGTTGGCTGCTGTGCCTTGGTTGCTACCTCACTGCTCCCTTGCCACCTTGCCAACCTGGCTTCCTGCCTGGACCCTGGCTCGGCCTCATTTCTGCAGACTCTGCTGATGGTCACTAGACTAGGGTGGACCCCAGTTGCTTCTCCTGAGCTGCTGAACCCTCCCTGTGCCCTGCCTGTGCCTACTGCCACACTTGGCTACTTGTTCCCCTGATCCATAAGAGAAATTTGGTGCTCCCTGCTTGGACAGGCAGAGACAATAATATTCCCCTTTATAGCAGTGGAAATATAATTTATTTAAATTTGCTAAGCAAATCATCCTCTGCTTTGATAGATCATTCTGAAGCCTGCAGAAACCAACCCAAATCTTCCCTTTCACCTCAGCAAGCTCTACATTGGCAGTGAATAGAGACTCAGGCAATGTCTAACAACTCAGTGCTGTTCTAACAGGAAAATTCTCATCCACTTCAAAGGGAGAAGGACAAACCTCAGGTCTCAGTCCTTGAACTCACAAAGAAGGTGGCAAAAGCAGTCCCCTGCAGAGCCTCATTTAACAGGAGCTTTTATCAGTATGACAAGGTGATCTTATTAACTTGCATGGGGTATGTTACATGGAGAAATACAGGATCTCTGCTAGTACAGACACAGATATAAAATGGGTATGCTTATTAAAAAAATGTCATGTAAAAATTCACTACTATGAATGACTTTATAACACAATATTATTACTTTAAATTAGCATCATATACACTCAATACAGTTAAATAATACTGTATTATTACAATACCCTCAATAACTGTATTAATACAGTTAAAATTTACTTCATATGTCCATAATTAAACCTGCTCTTTTATAGAATTATGAAGAGAGTTGTAAATGTTTAGTTTCCTAAGTAGTTCCTAAGCCTATTTGCCCTGCTTATCTCCACACAGACATGGAATGCTGAAGTCCCTTGGGAGTCTGGTAAAAACTATTTCTACAACCTGGTTTTGATTAATGAAGTTCAGTGAGGTATAATTTGACAAACTACTGACACTATTTACAGACAAAAAAATATCTCTTACCTCCATTATCTTTTAGGTGCAGTGCTATCTTTGTGTCATCTATAAAGGAAATTCAAAGTTAGTTGAAGGAAGCTGCATTTTTCGAGGTCATGAATAATTTTAGGAATCAGTTTCTAATGTCAAAGAAATTCCACAACTAGAAAATTATTTGGTACCCAACTCAATGAGAATTAGATTCTGGTGTTTCTTACACTGAGCACTACATCACTTTCTTACCACTAAAAAAGAATTGAGGGTCTTAAAGTGTTAAGAAGGATTCAAAACACTAGTAAATAAGGGTACTAGAGTGTCTCATAATGCTTATGAATAATTTATTTATTTTACATGCTCATTCATAGCTTGAGCATTCTATCATATTAAGGACAATATGAAACAACATATGACAATAAAGACAATTACTTACTTTAGTTCCTTTTTGAAGATTCTTGAAAAGGTCTACCAATATTAAGTACTTTTTACTTCCATATTCCCCTTCTTCTTGAGAATTTTAATGAATAAAATGCCAGATAATATTTTTTAATGCAGTCCAAATGCTGCACTGACAATTTCTAAGTTTTTATTGCTTAAAAAAAACCTAGCATTTTTTATCAGTAGATTCCCACCTTGAAATGCCTCAAATTTTCCTGTCGCAGGTCCCTTGGAAAGTCTGCCTGTACATAGTACCATCTTTTGTGGTAAAATACAATTTCAACAAATGCACACACACACACACACATTTTTTAGATGTTCTTTGGTCTCAGTTAGCTTTCTTGCCCAGATGAATTTTCTTCAAAAGCAGGATATCCCAAGACCAAAAAGGCAAAATTTAGGCAGCCAGTGGTACAAGGATGAGAACTGACCCACTGCCACTTCCCCAGCTAATTTGGTTCAGAAGCCTAGAGAAAGTATTTCACAACAGTGAGCACTACATGTAAAGAATGGTGTCAGCTGAGTGAGAAAACGCAAACAGGCATACTTCAAAGAGGTTTTTAATGTGGGTTAGCTATAATTTTCACATGGCTAAATAGAATCCATAAAGGAATTAAAAATTCTTTAAGTCTGCGATGGGAGTTTCTTCTAGCTTCAGCAGGGACCTCTAGTACTATTTCACCAGGTTTTGAACTAGGCCCTGAAGGTAAAGGAACATGAAAAACTCATTGTAACGTCAAGTATTCTAGAAGTCTGCCTATGTTGTCCTTGCTTTTCCAGCAGTGTCCCCTCCTCCAGCCCTCATCCCCCTTGAACATTACTGCTGCAAGAATGAGTTGCTATTTAAGAGCAGTGGCAGAGAGTACCATGACTGCAATGCCCAACTCCTTCTGCTGCCCCAGAGGGAAAAGATCATCATGAACACATACCAAAAGGAAATAAATTTGGTTTTTTTACTTGCAAATTACATGCTTGCACTACAGAATAATGCACCTTCTGTGGGCAGGCTAGTTGGCAGGTGGGAAGTGGTGGATTCTCTGGTGGTTGTTAAAACTCTGAACCTTGTGGTGGTTGGCAGGAGGGTGGTAGTAGAGTATGGAGGCGTTTCAGTTGTGTCTATATTCTTCTCACAAATCTTATCTTTAGACTGTCAGGAAACAACAGAAATAAAGAAGAGAAAATTAATTCTCAGTGGAGACTGTCAAGAATAAGAATTTAAGAATGGACAAGCTACAGGGACAAAAAGAATGAAAATAGAAACCCTAAATCAAGAAATTTCAAGAGCTTTTTCTTTTAGTTTTTTTTTCCTTTCAAGTACTCCACACAGCATGCAGTAACGTATATTTTTTCACTTATCTGCAAAATTTACAACTTTTAATTGTTAATGACAAGGCTTCAAAGTCAACACGAATTGTCAAATGTTATTGCCCCCAATCAGATTTTAACATCTAAATTCATAATGCAGATTTTCATCTCTTCACTCTCCTGTTATGAAAACTCACTGACATTAATCCAGGTGCCATAACATATGTTAAAAAATGTATGTTGGATTAAACAGTAGCTCTTCATAGTGAATAATGTGAAGTTAACTGGAGCATTTAATTAGGCTTTACATGCAGTTATTACAAAAGAACACACACACGTGTGTAAAATGCATCCATGCATTCAGCCTACAGAATATTTATTTACTACAATAAAGCAATCCACTCACTATATACCTATTAATTTTGCCTAATATTAAAATTGCATGTATTATTTGTGTGCATAACAACAATTATTTAAAATATAATTATCATAAAATGATAATGATAATGATAATAATAATAATCATAGTAATATCACCACCACACTATATGATATAATATAATAGTTTAATTTTTATTTCATGGGCAAATATTTTGATACAAATATAGAGTCTGCTTTTTATTTGATTGTTTTGTTTTGTTTTAGTTTCCGGACATTTAAAAAATCCTGCAGATGTAATGAATAATTTCTTTTATGGATCATGCAGTTTTGCAGGAAAATACATCCAATTAACTTGCAGCAAATACCTAACTCCAGCTGTCCTCACTCATTTTAATGAAAAGTGGAGTCCCACAAAGCCTGTTCATTTTATTGAGATCTGGCTGTCAAAACTCCAAGGACATCGTCTATCTTTTAATATTCACAGGTATTTCCTAGTTCTTTGTTTTACCAGAAACAACCTATTGTGTTAAAGAAAGGTATCAGCACCTGCAGGATAATTATTCTTTAAATTTATTTGTATTTTTCTTGAAAACCACTGTTAATTTCACAGAGGAAATTTAATTTAAAAATAGCTCAAAATCTATATTAAAAACAAGGAAACATTACTGTGAGAATCCTCATTATTCATCCTCTTTAGTGAGGGCACCAAAATTAACCATTTTGTGCTAATTATTGATCCTTCACTGAACTCTCGTAGTCAGCTCAGGCATAATTCTGGAAGAAGGCAAGTAAATTTGCTTCTGCTCCAGAGGGGCTGAAACCTGGATAATGAACTACCAAGTAGCCTGAAACTGTGCAAAATAAACTATTCATTTCTCAGATACATGTAGTATATCCATAATTTCCTCTTAGATCGTGTACTAAATCTTGGGGCACTAGTTGGATTGAAACAAGAAAGGAGAAGCAGAATGGGATGCTACTGTCCTGCAGAGAGAAGTTTTCAGATAACTTCATTTAGAAGCACAATTGAATACTAGCCAATTACAATCTGGATTAAAACAATACAAGGGTCAGGTGCTATGATAACACATGCTCCCAGTAATGTTTATGTTATGTTCTTGAAGAAGTTGCCCTCCACAGACAATAAATCTCTCAGAAATTTTGTTTTTAACTCAGCAGATGACAAACTGCAAAGCTGAAGCTTCAAGGCCATTTAACAAGGTAGTACATAGGATGTAGTTATTTTGCAATTACAGTTATGAGAAAAAAGAAATTTCTTCCATTAGTCTGAATTTTTATCATCACTTCTACTGAAAATAAAATAGAATGTGCTTTTCTAACTAGACACCTGGGGCTATGTTTTGCCCCGAGTTTTACCTGACATTACACTTCAGGCTACGTTGCTGAAACTCGAGAAAATTTAGCCTGTTCAGCAAAAATGGAAAAATAACCACTTTTTAAATGGCCACCAGAAGATAAAAAGTGTCATTAATTAATTTGCTTGTATTGCCACAAACCCAAAATGGAAAAAAAAAAGAAAAATTTAAAAAACCCCAAACCCAACCTCCCTTTTAAAGGGTCTTGTAAGGTGGAAAATAATAATCATCAACATATTTATATACGTTTCTTGAAACTGAACTTCTCTGGTCTAGGAGTACCCCAAATAACTTTCAGAGGAGGTTTATAGTACCTGTTTGACAGCCCACCACCACCAGAGTCAGATATCTTTCTCATCCTCTCACTTCATCTTCATGAAAAGGAATCAAAATACCCTGTAGGCTGGTCATGTGAGGGCTTTCTAAATTTTTCTTTTTCAATTATTTTTTTTATCTCTTTGAATTTATCTGTGTAATTTCGTCTATACTAAATGGTTTGGCCAGAGTTCATAATCAAAATACAATGCCTCTTTTTCACTTGAGACTACTCTAGCAGAGGCTTTTTTGAAGTGAGGAACATCACAGTTTCTTCCCCTTTTGTGGCAAAAGTCAGAGATCTAAAAGAAAAGCGTAGGGACACCATTTTGGTGGAGGATATCTGGTGAGTTTTTTGGGTGGTGGGTTTTTTTGTTGGTGGCATTTATTTAATCTTTAGTTTTTTTAGTTAAAGTGGTTTCTCAAAGACAAAATTTTAATTTTTGTCCATTTTATCCCCTCAAATGGAGAATAAAATTGCTTAGAGTATTCTTTGTTATGCCTTATAGCATTTCCCTTGAATGATAAATATAGCATGTCTCTGGCCTTGAAACCATGCTTCATAATCTGAATAATTTAATCAAACGCATCATAACTACAAAAATTGCCTCTGATGGGCTGAGGATGTAAACTACTCACATACCTCTTCAGGGCAGCCACTGTCTACCCAGTCTTGCCGGTGACGATCAAATCCACTGGAGCATCTTTAAATGATGAAATAGACAGAAGTTGTCCAGATGGAAATAGGGGGAAAACAAGAACAAGAAAGGAAGGGAGAGGAATAGAACACAGTGACAAAAAGAATAAGTAAACGATGTGATTTAAAATCCACATGAGCTATCTGGTATCACTTTTATTCAAGATGCTGTTGCTTACAATGTGAGTCACTCCTTTAATACACTTCAGTGAAAAGTGTTTCAATGAATGAGACTTTATTTTAGTTTTTTAAAATTTATTTACAGTTTTTAAATAGAAATCTCTCCCTTCCGCTGAATAATTATTCTCAAGACTGCACCGACCCATAGCGTTTTTAAGTTTGATGTCTATCATATTAATGTAAATTGATTTAATTATCTTAAGACTTTTTAGCCAGGAAAGTTTAATCCCACAAAGGATGCAGTCAACAAGCCACTGCATTTATCAGGCAAAGTGATCTGAGACATCACAACACACATACAGCAGTGTGATCAACGTTCACAGCTCCTCTGAACGCTCTTCATGACAAATAGAGAACGCTATAGAGCTGCTTCTACCTCCTCACTAGATGCAGAAAACTTAAATTGCATGCATATTTCTTATCAAATTAGGTGAGCTTAATAACCTGTTTGCAATATCCTTTCTCTTTTGCAATATATAACAAAGAAGTTTTCAAGAAACTTGTAACGCTTTAAAATAATGATTCCCCTGGCAATCCCCACCTCACAAGAGGGTTATCAGTGATTGTAGAGTAAGTTCGTGTTTCCTAGACAACAGGTAGCATCACAAACAGAAAGCATTATTAAAATGCAAGCCAATAACTAAACAATGATGTTCAGCTTTGAAAGAGATTCTTCCAGTTAGCGTGGTTTTTACTCTGGAGGGTTTGTTTTCTGGTTTCTGCATTCATTTCCTTCAGTATTTTGTTATGAGACAGGGTGATGTCATTCGGCATCCATGGTCATAACTCACCTGATTGTACAACAAACAACTTTCTTACTGTCTTGTAATAAGACTAGGCAAGCAAATGAGGCCACTGTTACGGTTAGTTGTATTTAAGGGGTAATTTTTTGTTCTCAAGGAATTGAAAGATGACAAGACATGCCAAGTGCTACCTACTTCATCCAAGGTAACAGGCTCATTTGGAAGAATGGAACAGTGCAATTATTTTTACAGTAGGAGAGGATGTTACAAGAAGATGTAAACAATGTTAGCAATACACTTGGGATAAGAAATTTCTCCATTATAATTATTCTGAGCAGAATCTACAATGTCTTTGAGAAAAGATTTTGAGAAAAATGTTCATTCTCTTGTTATACTTGCACTGATCCACATTCTGCCATTTGCAATATTACAAAAAAATATACCTCTACACTAACAGGTGTCAAATATCACACATTGACTTCTCAAAAAACTTATGCAGTTAAGAAAAAAATGTCCAACCCAGAAATGTATTCCAGAGAAGTACAGATATCTTCTTCCCAATGCATGAGGCCTCTGGCATAGGAAGGACACGGACCTGTTGGAGCAGGTCCAGGGAAGGGCCACAAAGTCGATCACAGGGCTGCAGCACCTCTCTTATGAAGACAGGATGAGAGAGTTGGGATTGTCCAGCCTGGAGAAGAGAAGGCTCCAGGAAAACCTTGTAGCAGACTTCCATACTTAAAGAGAGCTTATGATAAAGATGGAAAGTGACGTTTAATCAAAACCTGAAGTGACTGGAGGAGGTGCAACAGTTTTAAATTGAAAAAGACTAGATTAATATTGGATATAAGGAGGAAATTTTTTACAATGATGTTGGTGAGTCACTAGAACAGGTTGTCAAGTGAAGATGTGGATGCCCCATCATTGGAAGTGTTCAAGGCCCACTTGGATGGGGCTTTGTGCAACCTTGCATCTAGTGCAAGATGTCCCTGCCCATGTCAGTGGGGCTAGACTGGGTAGTCTTTAAAGGTCCCTTCCAACCCAAATCATTCTATGAATAAAGGCCACTGGAAAAGTATTTTCCTGCTGAAGTGTGAGTTAATCAGTGCTTTGACAGGACCTCAATGCTGCTTCTCCATCTTTGTGGTGTTCTGTCTCCATGAATGTTTGAGAGAACAGGGAAAATCTTGCTAGGCAGAAAAAAATGATGACATGACATGACATTCCAGGTATAAATAGAGCATATTCTTTTCAGTCTGCCCTACTTTTCTTTAAAATTTGAAGAACTTTATTAGCAGCTTCTGTTTCCGTCTCAAAGGAGAACTGGACTGATTTTCAGATGTACTAAATAATCATTACTCCATTACTCCATTTTATTCATACTATTCTGGCTAAAATCTACTGGATTTGAGGATATTCAGTATGTCAGAAAACCAAGCCAAATTCCTACACTTGAGGCAGTTGCTGCAGTTACATATCTATGCTAATTCAAACCCAATGTACTTAGAGATAGTAGGGATTAACAAACTTAGATTTTATCTCGTATCTAAATGATGTCAAATTTAAGGCTTCAAAGAGTCAATGAATATAAATGTATCCCAGGTGCAGTTATTTACAGTTCTTAAGTCTGTTCTTACAAGCTACTGATTTGCAGTGGTGAGTAATATTTCTGGGGTTAATTTTTTTCTCCAGGAATTAACCAACCACCAAAAATTGAATGCAACATGCAAGGACTTGGAATGGCTCTTTTAAACATGTGAGGCACTCTCAAGGAGAGTCTGCCTTAAAAAAAGTACATTAAATCCTGGACAGGTTTATTTAACATTTTCTACTGTTGCAGAGTGAGTCCAAACAATATTATCAGAAAGCAGCTTTATCAGAATGAGATAGACTCCCGCCAAACCTGTTTGTGAACTTCCTTTGAGGCATATATCATGAGATGTCAGCTGTTGCAGTGACTATTGTTGCTGCCTCATTGAGTTAGAATTCTGGAAACTGTCATTTCAGTGCACCACCCACTTTACTGACTGCGTTTTAAGGGCCTTCATTTAGTAACATGGTGATAATTCCCTGTTGCCATTAAAACACTGGAGCAGATTTGATTTGCTATGCTGTTTATGCCATCTGTCAACACGGCTGTTTTATAACAACTTCATTTTCAAGAGATGACTGAACTCAGCTTCTAGGAAAGCAATAATAAAGATATTCTAGGAAATGAGAATAGAGACATTCATGAAATGCATAATAATAAAGGATTTGTGTGGAACCTGGAGTACTGGTTCAGGGAGGAAAGGGAGAATTAATGTCTCTGCATGTATAACTGTGATGATTTGGCATAACTAATGCAGAAGAATCTGAGTAACAAGAAGCTGTCAGTATCCTTCCAGTGAACTGTATGTAGCCAGAAAGGATTTGGAGATGCCATCTTATCTACCAAATGCCATTTATGTGTATTTGGCAGAAGGTATTTAAATGACAAGAGGAGTCCATTCAGTGCATGACATGAAATGCTTTGCTCCTTCTCTTAGAAGAGAGTTCAATGAGGATTAATAATAATGATAATAATGATAATAATAATGATTAAAATAATAATGTTAATAATAGTAACAATAATAAGAATGATATAACATGTATAAAGAAAATTCATCAAGATTTAACCTGTAGAAGCTAAAAACATAATGGAAAATTATTGGGAAGGAAAGGGACAAAGTCTGTATGGACAAATCTTTTCACCAGGTTGAGCTGGTACAATAAAGAGCATTAAAATGCACAGTACATGTCCTTTAAACCAATTATTTCCTGGGTTTTTTTGGCTCTGTAAGAGCATGTAAAGAACAGATTTTTGGGACATGAAAGGCATTCCAGAAATTTGAAATGATTTTTAAAATACCGTGTAATGATTTAGCTCAGACAAAGTGTTTATTAACTCAGCTAAATAAAAGGCTAATCTGGAAAATTAAATAGAAAATTGAACAGACAGAACTCTTTTCTGACTTTAACCATTAAGGAAGGACCATCACATTATGAAAAAATTAAGACAGTTGCTAGGATGTTTGAATTACTAAAAGAAGAATTAGAACATTTAAAAGTGGAATTTCATTCCAAGATGAGACAGTAAGTAAAAGATAAACAAATTAAAAAAAAATTAAAAAATACTGGAACTTTGTGTCTGTCCAACTGAAAAATAACCCTAATCAGAGAGTGATTTTTGGAGGAAAAAAGGTTTATCTTTGTGCTTGGTCTGATTTTGCAGCCCTCCACCACAGAATAGGCTCCAATTTGGTTCCTTCATCCTTCAAATATCACTTTCTTGTCACACTGTACTGTCAGAGGATAGACTGAATTTCCTTCCTTTGTTATTTTCCACTTTCAAATGCAGAACTTTATCACAGCTCAAAATGCTTATGAAGTTCATGTGAAGTGTCACTGTGAGTGACTGTGGTCTGCATTTGTAGGGTATTTGAATGGTGTTTGTGCTTATCACCTAGCTCAATGCACCCAATCATATATCGGAATTCAAGCATAAATGTGTTCTCTGTATTTATCCTTTACTTACACATTGCTTAATTAAACTCTACTTCAGCATAGGATGACAATTTGATTAGTCAGAAGAGGATTTGCTCACACCTTGCTGTTGTAGAGTAAGAGTAGCTGACAGGCTTAATACAAGGATTTTAAACATATGGCACTAAAACCAGCCTGCACTGTTTTAATGATTATGAAGACTTTGAATGTTACTAAGGCATAGTTAATAGTTGATGCAACACTGAATTCCACCATTGTCTTTGTGTGCTTTTCAAAATTTAAAACATCCAGGTGATGATAAGGAGGATCAGCGTGGCATGAAGTTCAGCAGTCAATCTTCAGCCTGACAGTGGTTCCACAACTTTATGGGATGGAAAGTTTGGAAAAGTATAGCTACATATTCTGTAAAGTACTCCAGAAATATAACGTAAACATAGAAGTGAAAGATGTTAAAACCCAAGCTGTTATTTTACAGAGAAAGGCTGAACATCAATAAACCTCAATATTTGTAACTGACACAACTTTTGAATAGGCAGCAGGAAATAAGGACTCCCATAGGGAATTTTTCTATTGAAAGAGGCTATGAATAAAAGTGGGATAAAAGAAGTAAGTTTTATTTCCAATTCAACTAAGAAGAAAAGAGAAAATTGTGGTTAAAGTGAGACTTGGCAGAGTTCTGATTAAAGAAGAATAGGAGGATATTTTCTATAAACTTAATGTCAGTTACAACAATAAAGGAAACATGCTGAAAAGCAGATAAAGAATAAAAAATATGCTTTTGCTAAAGGCTCTGCTTTGAATAGCTAGAAGGAAAAAGAAAGTGTAAGAGGAGGACCCTAGAGTCAAACTTATGAGATTATGGTATCAGAATTTCCAACAGAATCAGCAGAAAATTATATCAAGTGTGTTCTCCGGGAAGAAGCCACACTGAGATTAGTCTCTGATACTAGATTACATTCTCCACTGTTTTGACTTTGTACATTTGTACCAGCAAAAAGTAGGTATAAAGAGCTAATAGCAACAGAAGTTAGCAGAGAATTCTGATCTGTAGGCATTGCTACCTGCTTTGCACACAAGTAATTTCTCTGAATTCGAGGCAAAGAGCTCTGAAGTACTACTGGATGTATTTTACACTCTGGTTAATGATTCTAACTAGCACAATTAAGTCCTCCTTTCTTACACGATTGTCTGAACTATTTTCTATCTTTGAATATTCAGCTGACATTGACAATCTCAGAAGTATAGTTAGCATTGCATACCCATTGATTTTGTTTCATTTTTAAAATAAAAATATGAAGGCCACCTTTAGAGAAATTATTCCTTTTTCCACTTTAGAGATAAGGAAACAGATCATAGGAGACATTAAATTATCAGCTGAGATAATACAGAATTTTTAAGAGAACCTTGAGTTAAGACCAGATTTTCTGAAAACCAGGGTGAGCATACACTAATCCACAGCCTCTATGTTTCCCATAGTAAATCCAGATATATGAATTAGGAATTACATTGAAAAACATCAAGTCTTGGGTGGCGCGTACCAAAGCACAGATCTCATTCACACATTGGCTATGCTCCCTTTTTAATTTATGTACAATTACTGGGACTTTTTTCCTTTATAAAAAACCCCACACTGACAACATTAACAAGTAGCAGAGTCCTTGGGACAGGATAAAAATGGCCTGGTGCCTAGAGGTGGTATGAAATAGGGCTGTTCACGTTTCTCTTATCACACATGAACACCCCGCAATCATACAGCACTCACCATGGCTCATTCAGTACTAGTGGGCAGATAGAAAGAGTTCCATCAGTGTTTTGGTTAGGCTAGGCTACTGCTCCAGTTGTATCTCATTCACAACTCTAAAAAGGGTAAGAACTTAAAGCAGGAGCTATGACAGGCCAAGGAGGCACAGTGTGCTAAACTGACTCTACACAATCCAATGTTTATATGCTTAAAAAGATATGTGACAAAGCAGGAGAACATTCTGCACAGACAACATACACAATTCTGAAACTGCATATTCATATTGCATCTGTGGAAAATATGGGTAAATCAGGGTTAAGAGAAACATCTGCTGTTAAGACATAGTGAACTCTTCAGACAGAGAGCAAAAAAGGAAGGACATGAATCATCCTGTAACTGGTTATGTTCAAAGCAATTTCAAGTTCAGAAAGTTATTTGTTTCCCAAATTAGTATCCTAATTTCATCTCATTTTTTATCTAAAAGTGAGTCTAATTCTGAAGTTAACATTGACAAGGAACAGTCAGAAAAGCAGGTTACCAAAGAATCTGAGAACAGTTGGGGGTCCTCAATTTCTTAATTAATTATACATATTAATATTTTTGTGATATCCAGTGGGTTTGTTAATGCTTTATGACAATGCAGTTATGTGAAGAGTTAACAGACCTGAATAGAGGGAGAACTAAAGATGGTATTTAAGGAAGAAAATTGATAAAACTTCATTTATTTCCCTGAAATTGGGAACATCTTCTACAACGAAATATTAGAGAGTCCCCACTCTTTAGGTGACCAGAAAGATTGAGAAATATATATGCTATAAAAAATCTGTAGACTACGTTGAGAAATGGAGCAGATTGCTTTAGTGGGTCCTAATCTCAGATAATCCAAAATTTATGAAGTGACATAGAAATTTCAGATGTTTTAAAATAAAAATTTTTGGCAACATTACAGAGGAATATGTGTATAGTAATATGAAAAATTTAAAATAAGCTAAAACAAAGATAATTTTCAGTCATGGCAATTCCTCATAGAGTGTTATCCAGGAGACTGTGAGGCAAATATGATTTCAGTGATGCTCAGTTTGTATTGAAGAGAATATCTATAAGAGGTTAGCACTTCTGGAAAGCAATTAAGAATATTGTGATCATTCTATCTATACTAGTACAATGAACATGCCCAGGAGTGTTCTTTGGCACTGAGGACTGCTGGCACACAATGGCCTCTGCCTGAACAAGCAAACTCTCTCAACCTCAAGAAGAAGAAGGCTGCACATAAATTGCCAGCTGGGAATAATCCTTGAAATGGTCCAAGTCCTGCACCATGCCTGGGAACTCTTCTGTACAGTGGTCCTGGGCATGGACTGAAATCACATCAAGAAACATCATAACTTTTTTGATGGCAAATACAATTGCTTTACAATACCCAGGAAACTTCCCAGATTGTGTTTAATTTGCAATACTATGTAAAAAATATTTGGTATGCGAAGATGAACTACACTTGTACAAGTGTCTGGGGCTGCCATTCTGCATTACATTTCAATGAAATGTGAGGAAAAAAAAATTGATAATATGCACAAAGTTTCCATTAAAAAATCTTGATTGATTCCATTAAAAATCACTTGAATTATTTTATTATTTATCCTTGTTTTATCTATTTCTTCTGTAATGAGAACAAAGGAAATTAAGAGTTATCCTAAAAAAATTGGTGGAAGACAGATTTCTGCATAGTATTACAGTGGGTTGGATGCTTATATGAAGGGAAAAACCTAATATTTCCCAAAATAGGAGATTAACAATCATCCTATAAGTATCCTAGAGTCAGGTGTGATGATCTGGGTTGCCTGTCTACACAGATGTGTCCTGAGTTTTCACATTCCTGAAATGCTTTGTTCTCAGTTTCTGTTTAACCTTTTTTTTTTTTTTTAACACTTGGCATATGGAAAGAGGGGAGGAGTTGAGAAGATATTTACGTAGGCCGACAATTTAGGCTACAATGTGTAGGTGGTATCTGGCTTCTGTAATAAGTCTCATGAACATTCAAATATTTGATAAAAGATACCCAGAAAGTTAGTTCTTGGAGCATACCATTTTCTGGTAGTCAAGGAAGGAGTCTGGAACTACAAAATAAATTCATCTCATACATGAAAGGGAAGAAATCTAATACCTTGTTCCTCACTAAATTATTCTACTAAGAGGGTCTGTGCAACAAAATGCACCTACTGAACAATCATTATTTTTACTGAATCATTAATGTACCTTTTTCTGTAACTGAGCTTATCTGAAAAATTGTCCTAAAATCCTAAAGCTTCGGTTGGCCAAATTTGTGCACTTTCTAATATATCACTTTGGGACAGAAAAAATTCCCAAGTTGTTCATCTGTTGTAGGCAATACAGTTGATTTATTTCAGTCCATTGGAAGAGAAGATAAGATATAGTGCAAAATAGCAGTAGCACTGTTTTATGTGCAGCAATTCATAAAAACATTGCAAAATGAGCAATGATGGATAACAGAACTAATCTGTTACAGTATTATTCTATCTTTTTATGATTACAAATTCACTTAGGACTAGAAAAACTAGTTTCATCAGGAGCAGCTTACTTACATATTTGGCTCAGAAACTGCCGTGGTAGGGCGTAACAGCTCTTGAGAAACCAAGAGCCTATTTATGGTTTCGTCCCCCTGTAACGTTCTTATTAGAACTCTGAAGGTTTCTTTCTCTCCAAAGTCAAAACTTATATCCTACTGTATTTTTTTGAGTAGTGACCATAACTATTTTAAAATACACTATTTCAGTGGAAGACAGTCAACTCACTTATAACTCTTCCAGTAGCACAGGAATAGCAGTTAGCATAAAATAGTATAAAGAACTATACATGATAGTCAATATTGGTTAAAAGTACCAGTAGTTTAGGAAAGAAAGGTAAGTCTTGTAAATTAATGTTAGGTTAAGGCAAAGTTAACAAGTTTCAGAGGTGCAAAAAAGATATAAGTTGGGACTTTACCCACATAATAAGTGGAAGAAACAGCCTGAGTGTCAAGAAGATAATCTAAGTAGGGTAAAACCTATGCTGTAGACACAATGATAAGTTAATATCTTGTTTTTTGTTATGAGACATTACAGTGAGACATTATAGTGAGACAACCAATGGAAAGTTTGAGACCCTGACTGCATTCCTCTGCCTTTGAACATGGGCTCATACAGCATTGGTTCCTATCTGAAGATGTCAAAACCTTCTTGAAGGTCTTTCTCTGAATTCAGGTAAAGCAGGTACAATTTTTGCCTTACGTAGTACATTCCCTCTCAGTATTTTTTAAGCAGTCTTTACTCTTGTGTTAAAGAAACAATCCTATTTTTTCTAATTTTTCTCATTTGTATTCTGTATTCATGTAGTCATCACCTACCTGTATTTCACATTTCATATTTCATGTATTATGAAAATTAACATCTTAACCACTTTGTATTAAAATTTATTTAAGGCAGTATTGTTAAGTATAAGTCTTGTAATTTGTTATCAAGAAAGTCTGTTTTATTTGAAATTTGTTCCTTGCATTCTTTCGATTATGCAATTAAAGCCTAAGAGTTACATTAGATGACCATTTGAGACATTAATTTGGGAATCAGGTAGCCTATAATGTCTAGTGTAGGAACTCAGTCTTGAGACAGCCTATCACATGCCACAGAATGATGACCAGAAGCCTGAGTTGAGCTCCTTAAAATGTCTAGGAAATGTATAAATTGCATCCTAAGGTATCTGTGGAACCCTTTCATGGTCAAGTGTCACTTTTCACCAATCAAATAGGAAGCTTTTTGAATTCAAACTTAGCTATCAATGTATGAAATGAACAGAAGAAAATGACACCAAACTGAAAAGAATTTGGGGCTGTGATGTGACTGAACGTGGCATAGTTCTGTCAGAAAAAAAGTGTAATCCCAGAGTAAATGCCTCTCTAATAGAGCATGGCAATACCCACTGGAATGGCTCTCACACTGAGGATAAACAATGAGGAATTAAGTCTGTACTCAGCTCTGTTGCTATTTGAAAGATTTATGGCTAGCACAGAAGTTGCAGTTCTAGATATAAATGCTTCATCAAAGACTGAGGTGGGCTTTGTCTTTTTGTTCTAATGCAATAAGTGAAGAATAAAATGTTACTAGTATGTAAAAAAATTGCAGAAGAAGTTTCTATAGAAAAGGATCGTACTACCAATCTAATTTTCTAGTGTTTTTTCGTTATGGTGTCTTAGGTGCATCTGTGAATTTAAACATGGAAATGAAGAAAGAAAAGAAAGAATGGAAAGATCAGATATATCTTGAGCTTCTTTGCAAATTAATCAGCAAAATTAAATATTCTTCAAGGTATATAAAACAGGTGGATGTCTTCTATCCCTCCTCTCAATGGAATTTAAGTGCTTAGCTGTCCTCTGTATCTTTGATAACTACTTCCTGCATTTATAACAAAACATGTTAGGAATGTGATATATTTGATAGCAGACCTACATGAGACAGACATTGCATTAAGGTCTTAGAACAGTCCAGGCAGTGGTCCTTTCTGTATTAACTGTGATATCTATGTCTTATCCAAGCTGTTTTGCAAAATTGGATACCATAGAACCCTGCAGAGTTGATAATGAACAGACTTTCTAAGCTGAAGACACAGCAAAAACTCTGGCAAAGGATGTTACTGTGAACATCTAGCTAGTGAAACCAATCTCAAATTCTGAAAGGTAAATGATATTGCAAGACACAGGGATATACAGTGTGAGTAATGTGAGTTAGGTGGCTTAAATAAATCACTGTGTTTACATCTAGATTAAGAATCTTCAAAATGCTTCCCCATCTTCAGGTCCAGGATTTCATAGAAAATATTTTAACAGAAAGATTATTATTTCAGAGTAATAAGAATTGTAGCAATTTTCTGCTCTTTTTCTAGAAATAAAGTTCTATAACCTAGCCTTGAACTTGTTAAAAATCTGCATCAGTTATGAACATAACTGTTGTCCTCATGCTATTCTGAGTTATTCAGGAAAACAAAGCAAGGTATGCATATCTATGACTAATGCTGCAGCTGCATCAAAATTGGCTAGTTTCTGTATGAAAACAGGATTCAAATTCAATTGGTTAGGTATCAAATCTATTAGTATTAGGATAGGGATAATTTTATGGAGTTGCTGAGAACATCAGTGAGTACACTGCAGGAGAACATGTGGAGAAAAGAAACTTGGGGCAAGAATTGGTTGGTCTTGCACTGACTCATGCTAAGACCCTGAGGACTAGTGCATGTTCACTAGGTTTCTGCTCAGAGACTGAGATTTTTAGGTTTATTTCTAATAATCATAGGAATTATTCCAAACAATCTGTGCTCAAGAGAGCTACAGAAGTTTCACAATAATTCGACAGACTCCAGCTACTATCAAATTCCACTAACTTACCAAAATGTAGAAAGGCTAGCAATCTGCTATTTGTCCATGGGTGATTCCCAGAGAATAGGAAATTCCTCTGGCTGCAAGCTAACCTTCAATAAAAACATGTTTCAAAGCTCAGGATCATCTATATTCCTTAGCTTTCCAATAAAACTTTCCAGTGTACTGTTGTGTATATTTTATTGATATGTAATCTTTACCTTTAAGTGTACCTCCAGGGTCACTGAAGCTTACACTGTCTTCTAAACAGAACAGCCATCCCACTTGAGAATATCTATTACTATCATCTTGTGAGGCTTTTTTCATCAAACAATACCATCGCTGAGATCATTCTGGTTTGAGAAAATGCTTTGTTCATTAAACACTTTTGTGTCACTGTCTTTTCTTGCTTTAGTCCCATCAGGCTTGCCATGCATACAAAATTCTCAATTATTGAATGCTAATTTCCTAACAGTCTCTTGCAGTCCAGGAGTGCAAATTAGTTGGTCCAATTAAGAGCAAGCAGCTTCAAAAGTATTTGAAGAAGTTGGGTGTGGAGCAATTTTCTGCTCAATAAATTATAGATCTGCTTATTGTATTGTTCCTATCAGCAATGTATCAGGGCTGACAAATTCACACTTTCATTCTTGATACAATTGTTGCACTTGCTTAAAAAGATCAATTGCTGTTTCAACACAACTTTTAAAATAGAAAAAAATATATTGTGTTCTAGTCAGAACCAACTCTGAAAAAGGACCATAATTTCTGACTTTGAGGTTTGCAATATGATTGCTTCATAATTGGCAAAAGAACTATATGCAGCTCAGAAAAACAGTATTAACATTTCTTTTCATTTATCACATGGTAAATTTCACCTAATTCAACAATCTGGTTGTTATGAGCCAGGTGTTAGGAGCCAGCCATATTTTCATATAAAACCATCCCAGCATTAAGAACTGCTGTAGTGCCATACAGACAGACAGAATCTGGGCATATTTCTTTTGCTTTTTCTGAAGCAGGGGTATGATCTGCAAATTCATGAAGTAAGACACAGTGATAGAATGGAATATATTTAACAAAATACACTATATTTTACAGTGCCCTTCTAAAGCATCTAAAATGAGATTTTTCTTGTCATTTTTATATGAAACTATCACATTGATTGGATTATATATGCTCTCTCTGGTGGTTTACTTAATCCATACAAATACCTCATTTTTTTTTTCAGTTTGTAATTCAATGGCTAAGATACTATGACCAATCTTGTAATAACAGCACACTACCCAGTTAAAAAGCAGTTAGATAAAAACAGTCTGAGTATAAATCAGCAGGTCTTCCTCCAATCTTTTAATTTTCAGTTGAACTATAAAATATCCCTAAAGTAATCAAACATAATTAAAACCTCCAATTGTTAAAATGAGGAAGTATTAAAAGTGAGCATTTTGAGCAAACCCAGAGGCCTTATGATGGAGTGATACCATCAATGGGCAAGGGAAGGTCTACGGATGTCGTCTGTCTGGAATTCTGTAAGGCCTCTGACTCAGTAACCCACAACATCCCTCTCTATTGGAGAGACACAGATTTGGTGGTTGGATGGTTTAGTGGATGAGGACTTGGTGAGATGTTTGCTTATAGAAAGTAGTGGTCAAAGGATCAATGTCCTGATGGAGATCAGTGACAAATGGTGTCCCTCAGGGACATATTGGGACCACTGCTGTTTAATATTTTCATCAGTGACATAGACAGTGGGATTGAGTGCACTCGCAGCAAGTTTGCAGATGACACCAAGCTGGCTTGTCTCTTCCTGCTCTCCAGTGGAATCTACAATCTTCGTTGTGGTGTCAGCTATCCAATAAAAGCTGAGGAAAATGTAGATATAAAAAAATAAGCGATGTGTTTCTTATTTGGATTTAATTATTTTCTTTTGTAAATCAGAAGGCTTCTGTAATCAGACAGAATGATAATTATTTTTATGCTCTTTCTGTAATTCTGTATGGAAGGTGCTTTGCTCAGCTGATAAATATTTTAGATTATATAAGACTGTTACTTATACTACAGTATTTGAGCCAACAGAATTTTTATGAAAACAGGTCTTGTCAATTGGGACATACAGAATAATAAACAAAAACCCCAATCCTTTTCTGCTTCCTGATATTAAAAATTTCCAGACATAAACTCTCATTTCAAAGTTAACTGAAAGTGTTTCCAATTTCCTTCTAAAGGAAGAATAAACAAACAAGATGTTTCAAACTTGCCAGAAGTTCAGAACACAAGTAATAGGCAACCATTTTTAATCTCAATTACTTTAAGGATTCTATGGAAAACTCTCACTTCATATTTCAATTGTAACATATTTTCTTTAAAACTGTAAGTGTCTAAGATTCTCCCTTCTCTGCTTTCCAGCTAATCAGTATGGAATGCAAAATAACTTGTTTCTTTATTACCTGCTTAGATGTGTATAGTGATTATCATAATAAAAGATTAGAAGTATCAAGCCTCAAATCATATTATTGCTACTATTCCAAGACACATTTCTGATTTTTCACTTCGCTCAGAACACATTCCATAAAACCCAGCCACAACCTTTTCATTTACACTAGTGCTATTGTTGGCACACTGGCTTAAGCACTGAAGTGAAATATATCACAAAGAGGATTCTTTCATTCTTTTTTTAGCTCAGTATTGCTTTAAGAGTATAAGAAGCTTTGGGAGCTGTGCATACACAAATGGGCAGTATGACTCTGCCTAAAGTGCATGGAGTGTCCTGGCTCATCACTACACACAGAAAGTCCTGGGATTTGTACAGTCTGTTTCAGGGCACTTTTCAAACGGGGGGTCAGCACTCTGTGGGTCAATACCACAACCTGGTATGATTTCAAACCAGATTATTCAAAGCAAACTCTGGAAAATAGAGACTCTTAATGATAAAAGTGCATTTATGCACTTAATATGAGCAAGATCTTTTTGTGAACTGGTACTCCCAAAGCCAAATCTCACTTCTCTTGCAAACCAGGGAAAGTCCCCAGCAGGGCTTCCCGGATAGCAGTGCCAGGAGCTAACCTGGAGTCTCCAGGCAGCCAGTGCCTGAGGGTAGTGGGGCTGACCTGAGCTGGAGCCATGCAAGGAAGTTCCAGTGCTTAGGTTTGCACACCTCCACATTTAATGGGCCATCCTTCAGGGGTGACCTGTTTTCAGCGCATCAATGTTCACTCCATCCTATGGCTCTGGGGGTTCTCTGACCATTGACAGACTGTTGTGTAAAGGCCGTGTCACCTCTCATGTGCAGAGGAGCTTCATGGGGTTCAGGGATTTCACTGTGGAAGCTGGCGTAGACTCAGCTGAAGATCTTTTCTTAGACAAAGGGTTTGACTCTTAGAGACTTTTTTGGTCTTAAACACTTAAGTCCAGAGTTTGGTGAAAGATAGTTTTAGTACTGCTCTCCTGTTCTTCATGCCTTCCCTTGAAAACTTAAGTGAGTCTGCCAGCAAAACATTGTGAATCTGGCTGTTAGGCTTTGAATGCCCTTGGCATAAGGCTGACAGTTTTGAGTATCAAAACTTTGAATACTTGTGCCAGCAATTACAACTGAATAAATCTATCATCTAAACTGTTTACAGTTGCTGCCCTTAGTACTCCAGTACTCAAGTTCCCTATCTTCAGTGTTGGGGTGATGGTACCACACCAAACCTGGCTCATGTAGCAAGTATTGGGAGATGTTTTTATCCTGAATTAATGAAGTGAAGCATGAGACATTCAAAGCCTGAGTGTCCAGCATGCAAAGATTGCAAAAACGTGCTCTTTGCTTACTGCTGAACACACTGAAATATGTTTCATTTCACTGCCCAAACCTGAGACTTTCCTCAAAGTTCATCCAAATGAAACCATCAATATCTAGAGAATCTTTATTTATTGGGAAATTAACTTCAAATATTTCCAAGAGAATTCACTATTTCAGTATATGCAAGCAAGTTTTACAAACTGTAGCTTAAAATACAGCAAGGTTGTCTTAAAGCTTCCGAAAACTTTCCTAGAAAATGACATCTCTGACATGCAAGCTATACCAAGTGCCTAGAGTATATAAACATTTTCAGAAGCATAAAAAGATGATATAAACAAATCTAACATTAATGAATTCTCTCAATTTTTACATGTCAGGAAGTCAGAGATAATGAAGGGCAAATGATCCAAGTTTCAGCCACAGGAGACTACCATGGGACAGATGCTAAACTGTTTCTGTCATTTTATACACATAGATACTTGTGTTGGAGAGAAAGTTATAATACTATCTTAGCTTCCATATTTATAGTTAATCTCCTTTTGAACAGTTTTACTTATGAAACAGTTATGAAATATACATAGTTACAAAAAAAATTTGCTCCTATTGGGAGCCTCCGTCTGCTGAAGTCAAAGGAAAATGATGTGCCTTTGCTTCAGTCATGATAAAATTGTAAGACACACATCATATTGGATTTCTGAGTGGATGGTTTGATGACCCCTTATGAATGGTGTTTTAAGCTTGTAGAGAGTGCAGAAATAGAGGATTTGGCCCTGAATCACATGCAAAATGAACCTGCCTCTCCAACTATTGCAGAGTTTGCACAGCATCTGGGCTGAAGATACAAGCAGGAAACAGCCCACTGTTGCAGGACAAAGCTGTTTTCGTTCCAACACAGATTGCCCACATGGGGGAGTACAGTTTTCCTGAAATGGTTCTGCTAGTTAATTTTCCTTGTGCAGCTACAGGGTTTACATAAACGTTTTTTCCCCACAACACTGTGATTTGCTGTGCGGATGATTCAATATGTGGATTAAATTTTATGCAGGGAAAAAAAATATATGCAAGTTGGTGTTCCTGGTAGTAATGTTGCTCTAGCTAAATGGGCTAATAAGTTCCTGAGAAAAAGGGTTTGTATAATTGGTGGAGAGTTGTATTTCCGAGGGATATGTGTTTGCTTGTTACCTACATGGAGGTCTATCTGCTCTGAAAGATCTCACTTTAGAGCACCAAAATACTACTGTAGCATCACAGAAAGAACATTCCTGTGTGTTCCAGGCATATCTGACCCTCACTGCTGCCTAACAGTTCCCTCACTAGCACACAGGCATTCTCCCTCTGCAGAAATCTGACTGCTAGGTCAGTCAGTAGATTATTGATACGCTGAAAACCAGTCCCTGCCAATTCAAAGCCTTCTTCAGGCTTTTGCAACAAAGGCTAATTGGGTTCCCCATGCTGGGCTTTGCCTACAGCCAAGTGAGATAGTTTTGTTTCCTCACCTCCTGGGCAAGTGTGTCCAGTCAGCTTTGCAACTGAGAAGCATTACTCAGGCATTACTCCTACATCAAAACCCGCTATGGGTATTCATTTCAAAGTGGATTGTAAATATTAATTTTCTTTGTCCTCTAGGCACTTCTGAAATGTCTAAATTAATACTTCACGTAATGCCTTGCCCTTGTTTCTTCAAGCTGATTTTATCCTACTGCAGTAGAGCAATGTATATCATGACAGGAGATAAAGTCTCTGTTGATTTACAAGGCTGGTGAGTGAAGAGCAGTGACATACAGAAAAAGCTGGAGCACTGTGAGGTAGGAATTAATAACTTTCCATCCTTTATGATTTTTAACCAGGCTATTAGATTTTCTAGTTGAGAAAATGCTTCTTTATCACATGCAAAAAGAACGTCTTAACAGAGCAAATTTATTTTTGAGGGGAACAAAACCACAATGTGGTACTGAAGCAAATGATTCTGAGTACTCTCCTTTGATCCAGACATTGTCACTGAGAACGGAATAAGATTCTTTTTTGGCATCTCCCTAAAATGAATACACATGCTGAAAAAATCAAGGTAAAAGAAGAGAAGCACTAGACAAGAAGGCCAGAGAGAGTATCCAGAATAGGTAGAGAGCAGAAAATTTTCCAAGCTGAGACAGGAAGAGTCCTCATGACAATGATCCTGAGTGTAACCAAATAAATGTTCAGTTTTCACATTTTGGAAAGCAAGTTTTCTCTTTTTACAAAATACTTAGCCTCTTAGTATTTCAGATCTGTTCCTCTGTAGAGATGAAATAGTTGAAAGAAACTGCTCATTTCAGAAACTGGAGAAGAGTGATCAAGAAAGACAATGAGGCCTGAGGCAGACATCATCACCAAAGCCATATTTCTGGAGGAAATAACAAGTTAACAAACTAGGTGTAAAATCTTATGTAAGAGTAGAGATGTTCTGGGGACTGGAGCACAGCCTCAGTGGTCAAGTCCCAGATGAAAAAGTCATGAAGAAACTGGTCTGATCTCGCAGCTGGTGCTGCCTTGAGCAGGAGTTTAGTCTAGATGACCTTTAGAGGATCCTTCCATTCTGAACTCTTTTATGACTCTATACACAATTCTCCATTTGCTAAAATCTGACTGAATATTGTTCATCTTAATACATATAGATTCGATGGTATGACTATTTTTAAACTACTGAAATTCCCATGTAGGGACATATTCTTAATTTCATTTTCTGGATCCACCCTTTTTTTAAGGAATCCTCTCCAGTTCCTGTTTTTTCTTGTACTCAAACAATGTTCAAAGGCAGTCTGCATGAAGAGACAGTCTTGCTGCTGTCAGTAATGGGCTAATTAATAGCAATAAAACTCCTCAGTCTATCTGCTGCAGCTCATCAAAGGCACAACCATGCTGCAGCGTGGAGCCAGCTGGTTTTGGGAAACAGCACAGGACTGCCTCACTTTAGATTCATCTTTGATTGCAGTTTAATCTTCACATTTTCTTCATTCAAAACTTAAATGAATAGCAATACATGTGTTCAGACTGTATATTTTTCAGCAGTAAATTACACCTTGCCAGTTGTGAGGGGACAACCACAAATTCTAAATGAGTGGAAGGAAACAGTGTTATGACGTGCCTGGTGCTGTTCTTGCTAAAGGTGAAGGATAAAACTTAGTTCTCCACAGTGAATTTGTGCCTCAGTGAGTAAAACAGATTTTCCAGCAATTTCAGAACTCAGGAAACTCAGGTCTTCATAAACTACAGAGAAACACAAAAGTTCTGAGGCTTTGCCTTTTCTTCATAAGAGGTCTGAACTTTACAATATAATTGAGTTTATCCAAAATAAATGAGAACACTGGCCACAAAGCAATAGGCCTTGCTCAAACAAAAGCCAACAGAAACTTAGTGCTGCAGCATCTATTGATGGAAGGAGAATCAAGGAATTCTGAAAGCAAGGAATCAGCTAAAGCAAACAAGGACTGTTCATGCTTGCTTGGAACAGTTTTCTAGAACAATTCTTGCTCTTGAAGATATTTGATATGTTTTCTGTTATATGAATTCACTTAGGTCCAATTTCACTAAAAAGAGTTTTGCAAGCCAAATAGGGAACCGAGTTACTTTTCAAGTGACTTACCACAGGAGTTTCAGCTTAAGAAAACATAAAGGTGACCCCAATTTCCTAATTTGGTGCCACGTTCTTCATCTATTTACCAGTTCTTCAACATGGTGTCAAATTGTTGCACTATCTTAGGATGCTAATAGCCTTTTCTTGTTTCAGTATGCATCCATTTCATACCTAATATTTCTGAACATAATCACTAGGGTTGAAAAACACAATGATAAATATCCTTTAAGATACTGGATTTTTGTTTCAGAGAAGTGGTGTTGAATTCTTGCTATGAAGGTCGGTGAAGGTCTGCTATGAAGTGAGTGAAGAACTTTTTGGAAAGCTACAGCTGCAGTTTCCATTTTGCTGGCAGTGTTCCAGCTGCTCCACAGCCTAAATTGCTCCTGCCATGAACTTGACTGTCCTTGTCAATGTGGCAGTGAGGGGCTCAGGAGACCCAATGCACCCACTAAGTAGTATGACAGGTTAAAAAGGAAAATACTCTGACTGTTGGGATGTGTTGGTCTCCCTACTGTTAACAAAAAAGAAGTCTTTGCAGTTATGTTAACACCCTGCATCTCTATGTTGTTAAATTATTTTTGATGAAGCTGGGGATATAGGGAGAAAATATGATTTTTATCACAATTTCTTCTTCCTCTCCTTCAAAAGTATTTTAAAGTGTGACTGAAGAAATAGGAACAAGGGCTTAACTCCCAAGAAAACTGTTGTGACTATTCTTGCCTAATTGTTGAAGTGAAATGTGACAGTGATGTGTTGCTAGTAATTGCAAATGAGGTTTATGTTCATGTGAATGCATATATATAAACCCAAATATAACAACTTTTTATGCAGAACAACCTGTAGGCACTGGTTTTGGATATCCTTTGAGCACAGCTGCATAGCCATGCAAAAAAAAAAAAAAAGAAAAGAAAATCCTTTTCTTTACCTTTGGAGTTTACTGCACCAGCTGCAGTTGAAACCAATCTGGGCAGTGACACAGGGACCACAGCTGGTAAACTGGAGACAAGCTGGGATGTAGATAAACAAACACAAATTATTACATTAGTCTCATAAATATTTCACATAAAAAGCACAAAAGAAGAATACAGCTTCTGATAATATATATTTAGGAACTTAACAGGTTCACACACGTCCAAAATAAGACCCTGAACCCAGCCTATTGCAATGCAATGCATGCACAAAAGTACATTTTTTCTATGGGATTCATTTGTGTTCCATTTGTAAATGTACTCCCAATTTCACATCTCTTCATTCAGTTTCATTGCTAAATTTTTTTCTTTTTGCTCAATATTAAGTATTTCCTTAAATCTCTTTCTTCCCTGGCTCCAGTGTTCCTTGGTATTGCTAACATTCAGACATAAGCAGATAATAAGACTGGCAGGAAAATGAGTAAGAACTATAACTGGATTTAAAAAAAAAGAAACATTGATGTTTCTATGTTTTTCACAGTAGTACAGCTGGCATTTTAAACTCACAGATTTCTAAATTATGTAGTTTTACCTTGGATACAAGAGGCAGATGAACTGCAAAATATGTTTGGGGATATTCGTTTGTGATGTGATGCAGAGTACACAGAAGAATTCATGTTTGCCTTGCAAGCATGAAAACTGTTCTTTTTCTTTCTTGAGGAAACACATTTGAAGGCACTGTAATCATTCTTCTGAAAAAAATTATTTGGCACAAATTTCATTCAAAATCTACTGGGAGCTATATACCTATAAACTAACCTGACATACATGAGAATGTACTGGATAATGCATCATCTATATGGGAATCTGAGAGAGGGTAAACGAACCTGTTCCTGATTCCAAGTCCACAGATAAAGCAAAATGTTTGGAATTGTGTATGTGTTGCTGGGAAGGAGAGGATGAGGCTTCCTAGATCTGACTCCTGCTTATGTTATGCTTTACTTACTTGGAAGAGGTATCATTTCAACAGCTGAGAGATTGGTAATCTTTGACATCTGTAGCTCCACCCTGTGGTATTCATAAATTGTTCTTCTGCGGACATCTACCAGGAAAGAAAAAAAAAAATTACTATTTTGAAGTCTTTACATTGTGAAAAATAGAAAATGTAATGACTGCACACTGTTCCTTAGGTGCATATAAGGCAACAATTTTCAAGAACATATTTTTAACTTTGAATGTCACAAACTAACAGGTAGAGAATTTTTCACCTGAGAAACTGTCAGAGCTTAGAGAATAGGTATTTTTCCTGGCAAAGAATTGTGAAAATGCTGAGTGTGCTTTCAAGCACCTTAGTCATTGATTTAGGCAGAAATTCTAAAGGGTATACTGTCAGACATTTTAGGGTGTATTTCAGATGTTTGCTTTCAGGTTACAGACTTGAGAGAAATGCTTTATATGCTCGCTTTGCCTGTTCTTGCCAAGATGTGCAAACAAAACTGATTTCATTGCTTTATCAAATTTGTTAGCTACAAGATGGCTCACATCTAAATGTACTAGAATATATTTTCATATTATAACATTATATTAAAGAAGACAAGACTTCCTAAACAGCCAGTGTTATGCATAATCTTTACACAAGCTGACTGCACCTGAGTTTCTCAAAGGAGAAATCCAATATAGTCAATGCACTGTTCTTGAGGGCTTTGAACTCACAAGGAACTGTAAGATCCAAGCACAAGATAAACTTGGAAAAATCACGTGCTATTTCCCAGAACAATATGCTATAATATATTCTGCATATTGCAGATATTATGTGTACATTTGCAATACAGAGTGGCAAGCTTGTATATTTGTGAATTAAAAGTACAACCTATAATACCAATCTGACACAAAAATGACAAATTTCTGGTGTGCTGGTTTCATATTTTTGTCCTTCCTGAAGGTCTGCTAAACTAACTGAAATCAAAGCTTTAATACAATCACTGACCCTGTGCAAACATTCCAGAGAGGAATAAAAGGTTCCATGCAAAGGACTAACAGGTTACCCTGGTCAATAACCAGTCTGAGTCTACATGCAACAGAAGAAAAGGGACCCGTAGTCAGTCACTAAGTCAATCTTAGGAGGTCTGTGCTGCCAGTCCTGTATGGATTAGGGCACACCTTGTTTCTTGAAGAACCAGCTTTTCTGCCCTCTCTAATCTCATTAGCTCTCAGGCACAAGTAGGCAGTACCTGGCTTTCAGACAATAATATTTCTATTTAGCTCCAAATCAGCAAACCACTTCTTGCAATTTATATGAGGATTTGCTATGACTTCACCCCTTCTGATAACAGATTTCTCTTTCAGTATGAAATAAACCTATAATTGAACTAGCTTTATGTTTTACCTACAAAGTCAGTCTGACTAGTTAAAAACTGGATATGGACAGGTGCCAGAGTTTCCCTAATAAATATCTTAGCCAAGTCCTTCGAGGCCACTGGACAGAAAGAGTTTTCAAGACCAAGCTGATTGTATGCTGGGGTAGGAAAAAACTCTTGCCAGCTGCAAGAGGTTTATGCTCATAGGACACTCAGTCTCATAAAAGCCAAATCAGAGTGATTGTAAAATGAACTTTGAAATGAATTCCTGCCAATGCTGAAGGCTGTAATTTGTTTCCACATAAATCTTTATCATTCTATCAAAAAAAATAAGCAAGAGAATACATAAATTCAAATGCTGGGTGCCGACAATTTATTTGAACTGCACCTCATCAGTACTGGTACAGACTGGTATGCTGTAATCCTGTTAATGCTGAACCTTTCCTAACAGCCTCCTCACAGGGCTTACAAGACATAAGGAGCTTCTGGCTTTCCAAAAACTTTATAAGAATCAGTGAGTCAGGGAACAGGCACTTTTACCTCACTTAGTGCATGAAATTTCTGAAAATCACTACTTTTAAGGGAATTGTGTTATCAAAAAAAAAAAAATTTAATCATGCATATTTCAGCATGACTGTTGATCCCATTAAATCCTGCTGCCTGACAGACTCAAGTTTGATCTTTTTCTTCAGAAAGATGTGCCAGCTGCAGGTGGTGAGTTTGCATATGAGCCATCTATCTAATGTAAGAAACCTAAGCACAGAGTGGTGTTTGCATACTCACCTTCCAACACCTTTGTATATACTTGCAGACAGGTGATTGGAAATGTGAGCATTCAAATTTATCTGCCTGACCAGGCTGGAAAAACATGCAGATCTAGATTCTTTTGAAAGTCTGACTTAAACACACCAAGCTTAGATCCTCAAAATGCACTTTTCTCTCCCTATTTAGAATTCTGAGCCTGTATCCCCTTAACAAAACTGACTAGAAAAGCTACACTCAACAGGATAAACAGAAAAATGCATATATACTCTTGAAGTACCACTCCTGGTTTTGAATTTCAGAAAATATATATATATATTCTTCTCTTACACATGAAAATATTTTACATTTCTATAAATCTGAGTTTCTCACACACATTTTTAAACTAAATAGTATAATTTTTAACATATTTTTCAATAACAGACTCTATTTTTTTAAACACAGTTTAATTTACAACACGGTTCAAATAGTTCTTTGGTTTGTTTCCATGGCATGTACTTGTGCTAGCTTTGAACACAAGGCCAAAGGTGCAGTCCCAGCAGAAAAATCTGAAGAAAACACCAGCTACTTGAAGTAAGAATATTCCTCAGCAACCTAGAGAGATAACATGGAGGGGAGGTCAGAAGGCCAATTGAAAGGATCCTTTCAAGGGATTACGCAGTGGATTGGTAAGTTATAGATGTGCAAGATTCTGGTGTGACAAAACATTTCTATGCAGTTTTATCACAGTAGTATTAAACCAAATAATGGAATATAAGTATTCTATGAAACAGAACTGCAAGCGCTGACTAAATGTACTAGACAGGGAGAGTGCTCTGGAGGGGGAGCAATGCCAGGAGAACACCAATGACTTCTTAACATGTCTGAAGGGTCAGTAGCTCATACCAAACCATTCTAAATGTGTGTGTGACAATGCGTAATCTGTCTGTATCTTTTCCATTACATAATCACTTTTCCTTGCACATCATTCCTCAGCTAAAACCTGCAATACAGTGAAATGCGAAAATACTGCAGAAGTAATTCTGAATTTTTAAAGTATATGTTCACACAAGTAAAGACTTTAGTCAGTGAAAGATTTCTAGGGAATTGGGATTGATCACACACCCAGAAATAGCTGCTAAACAAGGCCATATGTATTCACACAACCACACTTTTGCTTTTAAGCCTTGTTGATAGAGAAAACACAAATGGTAAGAGAATGCATTTGATTATGCAGAAGTCAATTTGAAGTAAACAATTTATGAAACATGTCCAGCAATCTGCAAGCAATTTGAGGAAAATTTAAGGCATAGAGAAGGGTGGGGCACAGCTACTGTGCTATACAGCCACTGACTTTACTTGACAGGGACCTTGTTTAACGTGACTGGCTGAATAAAACCTGTCAGCCTGCTATGTCTGATTGCCATCACAACAAAAGGTAACAGAATCAGAATGTGAAAGCAATCTGTTCTTTGTCTTTAACAGCTTTATATTGCTAAACTTTTCAATATTAACTAATTCTTCAGGCACTGACACTGGGACCAAATACTAGTTCCTGCAATCCAAAAACCACCACAATACCTCTTGGTCACTGAATATTACACATATTTGAATCTAGATAAAAATTCAGATTCCTTAATTGTATTAATTTTATCTTTCTCTTAAAAATTTCTAAAAAATTCTTTTAAACCTGGAAACTGGACCTCAAAGACATATAATCTGTGAACAAGCAAACCAGCAAAACAGGCTCTAAAAACACCTTCTTTATGAAAAATGTGCTAAAAACTGTTCTGCCTCAGTGCTCTATGCCTATCACACACGATTTCTTTTGAAACCCTCCATGTCCTTCCAGATTTGCCCCAATACCTGATGCCAGCTAAGTAGCTCTTAGTACAGGACCTAGGTGTGAAAAACTTTATTCCCTGATCCCACCATGCACCCAACAGCCTCTCTCTGAGGTCTGTCTGAGGCCAGTTACAAGAATATTTCAAACTTTGATCAACTTGAGCCAGTCCCTGAAGTGCTGTCATGCTACAAAAGATCAACAGCATGCCCAAGTCTTTCCTTCACTGCTCCTGAATCAGGCATCTAGTGCAGGGAACCCAGCTGCCCAGCTAAACCCTTTTGGACTGGGAGGCAAACACGCAGGGCTGGATCAGCTGGCTCTGTGGGATTGTTAAACTAGTGGAAAGGAAGAATAAATACTGTGAATTTAGTGATAACTTTGGGGTCCACTTTGCCCCAAAGGGGTCCCAAAGAGGTAAATTGACAGCAAGGTATCAGGAAAACAGACTTTGTGATTTCCCAAGTGGTGCTGCACCTTTATATGATAGATTTCAGAGCATAAATGGACAGTCATCTTTTACTCTTCAGGAAGATAATGCTAAGGTTCTTTCAGGGGCTTCACTGCTGTAAACAAACTGGTGAGACATCTTCAGCAAACATTTACAACATGCAGAGTTGTCACTTAATTATATGCTTGAGTTACACTAGATATTGAGTGACACTAATTGCAGTGAAACTGGAATATTACTAACACATAGCTCAGCTACAATTTCATTTCTGTACAGTGTTGTTGAATAATTTCAGTGTCATTAAATGTTGAGTTGTCAAGGTATGGATTTCCTAAAAGAGCTGCATCTAATACAGTAGAGGCCAAGATCATGGAGAAGTATGTCTTATTGTGAAGAAAAACCTACTACCCAATAACTTTAAGTGCAAGACCAGTAATTCATTGTGTAGATCCCCTGAATCTGGCACTCTCTCATTTTACCAGTGTATTTCATGGTTTTGTGGAAAACAAAGAACAATATGGGAAGGCTCTCTGGTGTGCTTTTTATTGCTAAAATACAAAATTGGGTTGCAGGAAGTGCTTTTTCATTTCTTCTTCTTGCACAACAAAACGATAATTGAAAGACTAGAGGGAAGAGTACTGAAACAAAGAAGAGGAAAAACAGAGGGGAAGAAAGGTGGTCATGAAATTAGAGAGAGACCTTGGGAGTCTGCAGAAGGGAGAGAAAAGGACACCACAGGCAACTGAAAGAAGGACCGAGAATGGAAAGGCAAGGATGGCTGAGAAATTAAGAAGAAATGAAAGGGAACAGGTAAGAGAAGGTGAAGGGGGAAAGGAACAAGAGTTCTGAAGTAGTGAAGGTGTTGGAAAATAGACTTGCTGGAGGAACACATAAAGCTATCTCCCAGCTTTGTCATCACCAATCATGTTGTCTAACTGGAAGACAGCCAGGAAACATTTTTTGTGTCTTTGTTATAAAAGGAAAAGTTGTTAGCGTGCAAATGTTCAACCTGTTTGAAAAACAAATCAGTGTGGTCCCTCTAACTTACAAATCAGAAGCAGAGGCTCACTTAATTTGAATTACCTGGAAAGAGAAGAAACTTTTCCTCTGAAATTAATCAAACAACTTAGTATGCCATTTTGCTGTCATATAAATCTCAGAATTATCTGGTTAACCTTGGTGTCAAGCAGAAATTTACTTCCCTTCACATATTTCCATGCATTTCAAAACATCTCTAGAGTATATACAGGCATATCTATATCTATATCTAGATATAAAATATAAAATAGTGACCAATCTGCAATAAGATAATTATAACTTGAAAATAAAGACATTGTCTATATGCAGACAATGTATCAAGCAGATCAAGTAAAAATCTGCATGTAGTAGATCAAGGAAAAATATAAAATGAAGAACAGGCAGAAGACACCTGACAAAAATCTCCCATCTCCTTGCTCTAACTCTTAAAAGATAAGGTGAAAAAATGTAGGTGCCTGTATTCTTTCAGGGGCAGATAAAAGGAATATTACTGGAAAGTCTTTATATGTAGGAGTATATTAATAAAAATAGGTATGAAATGCTCCAGGTCCTCCATTAAAAAAAGTTCAGAAAATCCTTCCTTTTAGCTCTTGGCTATTCAAGAGGATACTTTTCAGCACTCATTAAAATGCACTTTTGAAATGAAATGGCTGATCAGAAAGCATGTTTTTCTCTCCTCAGAATGAAATAGATTTGCCTGGCTTTTGAACTCACCTTTCAGAAGCATTAAAAAAGTTATTACCAATGTTTTGGACAGTACATCTGAAAAAAATCTGATAAATAGTTCTAAATCTTCTGAAATTACTTCAAGAAAACTAGGACTGTTACATTGCAATTTTAGAATACTGAGTATACAGAATGCACCAAAGATGTTCAGCACTTTTTAAAATGGAGAAATCTTTTGTCAAATAATCTCAAATATACACACACATAGTGTCTCTTTCCTTTTCAAATGCACAGTATATTAAAAAATAACTGACAGAGCCCAAACACGTAGCAATAGAGTTTGGGGGTTTTTTAAAATTATTTTTTTGAGGGAGAATTTTTTTTTTTTAATAACTAGTTGTGAACATAAAGGGTAACTGGGTACTTTNGGAGACTTTTTTTGTTTAATAACTAGTTGTGAACATAAAGGGTAACTGGGTAATTTTGATGGAAAAATCTTTGCTAAAGTGGTAAGCTAAAACTAGTAGTTATTCTTCTGTGCCTTGTTTTGGGACAAATTATTTATATTCTTCCATTGTCTTAAGGAGCTAACAGATAAAGTAAACCAAAAATTCTATCATATCACTTTTTCAGTAATTAAGTAAAGCCTTAGTTGATTTTACACCTCTGAAAAACAATAATTCAAGAACATGCATATTTTAAGAGCATCTGATACTGGCTTTCTCTGGACCAACATTATTTACCATTACAGTAAAGGTGCTACTCTGTTGCCTGTACATATCAATAAGCACAATTCAGCTTCAGGAAAATCTACTGTGAAATGATGGTGCCCTTGATTAATATTAGCTCTAGTGTAAGCCACAATCTAGCAAAAATCGTCATGAATTACCACCATCCACAGAATTGGTAGTTAGGGGGAAAAGCAATGCATTGTAAACAGTAACACATTAATAATGCTATCAAAACAGTTGCAGCAGTGGCATGTTTTATACTCCTTACCCACATTATAGTCTCACTTCTGTTAGCAGAAAGTGTCATGTGACAAAAAAAATTAGAGATATGTTAAAACTAGAAGACTAGTAAGTAACTCTGCATTCATCAAAACCAACATTATTTAGTGGTAGTAAAACAAGGTTCGTGACTGAAATATTGCTACAGAAAGAAACATTCAAAGTAGAAAAAACACTCACATATACCATATATTTTCCATATAAAATATGTAATCTAAAACAAGTCCTTTAGTGTTGTTTGAAGATTTGCATTCTTCTTGCATCCCGTGGATAGAATTTCTCTGTGACTATTCTCACAAACCATTTGCATAAGTCAATCAACCCAGTTTTCCCCTGAATCCATCTCTGGAGCTGTTACAAGCTGAAGATTCAGAAATATTCAGATCATTTGCTTGCGAACATCACTCACATTACTGAAATTAGTTGCCTAGTTTCATTTGTTCTTAAACACTCCAATCCATGCAATCATAGGCACATCACAACTACATATCATACTTCAGAATGAAATTTCTTGTGTCTTAAGTGAAATCCGGGCATGCCAATGTCCTTCACACTACTCTGAGCTCACAAGTAACAGATGGTACTGAAATTTTCCATATTCCCCATGACAGGACGTGTAAGACATAGGATTGATGCTCCCTCATTTAAAAACTGTTTCATATGTTTACATGTGATGAGGGAAGAGCATGAGCTGAGAGGCAATGGCTCTTGCTATTTCAGTGTCAGCTCCATCTGCAGTTTCTCTTACAGATGGGTTGGATCAGGTCAGTCCTTGTGAGCGTTATCTGCACCTCAACTCTGTCAGGTTTTGCTTTAGGAGAATATGCCAGGACTCAGTTCTAGGAGGCTGGTTGAAGCTCAGCTCCTTCCATTT
The DNA here is from genome assembly GCA_013400975.1 of Atrichornis clamosus. Lineage (NCBI taxonomy): Eukaryota > Metazoa > Chordata > Aves > Passeriformes > Menuridae > Atrichornis > Atrichornis clamosus. The sequence continues at coordinate 79,877 of WBMZ01001168.1, forward strand.
ACACCCTGCTATTAAGGGATCATCAAAAACTAAACTTACTGAATTTTCTCCAAATATGTAAATAAACCCAGCAGACTTGGAAAGTGAATATATGAACATATCTCTAGTGGCTAAAGAACCTCAAAGGGTTCTGTACACAGTACATAAAAACAAAGCATTGAGAAAGTCACGCTTAATTTCCTACTATTTGTTTTCAGTGAAACCATACAAAGTACAGTTAAATCCAGAGAAAACTAAAAAGCACCTGGAATACTGCTGTCACAACTATGTGAGCTAAAGATGTTATCTTATAACTACATCTTCTCTTCTTTCCTCTCACTCAAATATGAATTTGAAGTTCAGAATAAAGTATCAAGAACTTCCAGCCTGGGTATTTTTGGATACAGACAGTTTTTCTGAACAGATTTCTTCTTCCTTACTATGGCTATGGAGGCATGTTCTAAATAAATTGTACTGGTTGAGAGTTTAAGATGACATTATTTGACTGGCCATTTAAATTTATTTACTTAATTTATCAGCTCAAAAGAAACAATGTCAGGAAAAGCCATATTGGGAATTATCAAGCAAATAAAATTACACTTGAATTAACAAGCTGAAATTAGCTAAGTGATTTTTTGTGTAGCTAATCATCCTTGATGAAATCAGCTTATAGTAATTTCTCAGCCTCCAAACCACTAGCACCACTACAATTCTACGTACTGGGAATTTGCTGGATCCTATGCACGACCACAAATGCATCTGAAAGTCCCACTTTCACTGGGTGATTGGTTGAACTTATCTGTGTCACGGCAACAGGAATCTGGAAAACAAAACAGGAAGGCATGCATTAAGTATTGAACTAAAAAAAAATCAGACTGAAAATAACAGCACTGACAAAATGAACATTCAACCAGTGTAATTGAAAAGTCCTAAATAAATATTTTACACAACATAGTACAATAGGACCAAGAATTTATTGAAGATAGAAAATACTGGTTTTATTTTGTATTTTATCACAGTTTGCTTTGCTTCTTATATTGTATTCACATGAACACTTAGAGGTAGAACAATTGTCAATGACAGTGTAGAAAAAGGTAGTAATTTCCAGTAATTTATTTCTCTCAGTTGAAGAAAAAGAGGTATGATGTACTAGTAACACTCAAGGAGGAGGAGGCAATACCTTCTGTCTATTACTGAACACAAAAACTGAAAGTTCACCTTGGGATGAACATTTTAAAACTTATGGCTCAGTTAACTTGCACTGAAAACTGTGAAATCTGTAGAGAGCTCTGGCGCAATGATATTAATATTTAATATATCTTGGAATAGCAGGGAAACTATCAATGTCATGGTAAATATGGAAAATTCCAGATGCTCAGCTGCCAATATCTAGAGGAAGATGTAGATGGTCATAGACCAATCCAACTTTACATCACAGAGCTACTGACACTGGGCTACATCGTTGCATGAAAACAGCTGCCCAGTTTGATTCCATTCTTGGGACAGGATTGCAGCTTTGGGAGACACTTGTATAGATGTAACAGGGCTGAAATTTTTTAAGATGTTTGATTTACTGACATGTAGCATTTCTGCAGTATTAATAAAGTTAACTAGTTTGAATGATCACAAACAGCAGCCTTCACTAAAGAAGCAGCTCAGACTGACAGTGTGTCCTTACAGCATTCAGAAGTTCTACCCAAGACAGAAGGAAACATAAATTTACTGCCTAGTAGTTCTCCAGATGGCACTAGCAGAGTAAAAATACTGAAATTCCTGGATCAAGTAGCAAGGTTAGACCTTGCAAAAATTGCAAAGATATAATGCAGACAAAAAAGATCGCAAGGTAGAGTTTGGGGACCATGGTCTAGAAACCAGCAGTTCTGGAAGGAAACTCAGTATTGTAGTGGATGAACAACTCCAGCAGTCAGAAGAGACATTGCAGCAAGAAAACTTAATTGAGATGCTATCTGGTTACACAAACAGTGAAATATAGCCTACATATGGGGTGGCCATTTTACTTGTACCTGAAAATTAGATCATTACTGATATATTACACAGATGTTGAGAGGATGTATTTCTTAAAAAGATGCTGAAAAATTAAGAGAAGGATGATTAAAAGTGTCATAAAAATATTTTGTAAACTTCTTCAGTTCTCAAATGCCATTAACAGAAGTGTTAAAGAGTTCTTTCTATTTGACTTCTAACTAATACAATGGAAAGCTGGTTAGGTTACCACAAACAAATACTATGACAGGGAGAAACTATTCAAGGTCTAAAGAGTCTTTTATTCTAGCACAGAAAGAGATGTCCAGAAGTTGGAAACTTCAGACAGGTATCTTCAGAGAAGAATAAGCCACATGTTTCTATGAGCAATTATGATTCTTTCCCGATTGCTGCTTTCATATCACAGTTGGATATCTTATTTTTCAAAGTTGGCCTTCAATTAACCAGAAATTTCTAGGCTTCAGACAGATGTAACTGGATCACGTGTAAGAAGCTGAGATACAAGGGGTTAGTTTAGCTATCTAATAGCTTACTCTGGGTTTACCTGTGTAAAACTACCAAAATTACACTCTTGGCCAGTATTTTTCACATAGCAGAAAAGTGCCAAAGAAAAAAACTGGTTAGACGTCCAGCAAATGAGGATTCAGTTCTATGTGTCAATTACTGGCACGATTTCTGGTATTTGAGTTAAGCATCAGTAGTTCTCCTTGTTCCCAAAATACCTTTTATCTATGCTTTTCCCCAATTACACTGATAACTGTTTAGTAAAAGCTAAATTGAGGACTCTAGCAGAAAAAGTATGTTCTAGTGAATTAAACATTGTCATAAATTTCTATTCCTTTTACTTAATTTAGTGACAGCTTTTTAGGGGTTGTTGCATACATGATCCACTGTGGTATAAAAAAGGGGTGTGGCATATTATTAAACTGACATAGAAAACAGAAGTGGCTTGGAAATACTGCTAGCAATACATCAATTTAACTCTGACTTATATAAAATGAGCTCTGGTGCAGTTATTGGAGAATATGACAGAAGAAGGCTGAAAACCATATTTTTAAATTCTTCAAAATAGAAGACTCACTAAGTTCAGAAATAAGTATATAAATTTTCTCCAGCATAAAAGCTTAAAAAAAAATAATGGATTGATTCATACTCTCAGAATAATGGAAAGAAAAGCTTACATTAACCATCAAAGAAACTGTCTTAAATGACTTTGAGGAGGATACTCTAGACAAGTTTTTGAAAATTAAGTTAGAAAAAACACTGATGAGGAAGATGCAATGACTTTCTCTTCAAAGTTAGAGAGAAAACACAGCAGATGAAGAAAGGACACAAAATATAGTTGGAATTGGCATTTCAAGTAGGTGTGTGACAAAATATGCTGCAAAATTGTCAGCTCAAGGAATAAATTGTGTCTGATGCATGAAAAGACCTACTAATTTGTATGTATGAGCATGAATCAGGAGAAGTTGTGCTCAGGTCTTCTTGAATAAGACTCCATTATTTAAAGTCTAGTGCCTTATCACATATTTACTGTGAATTTTTGAATTAGTGAACAATTTGCATCTTTCCCTCAAAAATTATGAAGCCAGCAAATTATTTTATCTTTTTGTCCTGTTTTGTTTGTTTTAGATTTTGGATTTTTCTTGTATGTTTCTGGGAAGGAGTGATGGCTTCTTGCAATACTAATGCTGCAAGTGAGTTTGTTTTGTTTTGGTTTGGTTATGTGTTTGAGTTTTTGGCTTGTTTTGGTTTGTTTTGGGGTTTTTTTGTTTGTTTTTGTTTTTTAATAAATTTATTTTCATTACAACTTGGTTCAGACCTTGAAAGCTAACAAAATTATGAATGACTCAGTGATATGTGGTATTAAACCAGGACACAGTAGCCCAGTTGAACAGAAAATACAAAGAAAAACTTCGGGAGAAATTAGAAAAATCTGGAGCAGAAATAAATCAGTGGATTTCCTAAATGTGGATAAATCCCTGCAGGTGTCCACACTCCTGTGCTGGGCATGTTAGTGAGAATAAGAAACTTGCAGAATCATTTTCTAAAACAAATAAGAAAGTTGTAGTAGGGTCCAGTCTAACAGAAAAAGCAGCCAAAAGTTTGGATATATATTTTAGAAACAGGGTTTAGAAGCAAGTGCTTGTGTAGGCTTAAAAAAAAATTAAATTAGTATAGTCAGCTCTTCAAACTGAAGGGCAGCCAGTGTGAAAGAGTCAGTCAGAAATGCAGACATAGAAAGGAATCCACAACCCAGGAACACTCTTATTCTCCTGAAAAACTGTAGTGTCATTAAACCTGTATTTACAAAAACATATGGTTATTTTTAAGGTGTGGCAAAAGTGTGGCAAAAGAAATTGCTTATGTGTGTACTGAGTGCCATATTACAGGTGAAATCTTTTGCATGAGATGCCAAGATAAAATGGACTTTAACCTATTAGGAAACATTCCCTTTTGACAGAAGTCTTGTAGTAAATATTAAAATAATTTATTGAAAATTCCAGCAAAACAAAGCAAGCAGATAGCTGCTGTTCTGATTTTCTCACCTGAATGACAAGATATGTCATAACAGGCTGACATGTTAAACAGTTGAACACAGAGCTAGGCACATGGAGGTGGTTCCTAAAGGGTGGCAGGGGTTTTATGACATTATCTTCAGAGAATGGTTTTAGTTAGAGTAATTCTAAACCATAAGTTAGCTCTACCACAGACAATATGACCTTTTGTGTTGTACAAGTCAACAGTTTGCGAATAAACTTTCCAAATGCACACTAGCAGTGAGGACATTGATGTCTATATTTTGGATTATATACTTCAACATTAGGGAGAAGGGTATTTAGCAATCCTGATGAATTATATTTATCATTGGGATCAGTAATCTAGAGAGTATTTTTCATCAGATTACTCAAATTTTATTCTTTTCAATGTTTGAGGTCATATCAGAATCTTATCCTTCAAAAAGTAATAAAGTCACGGCCTCTAACCTTATTCTGAAGGAGGTGGTAAGCAGGATGCATTCACTGCCCCACTTCAAAACGGAGTCAAAAATAAGAGCCAGAGTATGTGGCAATATAATAATTAGGAACACAAAATAGTGCTTATAGAGGGTTTCCACTGCCAGTTTCCTAAGTAGTAATTAATTTCTCCATAGGCTAAACTGCATGAAACTTAATCGAGAATTTTAAATTGCATAAACTGACCACCTCAAAAATCAAAGATTTTTCCATGTTAATACTTTTGATAGTAATAAAAGAGGCAAAGAAATGTCAGGCATATATAATGCAGGCAGAATATCCATTTAGATTATGTTTTTAGTTTTTTGGGGTTTTTCCATAATTTCTTTCAGTTTTCAGGAAACAATAGTGAGGTTTGGATTCTTGTTACTGAAAACAGTATTTTCCTTCACACAAAGCAGGTGTATCAATTTTATTGAAGTTCAAGCACTTAATCAGTTTCATTAAATTTTGTCTCCTTTCACAATAGAAATTCATTCTATTACAAGTCTCTTTTAGAATTATTTTCCAATTTCACATATTGGGCAATTTGAACCAGCATTTCAATTTTAATAATGGTTTCTGGATGATTAAATAAATAGAGAGTCATTACTATTTAAATGAACAAAGAAAGCCTTTGCCAATGAAATTAAGAAAAATATCCTGAACAATTAACAAGGCCTATGGTACCTTTGCCTAATTTGTTCTTTATTAATCATGGACAAAAAAAGAAACCAAATATTACACTAAGGAACATTAACTCTAAGCATTAATGGGAAAAAACAATATAGAATAGTTATTTTGTTTAATAAGAAGTAAAACTCTTGAGAATTGAACTTAGCTAAATTTAGAACATTCACTACTAATACATTAAGAAGTATGTCTTTGCAAAAATTTTTCTTTGTTACTATGTTCTGCTGGCTAGTTTGCACTGTAATGTATTTCATATGTAGCAGAGGTGTATCAGTAAAATTTTCATGCTGGCTGATGTTTCCTGACATATTGAGCAATTGCCAGAATACTAACAGTTGGTGTCAGCAAAGTGATATTTAAAATGGAAGGTAAATGCACTGTAAACAAAGTAAATTGCTAAAGAAATAATTATTTTACTTGCTATAGGACTTTGCTATAGTTAAAATTTTTTTCACTTTTTGAAAACTTGACTGTAAAGCTCCTTCTCCTAACAGTTAACTCTTCTGAAGGATATTCTGATGTCTCCATATTTCTCTTTCCTAGTGGTTCAGATCCTTTTCTAAATGTGTATTTTTTAAAATTTTGGATTAGAATTGTGAATTCTGGGTTGCTTCCTATTGGGAAAACAACAGAATCCAGAAGATTGGGTGGTACATCTCCTTTGGTACTCATCAAACCTCAGACGAACTTCCATCTTGGTGACCAACACCAGGTCTATGAGGTAGCAGACCTGATGTGAGAGCAGGAGAGGTAATCTCAAATGGTTTGAATAAATAAGAAATAAAAGGTAAAATTTACCTAAAGTGCATTAGATGTAAAAGTCCCTAGCTGTATCTACTTTAAATGTATAATCACAGGTATTTTAAAGCTAGATTCTTCTAGATAAACGCGGGGTGTCACTAATACAGAGCCCCTGTGGGATGCTTTATAAAGTTACAGGCAACCTGTTTGCTGTATTTCTTACATGGTGCTTCAGCTTGGAGACTTTCAGTGACAATGCCATGAAGACCTCACAGACTTGCCATACATCACTGTCATTTTTGATAAACTGTGATGCTAAAATAAAATGGCACCCAAAGGACAGTAGAAACCTCATGTGACTTTTAGCCATGCTAGTGAGCACTTACACAAGTAATCTTACTGAGTTAATGGGGTGCCTGACAACATGACTCAGCAGCAAGAGAAATGGCTCCAGAAGGAAGGACTTCCTCAGAAAGCACTGGATTCAGCACTGGAAAGTAAATAAATTCCTAGCCAGACTTACAAGCTCTAGAACCAAGTTTAAATTTATAAGTGCCTTGTTTGCTCTTTTCAGACAACTTGTGTCTGATCAGTGATTGGCAATTTTATTTAATTTTTCTCATTTAGGTGAAAAGTTGAGGTAGTAGTAATGGAGTAAAGGCTGCAAATAAAGAGTGTAGTCTTCTGGAAATCTCAGCCTCAAAATCCATTGCCCAAGTGATTCCTAATGAAATATACCAGTTGTAACTTTCTAAAATTTTTAGAGAAATATTTTGTTAAAAGTTTTATAGATCATTAGTACATTACTATTACCACTTAGAAAAAAAAAATCTCTCTCCTTAGTTACGTACAACAGCTCTAAAGCAATGTTTAGTAATTCCATTCAGGACAAGAAAAACTCATGACAGGGGATGAATTCAAAGATCAAGCAGAAGAAAAAAAGCACATTATTCCATTTGTAAATTCCAGTTTTCTGTCTCAAGGGCAATGAAAAAGATGTTAATAACTCCTACCCACAAAAGCAATGTGGTTTTAGAGGAAGCTTCCTGTAGTGTAATAAGAGAAAGCAGCCTGCACATTGTAGCACAGAAATTGTTTATCCATGGATTAAATGTCATACTCGCATTCAATTCCAGGAACCATTTGTGGTAAAGGAGGTGGCCCATTTCCTCCTGTTTTCCTAAATGAATGTTTCCCACTACTTGACATTCTGCATCATCATTTGCTTTTGTGCAAAATGAACACAAGATACGTTCACTTTAGAGGAGTAACTTCTATCACCCATATTAGATCCATTTTGCACAGGGTTGCACAGTAGCGGAGAGTTCAGAGCATCTCATAATCAAGAAAGAAGTCTCCTGAAAATGTCACCATTTTAATGTCAGAATGCATATATAGTACTTGACAAACTTAAAATCAGTGTCCCTCTACACCTCTTTGGGTTCTGAAGGCAGGAAATTATCTGCAGTCTTTAGAAGTTTTTGCTTTTCCTTAAAAAGGTTTCAACAACAGGCAATAACCAAAGCTTTTAGTGCACACTCTTTTGATCAAGTACAATGGAGCTCTATTGTACCAAGCAGAATCAAGTTTATATGAAGCTGGATTCAAAATGCAAATAAGCTGCATTTTCATAGATGAACACTCTAGCCTGTACCTAATATTCAGAAAAAGAACCTAAGCAGACCTTGCATCAGCATGTCTTTTATAAAACAAGGAAAGCCAGGTATATCAGAAGTTTCTGTCTTAAGCCAAGATATGACTGCTGCTAGTAGAATAACCCAAATCCTCTTAGCTTTCTAGTGGAGGGGAGAGGAGTGATACTTCTGCTTCATTAAAGGTGCATGGCTACATCACAGGCATGAAAAATGAGTCTGAAGGCTCACAAGTGTTTTATAGCAGAGAGAGAAGAGAAAAGAGATTTCTCCAAGTCTGGACAATCAGTTGTATCACTGATTACAACTTTTTTACCCCCAGAAGGATAACGGAGACACATCTGAGATACACATTGAAGAGAGAGTCACAGTTTGCATGCCAAACTGAGATTAAAAAAACCAAAATTAAACAAAACAAAAAAAGCCCCAAAGCAAATCAAAAACAAAACAAACAAAGAAATATTTATTTGTCCCTAGAGATTTAACCTTGCCTACTTTCTGATCCTTGTTTGCATGAATCACAGAATCACACAATAGCAGACTGAAAGGGGACCTCAAGGATCATCGGCTCCAAACTTTCTTGGCAAAAACATTGAAATACAACGAGGCTATAGCTTCCAGAAACACTGAAATACAACTAGGCTATAGCTTCCAGAACCCTAGCAACTCTAGCAGAAAAAAAACCCAAAAAACACCCCAAGCAACAACTGGAATTTTGAAACATTTGGTGAATGCCCATCCGAGACAATATATTGCTGCTATGAAGGCAAACCAAATGGCCTCAATCTAAGCAGTTTTATCAGATGGAAAATCTCAGAGATAGCAATACAAACCAGTTATTTCTTATTTGAAATATATGAACTTTGAAATATATGAGTTGCTAAAAAATGACAGCAGCGGGATAAAGGTGACCTTTTAGTAATAACCACTGATTCTAGAGTATTTTCAAACAGGTAAAAATTGGGTGAACTAATTGAGTAAATTAGACCTTATCTTTCAAAACTCAAGAGGAAATTATTAAAAAACCAGGAGTCTACTAAACACTCAACTCTTACAACTACCCAAAAAAATCTAGGTGAAATCCAAGATTAGCACATTTGAGTCACGTTGATGGCTTTTAAGACCACCACATGAACATCACTTTTACAATCAAACAAAATTTTCATTAAAATAGTGATCTTATAACCAATATAATGAAATGATCTTATATAATTGATCTTTCCAATATCTTCCCCCCGAACAAAATGTAGGGAAATTCTTGACATATATAAAGTAATTTGTCCACTTAAATGACAATTTTCAGACCCAACTTACTTCTTTGTAGCCGAAAATGATACGCCCATCATTGAGAAGGGTGGCCTGAAAAGTGAAACTGCCCAGGTTGTAATTATCCTGCAGATGTACATGGTCCCACTGGACAACTAGTGCTGTGCCTGTGAACCCCAGAGTGGGCGTAGAGAGGCAAAAGGAAAAAAAAATGTGAGAAATATATTAACTGACTGTAGGAAAAGTATTTAACTGCAGTTACTCAAGACAAGAACAGTGATTTGTCTGTTTTTACCAACTTTCAGCTCTCGCCTTGAAATGCCAAAGATGTTACAAACAAAATTTGCAACTGAAATCCTCTTAACCACAGGCCACACAAGCACCTCAACTACTGCTAAACAAGAGCGGTCAACTTGTTTGAAATTGCACAAAGAATCAACAAACACTAAAGGCAGGATCCAGCAGTTCAGGTGTGCTACCAGTATCACTTCTCTGCAGTGGCTTTTTTTACACTACAAACATAAATACTGATGACTAATAGCCTTCCCTGTTTAGTAAAAGTTATTATTTGAGGAATTCAGATTCTGCCATTAACTATGCATTAATTAAATAGCATTTTTTTTTTTCTGCATGGTGCAAGTCCTAGCTGAGGTTCTGCAAGTTGAAAAATATTAGGTGTTGGCAATAAATAAATGCAGTTTAAATCAAACCCACTAAGAATTCATGGACATGGTAAATATTGAGTCTGGTGTGCAGAGATTTAGCTGCTAGAGCCTTGTTAATATTCAGGCAGTTCACTGGCTGAATATCCACTTACCACACTAAAAATATACCTCAAGCAACTTGCATACCCTGTGAGCATGTTTTACAGATGTGGAGACACTTATCACCAAACCTGTGTTTACTGAAAATAACATTTTCATCATTATATGCCTTCCTCAACAACTTCTCTCTTTGGCACTAATGGGAGTTATGTGCTTTGATTCACACTTAAATTTCCTTTCTTCCTGGAGTGTTCAGGATGGGTCAGTACAAATTCAGCTCAATATACTTTTGACATATCCTTGAAACCTCTTTTGTTACAGATCTTCTGTGCTGTAACTGTCTTGAATACATCTTGACAGGGGTTGTCATGAAATTATGAGCATGCAAATTTTAGGTGCACTCTGCTCTATGTGTAACACATTATTGTCCCTGGTGTCTTTCTATACAGTACATACCCATTAATTATGCACACCATGCATATTTTCCTTTGTGACCACATTCATTAGCTACTTTCTGAATATTTATTTGATTATATTAAATTTTATTTTAAAGGTAAAGTGACCTGTGGAATTATTAGAGAAAAATTAGCCAGAATTTCTTGTAGTCAGTCACTGAATACTTCAGATCTATGTGCAACCACGTGCTAGAATGGAAATCAGCTGCCACCCAAAGTGTCATCTCATTCCCGGGGCTTTTAGGCAGATTTGTGTGTACCTAAGTTTCTTGCAGTTATCTCCATCAACCAGACTTTGATGTATCACCACACTCTGTGCTTGCCCACTACAGATGCCTCTCTATAGCAGAGCACGTACTCACGGGACAAAACATGGTTGAGTAACAAATAAGGTGACAAAGACACAATTTGTTCAATTCCTTTTCATTTGTGTTAAGATAGAAAACTCTTTATCCTAAAGCACATGGAACTCAAAGGATGGTGCCTTACACATGAAGAAGAACCTAAAATCTCAAAAAACTGTTCAACCTTTTCGTGAAAGCCATGTGATACAGCCTGATACAGTTGGTATGAAGACTGGAAGTCAGGACTGTAATGAGGATTAGCAATGTCTTCTGCAGAATCCTCAGATTCTTTAATAAAGATGACAAATCTCAAGCCATAATGCTAAATAATTTATGAAATGAAAATTCTATTTTTTTCTGTTTCAAAATTCTTCATGAAAGGAGTAGGATTTTCTCATGTAAGTATTTTATTGGATTTTTAACAAACAAATATTGCAATGATTAGATTATAAGGAAAGGTTATGACTAGATACAAAAGCTATAGAATATATTTTGATTACTGACCTAAAGAATGCAAATTAATACACCTGATTGAAAATATGAAATATTTTTGAGTATGCTGGCAAGTTTTGCTTAAATTCACTATAAATAAACATACATAGAATGGCACAGGTGTATCCAGAAAGATTTAGAAGTCATGGATCTCATGATACTAAGTCATGATACCAAAATCTCTAAGTTTTAAATTTAACTGCCACTGTAGCTGATCACTAAAGGCCTGAGGTAAGGCACCAGATGCCTTTTAACCACACAGGCTATGTTTCTAAAATATTGATTATAACTGACTTCAAGAGACAAATATCCACACATTCAAAGCCTTTGAAATTTCTCACAGAGTCTCAAGTACAACACTGCAGTTTGCCTTTTACTCTTTCAATCTGTTTTACAAGGAACTGTTGAGAACTCGTGGTGTAGATGAGTGCATTGGATTCCAATGCTGGAACTTCATGAACACTTAATCATTGACAGGTTTATTAACCTTATCCCTGCCCTGATTCTGTGTATTCTTGCTATTGCATTCCACAAATGCTATTTTCATTTTAGGGAGTAGGTAGATGGTATTTACAATATATGTTTTGAAGCAACTGGAATTTACACTGTTATACAAGACAGATTTTTCCTTTTAAAACTGATAAAATGCATTGCTTATGTTTGCATTGTTTATGTACTTCAGCATCCAGAAGATATCTGTTTGATTAGGAAAACGCATTCATGACCCTTTACTGTGTTCTAAATTGTGAACTGCTTATGGATGTGTAGCCACATGCTTTATTCAGCCTGTGAATTAAAAAAAGAAAGAACAAAAAAATTTTTTAGAAGTCCTCAGTGTTTCCTTCAAAAATAGTTATTTAGGAAAATGAGAAGAACCTAGGGACACAGACACATTCATTTATCAAGGACTGCTACATACCATTATCAAAGTATCTGACTGTTGAATTTCTTGACACACTGGGGTCAAAATTTGCCATTAAGGGTGCAATATATTGAGTAGCTGTTAGCATTCGATGCACAACTTCTCCAGTATATATGAAACCTACAATAAAAAAAAATTGAGACCATTTCAGTAAATTCTGAAAAGATTTATTAGAATGGCAGGTTGAGTTAGGCATTGCCAGAGCATTAAAGGGGCATCTGAGAGAAATTAATCCCACCACAAATTTTACAGTAAATTAAATAAGAGATAAAATTTCAGAAAAACATCTGTGATGGCTGCCAGAAGAACAAGATCCAAAATGAATAGTGGAACAATTAGTTCAAGAAGGAAGCTCTTGTACAGAAATAAAACCAGTGAAAATTCAAGGAAGAATAACTTCAGTTAAGGACAAAATGCAAGTATGTGGCGTTATGAAAATGAGCCATTTACCACCAGGCATATTCCATAGTGCTTTCTTCTATCCTTTTCAAAAATCTGCAGTTTGTTTTGCTTATGCAGTTTGTGACCTCTTCAAAAGTTAGTCTAACCCCTTTTCATATTTCTAGAGACACAGAGTAAGAGACTATTTCAGACAAGAATAGGTGACAATATTTAAAAATAAAAAGTCAGATGAAGAGTGGAAGAGATAGGACTTTTTCATAATTTTAAGGCAAGTGACATTTCTACTACATTTTCTGCATCAGGCCTCACTAGTCGGTCCTGCTCATCCCTAAATTGACAGTACTCTTCAGATCAATAGTGGGTTTCTTTCATCTGAAGTGCTCATCCAAAACCTCGTATTGGTTTGGAATTGGAGTCCTTCCTTTGAAAGAAAAAAAGCCATCTACAGTGAATACAGTAATCCTGCAGTTTTCTTCAAAGCAAAAATTTGTGTATTTTAATGGTAAGAAACTCCTTCTATTTTAAACAATAAATGGTTTACCAATAAACCTGCATTGTTTAGGTTTGCCAACTTCACTCCAACTGGCTAACGGAACTTATTAAGTGCCCCAGACCAAAGCTTGACTTAAAAACTCACATCACCCTAGAATAAGTTTTTTTGTTACCCTTTGCCTTGAAGTTTATTTGAGCTACAGGCAGATCTTCAAAGCTAAGGTTTGCAGATTACCTCTCTTCCTAAAGTGCTTACCAGATGGTGCCTTATGATGAAGATTTTGCTTTTTCTACTTCTATTGATACAATGAAGTATATTCCAATAGCAAACATCTCAACATCAAGAATAATGTTAGAGCTGAAAATTAGCTCAAAGGAAAAAATTATTTGAAACATATATAAAAGAAGTTTAATTCTTTACTGGCAAATTACAGTATTCATTGCAACAGTATTTATGCTGGTATGTGCTTCTTTTTCCATCTTCAATCATATCGAGAGTCTCTCTTCCTCCACAAGACCTTTCACTGTCAAGCCCAAGAGTTCATGTACTCTGACATTTATTATCATGGTGAAGGAACATATAAATCCACCCCTAAAACATGACTGTGGAATTCCAGAACCTGATCAAAACTGCTGTTAATGCACAGAATTAAAAACTATTAGTGTGCAACCTCGCTTTCTTAACAATACCTTCGTCCTAACCACTGTGAGATGAGAGGATTCATTAACAGACTTATTTGATAGGATATAGGAAATCTTTGAGTTAATGAAAAAGTAATAAGTTTCTGGAGTGCTTTAGGCATTCTTCTACTCCTGTACTCTCCTGAAATATGCAGTTAAACGCCTGGCAACTGTTCATGGAACTAGTTCTAGAAGTCCTAAGATGCTATAAGCAAGCAAACAAACAAAAAAGGGGGTTCTCTGGAGTAATTCTCCTGCACAGCTGCTCATATCATGTTCCGTGAAGTCAACTCATTTGGGGGTGATAGGACATTTAAGAAAAACGCAAGTGTAATGAAAATACAACAAAAATTCAGTTGCAAAGATTTGGCATTTTACAAAGGGGTGAGCTAGGAACCGAGCTGCTTTTTCTTAATTTAAAACATAACTATGCATTCAGAAGATACAGTATTTTAATATCTAGACACTCCCTAACAGCTCAGTTAAATTTTAGGATTAAACTAAAACTTTTTAAAAAATTTTTTATTTGGGTGGGTGGTGGGCGAAAGTGGGGGGCAGATTCCTTCAATTGAACATTTAAATACCACTTTTCTCTTTTGGCAATTGATAGGGAGAGAGAAATACCAGTTAAAAAATAATCTGTCCATACATATTTACAAGTCATTTATAAACCTGAAACTTTACAATATACAAGTGCAGCTAATTTTACTCTATTACTCATTTTAGGATATCCAACCATCTTGTCATAGTCCCTGAAATGTATTTTCACTAGTTCACGATTATTGTCTGCTTCTAAAATGTCATTCCTTGGATAAATAATCTCTTATAGTTATTTAGACATTTTAAATAGATATTATTTCATAGAAATATGTTTCATATTATGTGCTGCTTATTATCCCTGTAGACATGTGCACACATATTTTAACACAATTGTGGGTAGGTTTATGAACCTTGAAACAATTCCTCAAAAATATTTTGAAGACAGTACAAACAAAACCTTTGAATCCATATTCATATATTATAATTAGCCTTAATAGTTCAGTACTTATTCATCCCTTGCACAATAATCCTATACTTACACACAGTTTCCCTTTCATGCTTTCATCCCATTTACAGTATAAATGTCACCATTATAACTAATAATGAGGCAGATACAATAGGGAAAGAAAGAACTTAATTGTGCTGGAACACATAACTAAGTAAATCAGCCCAAGTAATTAGTAACCACAGAGTGTATTTCCAAGTGTTTGCCGGATGCAGCTCTACTACAGACAAAAATGGAAAGCAGGAGCTGGATGATAGCTGGGAAGCAGGCAGGCCTTACATGAAGATCATTCTAATGAGAACTCCAGTCATGCATTGGGACAACTTGAAAAGAAACACAAAGTCATTTCAAATCATCCCAGAGATTCAAAAGCTGAAGCCACTGTTGACCGTAGACATTTTATCATTGCCGCTATGACTTTAAAAAAACAGCAAAAGTAAAATTAGCTTCTTTCTGCATGGAATTCTGCAGAAAATTGGTTTATATTATCTGTGACCTAATTTTCTGACAATGCTAAATGCTCATGGTTGATTCATTTAGTCAAGGAAGAATTTTACAGACCTGCAGTTTCCTGAACCACTTAATCTCTTCTTTGTGGGAGGCGTTGGTAGAGTTCTTTTCCAAAACTCTTCACAAGTACTATACCTAGAAGCATAATATGTTCCTAAATACTGGAATGAAGATATATAGGGAAGCGTGCTCAGGATTTTGTAAATTTAATATGTACTTACATTTAACTAAAATTTAGGCTGAACTAATACTAAAACCACTTGTAAATCAAGAAGAATTTACTTATAGTTCTCACAGTGTACAATTTACACTCAGACAAACAGGGAAAAAAATCCACTTAACTATGAAAGTACACTTCCACTTGATGTAGGACCCCGACATGACTTAAAAATGCGTTTTGTGTCTGAATTTATCCATTCCAAAATATGCTCATTATCTGTTGCATGTTAACATATTGTTAACATATTAAGTTTACAAAGAAAATTTAATGTACAAGATTACAACATTTGGCACATAAGATTTCTGTGGTTTCTTTTGAATGCTCTTAGACGTGCACGAACTCAGTATCACTTAAAAAGTTTTTTGACAATGTTTGCAAAGTATACAGAATAACAAAATAGAGTTTCAAAGTAGCACTGGCAATGAGTCCTTTGAAGTTGCTGTGGTGTGTCTATAAATATGGTAGAATACGGGATATGCAGATAACAAAAAAATCCCCAGAAAGACCTATTGTATCTTGTTAAGTATTTTAAAAATTTATTTATTTTTAGATTAGTGATTTTCTAGTAGAAATAGGTGGAAAGTTACAGCTGAAACAGCACTTAATGTACCAGTCTCACCCTCAATAATTGCTAACTCTTGCCCAGGTCAGGTTACTCACACTGTATAATGCCTTTTGTCTTCTAAAAAGGAAAAAATGTTCTGTCAAAAAGAAAATGAGAGAGAAAAAGAACCATTGTGTCTTCTGGTGCTAAATGACAGCAATGATATAAGTTGATGTGAAATTATACCTTCAAATAGACATGTCATTGCTTCCATAAAGAGCACAAAACATTTCTAACTGATTGATCCAGAGTTACAAGTTTTCTGTTTGGTTGAAAGTCCAGTGGGATGTAGGATTTTTTTGACAATTGTTTTAATTAATCCTGCCAAAATTTTTGACTTTGCATTTTATTTTCAGGATGTTTCTTGCTTTACATCTCACTGTTTCTGACATACCACATTTTTATCTTGCTTTCTTTTTTTTCTCTTCAGCAGTAACAATAAAAACCTGACGAATCTATTCTTGTTTCTGGAAATAAACTACAAAAGGGCTCAAAAGAGACCTTTACATCCAATGGAAAGACAGCAAGATATGGGAAAATAAAACATTATGACTCGTGTTACTCCTGTATTTATTTGGTGAAGCTGACAAGTATTGCATAGGCATATAAAGCATAGCCCACAAAACTTTGCACTGTGTCTTTTTCAACTATGCTAAAATGTGCTTTGCCTGTGCTTTTCCTGATATTTTTCCACTAACTATTTCACCATGAAGCAAATTCAAGAATATGTTATGCTATTAAGTGCCTAAAATACATTGGAATGCTGAATTCTAGAAATAGATAATGCAACTTACTTTCACGCCTTGTCCTATATAGCCATATTAATTTTTCTTTGATACTTCACTGAAGTAAGCTTTAAGTAATGTCATTTATCCCCAGATGGCTAATTTATTGTTATGTCTGTGGAAGACTGTTATCATCACTGTAATTGCATGAAGATTACAGTATAATTAAACAAAAGGATAACAGCAACTCCAGATCCCTCAGACAATCCATGAAAGTTAAATACCTTAATGAGCTTTCAAGATCAGTGTAAAATGAACCAATCTCTCATGCTATTTTATGATTTTTTTTCCACCCTTCTGGGAAAAATGAATTAGAGAGAGATTAAAGATATTTTTTTGCTTTGCTTTTGCTTGACTAGATTAAATGTCTAACCCATTTCTTCTTTTGGCCTGAAAAGTGGACTATCTGAAAGCTAAACCCCAGAAGGCATGAGCATAACTTTTTCTTAATTGCATAACCTTACAAGGTCTTCTTGTGACTCTGTGCATGAGGGTAAAAAGAAAAGCTACCCACAACACTCTTACTCTCCTCTATACTTCTCTGTTATCTTATGTAGATATTTAAGGGCCAGAAAATTAGTTTTCCACTATTACATTTCCCGCTGCTTTGTTAATACTTAAAGCGAGCATTATCTGGAAAATTTGAGAAAGTGCAATATATGACATTGAGTAAATGTCAATAAGTTTTCCAGCTTGCTGTAGTTTCCCCTCTACTCACCCTCTTTGTGAAAATTATGTGATCCAGTGGAATATAACCCATTCTGATTAATATCCTATTCAGCTCAGTGAAGGGATTTAGGGGATAATGTATCATGAAACTCTTCCAGTAGAAGTTTTTCTTCTGACATGCTCCAAGACATGCCTTGTCAGGAGGCTGTTAGATATCACTAGGGAGAGCATGGGAGCAAGAGAAGGACTTTTCAGTAAGGACGGACAGTGATAGATTGCAAAGAACTTGCAAATTTAATTGTAAATGAAGTATCTGTTCACATACTTTTAATGACTCTAAATTGCAAATGCTCTCAAGTTCAGGAGAAAGAAACCCAAATGTTATTTATAGTATAATGACTTGTATCAGTTCCTCTCTGATCATTTGCATAATTCCTTAGAGAAAATTCTTGGACACCAACATGAAATACAGTATCTAGTCGGTGAGATACCACGATGAGATAGCTCCCAAGTGCCTCTCAGCTTCAGCCAAACAAAGACCAACACAGTTCCTAGACAGGCTGGAACCAAAGAAAAGAGGTTGATGGGAGGACACTCTCACTTGGGACAAATATCTTAGCAGCTGTGCCATTATAGTAACTTTGGCACTGCTGAATCCTTGGATGAGGCTTGAATACAGCCATTAGAGGGAAATCTAATTTTGCAGTCTGTTTCTTATATAAGTGTCTCTTCCACTGTTTGGTTAAAACATCTTCATGCCTGAACAGCTCTTGTCATCTATATAAAAGTTTGGATGGAACTGGATGGTTTTTGGATGGTCTTTTAATGTTTGAAGACATTTAATATAAAGGGGTTCATCTTTGAATCAAACTGTTACAATATCAATACAGATTTTTTTTTTATTTTCCCGTATTGTCTCTCCTATATTGCCGCAGAGTCTAATAAAAGTAACAGTCATAAGCTTTTCTGCTTGCTCTGCTTATTCTCCTCTTTCTTCTGTCTAAATTTTAAAGTTATTTCTTACCTGATAAATCACAGGAAATTTGAATCACATGAATCACAGGAATTTCACAAAAAGTGAAAGACTTTCACGTTATGATGAAATTATTATTCTCCAATGTTTCAAAAAATGCATTAAGTAAAAGAATAATAGAGTTTAGAAAAATGCTGAATGCCCTCAAACTGGGTTGTCATTCATTCTATAGAAGTTTGAAGCAACAAGCTTGCAGAAGAAAAAACCAATATTTTTTAAATTTAAAAAAGGCTGCTTAAAATTTATGTGTAATAGTAAGAATGTTTGCTGAATGTCTGGGTTTCCACTGCAATAAATCATTACTATTTGAAGTATAACTGTGGAGTTGTTACGTATAGATTAATTCCACACTCATTGTATAATGCTAATGCATTACGCCTATTAATCCTTCATAAACTACTTAAAATAATCCCATGTGTATAATATTCGCTTTGATTTAAAGCAACAGCACAGAGCATGCCAGGGAAGACTGCAGAGGCTAACATGCAACATTAGAGACATTTCAGACACAATTAAATTATATTTCACATATATACATAAAAAAACCAACACTGAAATTGCATATAATAAAGACGGGTTTTATTCTATCAGGAATTTTTCAGAAGGGCAATTTAGCTCAGTGTTCCTCTACTGTCAACATCCTGCCACAACTACATGCTCTCTGATTCCCTGTTCTCCCACCACATTTGTTTGTGTTGGACACAGAGTTCAGAGAGGTAAGGCAGCCTGGGCTTACCTCAAGCAGAACTATTCAGCAGTGAACGTACAGCTCAAAACAGTGAGAGAGAAGCTGGTAAGTGTCCATATGCAACTTGGGCTTCAGGGGAGCAAAGTTATGTTTGTCTATTCAGAAAGAGGTTATTGTTCATACGCGTTGCTCAGGTATATATGAGTATATTATCCTGATCTCTAGTTCAGCTCTGCATCCCTCTCAAGAGGAGACCTCTAATGCAGCCACTGTAAGGGAAAAGCAGCCAGCTCTGCCCCTGTCTGTCACTTCAGCCTAATGCCTAGAACTCGAAACACCACTCAACAAACCTCACCAACAATTTATTTCCTGTCTCAGTGAACTCAGTGAACTCCTGAACTCAGTATTGGCAGACAATACTTTGAATGAGGAACCTCTGTCCTGGGTCAAAAATAAATAAAACCCAAACGAAAACTTTTGGATTAAGATCAGTTTACTGGTCTATCTCTTAGGGCACCGGACAAAGGTTGTGTAGGCAGGGAGGGTGGCAGGCTGGTGTGATAAGGAACAGACAGCAAACAGGAAAAACAATGCTGAAGAAGAATGCTGTATCCTGAAGCTGAGACAATTTTGGTCTTGTCCTTTATTTGCCTCCTTTGTCCACTCATTACCTCACTATCATTTTGGGCTATGCTCCTCAGTTGTGGAGCTAATCTATGAAAACTTCTGGCTTAGGGGAATAGGAACAGAACAAAACAGAGAACAGGCAAAAATCTAAGTGGGGAGAGACTAGAACATAGTCTCAGTGTTTAGAGTTTGGAAATTAAATCACATTAGCTTTGGTATCATCAGTAGTAATTCCCTTGTGTTTCCTCTCTTTTGCTGCATTATTTTACATTAAAGCAAATTACATTACATGAAAACACCGTATCATCTGTAATTTAAAGCACACAAAGAAATCTTCTGCAAACAGGTAGGGAAATGGACCAATTTCCCTTCCATAAAGAGAAATACTACCTGTATAAAGTCTTCCTTTACGATATTTAAGTTTATATAAAATTTCAATACTAAAAACCTTCATGGGAAATATGGATATTCATAGAAAACTTTTTAATACATGATGGGATGGGATGACAAAAATATCATTCTCAGTGCAGTTAATACAGGAAGATATACACCCAGATACAAAAAAATGAAACTTTCTCTCTAAGCAAGTTACTTAACAAAGGTACTGTAATGGTGTGAGAAAAATCTGCAGTGTCAAACTGGGAAATTACACTCTCTTTTCAAATTAATTCTTATAATTAAAGAAAAAGCTCTCTCTTATCTTCATATTAGAACAGGACCTGTCGTGTATCACAGTTCTAAGTCCAAGGTTTTAATAATGTGACCAAAAGAAAGACAGGAAAAATTATTTAATACTAGTTTGAACTAGATGATTACACATTTCTGTCATGGGAAGCATACTAGCTACAACTTTGAACACAAAGACTGCAGAAAAGTAACAGCTCTATGGTTTCAACTTTAAAATAGAGTTTGTGTGTGTGAATAACCACTTCCAAGGGAAGAGTAAAATTATTGCTCTTACGAACATTAAAAAAAGAAAGGAAAAATCTTTGGTACCATATCAAGACATGTTTTTAAAATGTGGGAGCCCCTTTTCTAAAAGGAACCTCTGCAAGGGTGAACCTGTTTTGGAATTGTGCATGCAGAGGTTTTAGAGCACAAGGGAATTGATCCTTCCATCAGAGACCTCAGACCTGTTATAATGTATCTTTTCTGTGCAGTCAGGGTGTGGAAATAGGCCATGGATAGGCAGTGGGTGACATGTAGCTGTGCTATCCAGAGTTCAACTTGTCATAGCCCTAAAAAGACATCAGTGGGAAGCTGATTTGCGTGCAAACTCTGCAACTCCCTTTAGTAAATATGGTTCTGCCTAGCCTCATGGCTGGTTTTTAATACATTTTTAACCGGTTGAAGTGTAGTCATGAGTGGAATGCTACGCTTGCTGTGATGGGTTGCCTGGACACTTTATTGTACACCAGCATTAGCTCTGCCAGGTGGGTGCCTTACAGCACAAGGGAGCATGTACTAACAAAAACATCAAACTGGGTTTATGCTTCTGTGCCTCAGTAAAAATATGCATGAAAACACATGGTTCATGTCTTTCAGACACTTGCAAAAGGTTGGAAGGGTCATCTTTCATAAATTCAGTATGTATTGGTACATGATCTGAAGAAAACTATAAATGACTGAGACTGAAAACGTTTTGTGTAAGTCTTCCAAAAATCACCTGATGAGCTTAAGTATGGCTGTTGGAGGAAGATGCATAAGAACTAAACAGAAAATACCTTTAGACTAAACTAGACCAAAGATTAGTTTCTAAAAACCTGAGGACTCAAGTTACAATTTTGTTCTATGTTATGGAAGACATATGATACAATGCATACTTCACTCTGATGATAAATGTTGGTCATTTAATCCTATGGTAAGATAGAAGTAGCAAGAGGCTCTCTGTGGTAAATACCATGTAATCACAGGGTACATAAACAGTGATCCCTGTCTCCTAAGCCAAAGTGCAGGTTACAACATAATTATTTTAGATTTAGTAAAAATATCATCTAATGTGGCTGGATTGTATTTGCCAAGAAAAAGCCATTTAGGATCTGCCCGAAGAAAACATGTTCATTCCTTTCAGTGTTGGGAGCTGGTGAAGCATAACTGTAGCCCCATGACTCATCACCCACCCAAAAGATAAAAGTTATATCAGGAAAGCTAGAAGACTAGTCTTAATGTAGAAAGCCTTAGATAGACTTGAGCTGTAATGAGGATAAGGCTGTTTCATCATGCTTTGGGGAAAAATGCCTGTACACGGCATAGACACAATAGGCTGCTCTTCACATCAGATGACAGCTACAGAAGAGTGGTGACAGCTTTTTCCATGGGCATTTTACCCACTTCCTCCTGAATGAATAACAAAATGGAGAGTATGGATTAAACCACCAAGATACCAGAAGAAAATCTTGCCTCCCATGAAATCTCAGAAGGCAAAATAAAGCCTTGTTCACATTCTATTATTTCTTTAAGAAGTAGAGCTCCTGAAAGATTAAATTCAGGAAGCATGCACAGGCAGGTGCAGAAACAAAACTGCTTTCAGCTACCACCTGTACTCATAGTTGTTTTCATTGTTGCAGGTCATGATGGCAGCAGAGGAAAAATATAGAACCTATGAATTTTTTTTTAACTTCATTCAGTTTGAACAAAATAATGCAGGTTCTATTTATTTCCCTTGAGAGGATGTAGACATATGGCTTGTTGTCCTTCTGTCTGCTGTCATGGCTCTATTAGGAAACTCATTATTACTTTTACTCTTGTACAAACTTTATACCCCAGAAGCTGCTACTTTCACAAGTTGCCATCAGTATGGCAACTCACATTCTGTCTTTGAGGAACATAATTACTTCTTCAGAGTACATGATCTCATTGGGTAAGGTGCATATACCCTTACTTCTTAATAGAGGGAAAAAATATATATTTTTTCACCACAGGATTTGATGAGCTTTGTCAAGAAATTAAGAAAAAGGCAGTATGAAAAGAGTTCAAATGTCCACTCTGAGCACACAATTTGAGGCACTAAGACTACAAAGAAAATTTTCAAAGGTGAACGTCAGCACTATTTAGTCTTTGACAATCTGCTCACACAACTGTGGGTCCATGCTCTCTGGTTTGGGGACTCAGTTGCAATGGCCAGTCCTCTGTGACGGATATAATTTATTAAAATTCACCATGGACATGCAAACGTATAAAAACAAACATAATTTCTTCTGACCAGAAATATGTTTTGCAAATACAAGCAAGGAAGAACCAGCTTGTACCTCTGTTACTAATTATGCTATGAGTATATGCAGTGCAAGTCACAGCTAGCAGTAACCACGGTTTTGTTACTGAGTCTATATAAAGGCCCCCTGAAGATTTGATTCATCTGGAAATGTAAAGAAGTGATAGCTATTACAAAGGGTAGTGCAATTTGCAAGCACACGGTGACAAGGCATGAGGAGGAAATCACACAGTATGAAAATTCTGAACTTGAATATCTGACATTCAAGGTCATTCAAGACCAACATGTTCAACATTCATGTTCAGCTTCCAAATAAGCCAGCAAAATAACTAAAAGATTATTATAACAAGATATTTAAAACCACTCAACCAGAAATGCTTCTCTATGGCAGAAAACACATTGGTTCTTAGGAAACGATAGCCCCCCATTTTATTTCAACTTTTGAAAACTTATTAAGCCTCACGAGGTTGAAACCAACGACTTATAAATTTGATTTAAGTGAATGCCAGGCCATTTCTCAATAGAAAAAAGCAGGCATGTCTCTTTAATTCTCATCACTTAAACTATGGAAATGGTGGAAGGACCAAGTGCATTTAAAAATGCCTATTGAAATAAAACTGATGAATTCACAAGATGGAATCACAAAGAGAGAACTCAACGATTCAATTTATGATGTTAAATATCCAAACTAAATTCTAATGTAGATCTTAATATACTCAGGAAAATAATTTTTCATAAAATACATTAACGTTATTTACAGTGAAGCCTATAAGAAATCCATTCATTTTACGACAGTATGTAATGCTTCAGTTGTTTTGCAAAAGCTAGACACACAAACAAATGAAAAGTCCTAAAGGACTGAATATTCTACCAGTTGCAGAGATGGCTTCTAACACTTAGCAAATTATAAAAGTATTTAAAGGCTTGTGTCTGCAAAGGCTTAAAGGATCTTCAGTACCTATTGAGTTCAGTCAATATTTAAGGTGTTCAGAGTGGACAAAAATGGTTTTGACATGAATCTTGTTTTCCCATTTATTAATTTTTTCTAATGAAGGGCAATGCCTATCTCTATCTCCTACCAATATTGTCATAGCATTCAAGAAGAGTCTCGGCTACCATTCAGCCATATATGGAGTATAAATTCAAACTTCTACACACTTAAGTTGCTACCTTAAAGGACGGCGTAGATATCTGGGAACACCAATTCAGGATGGCTCTTCAGCCCTAATGAGACTTTTACACACATTTGACTCTTGGCAGTCATACATGTCTTGCAGCACAAGTGGCTGTTGAACAGCCTCATAGAAAAGCAGAATCCAGCCACGCCGAGGGACTTTTCTGCCTCAGGCTGCTTCCAGACCTTCCATCCAAACTCAAGAGAAAATTTGTATTTCCACCTCTGGCAGATGGAAATCATACGTTCACTTAAGCACAAAAGAGCAAATCCTTGCATATTTGGCACTGGGTGTTCTCACATCACATTTCCAGATTGCAGAGGGGGAAGTGGCCTGCTCTGAGGAGGGAATCATATTGCAGAGGCTAATAGGCATTTATCCAAGAAGGTTAGGTTAGGTGATCTGAATCACCTCTCTCATTTCATTGACAATGTATGTAAATATGTGCCTTAATTGAAAGTGAGTTCCATTTCTCTTGCCCTGTTTCCTGTACCATCTCTCATTCCACCTTTAGAAGGAGGAGAGATTTTATTGCACAAAGGTTATTACATCTTTAAAAATCACAATAACAAAATTAATCTTTTATCCAGTACCTTTCATTAAGGAATTATAAAACTCAGATCATATAGCTACATTTTAGGTAGAAAACATATCTTGCAAAAACTTCTTTTCCATCATGTATATATTATTGCTAGCTAGACAACAACTCTATAATGCCACTGATATGTTCCTTATTTCTCAGTATTTATTGAAATGAGCAAGCATAGAACATATTTAATAGAATCACTACAGAAAATACAGTAAAGGTGGCAGGCTCTTTTGGGCAGAGAGATGGTGCTACCTCTCTTTCTAGAATTAAAGATGACAAATGGTTTTTTTCTTACTTCAACTCACTTTCTAAAGTTGTTTATCTTTTTTTGTACAGATGACACTAATCAGTCTTTATGTAGGTTTTACAGATTCATACATTTACTTCTATTACCATTGCTTTGTTTTCTACTTCTGTTTTCCCCTCGTTAATTGTTTTGAAACATGGATGATTTTTGTGTAGATCAGGATGCTGGAAGTCTACATGGATAGTAAACAGTGGCACAACATTTCCTCTGAAACATCACTTATTTGCATATCTTCAGTACAACATATCCCACTTCTAAAGTAGTGCAGTCAAACACCTTTTTATAGTGACAATTTATTTTCAGCTACACTTAAACTTTTATTTGGGAATGTGTCACTTGCATAGTTTTGCACATTTAATTTTCTTATGAGACAAGCAAGTTGTGCCCTTTCACTTGAACTGCAAATAAGTAAATTGGGAAAACTCATACAGTGTAGAACAAGTATCAGTATGAGCTAGTAGGAGCTCTTGCGTGAAGTCCAAATTAAACTGCTCTGTGATAATTTTTATTTTTAAGTGCAGAAGACAAAATGTAACTACCACATAATATGAATTATCCAAACTCAGGAAACAACTTTAGACCTAATGGACTTGATCTTTAGAATAACATCTGTCTTGACAGAGCACACACAACTCCTACTCTGATATGGCTGAGCTTCCATTGAATTAATAACGTGAAATATAATTTCTCAAGTTGTCCTGTAAAGTGAAACAAAATTCACAAGTCCTGTCACATATTAGCAAGAAAGTTCTAATGAAATATATTTTAATCTGTGAAAAATTTGGGTATAACCCAAGCACAGTTTTTCCAGGTCTCTAACAATAATTAAAAGCAAAACAAACTACCCCCTCCCCCACAAAAACACCTACAAACCCCAAACTCCCTAAAACAACCACCCACCCCCCACCTCCCCAAAAAAACCAAACCAAAAAGAAGGCCAAATTTCAATAGCTCTTACCATTGGGAAATGATGTCTTTTGGTCTAAACTAGTGGTTTATTTTCATGAGACACAATTATGCCTATCCCCACAATTATGCCTAAATTTCATATGTAAAGACTGCTTGTTCGTGTTGTGTTCATAGGGACTCCCTGGGAAAATTTCCACATGCATTCCAGACGAGCAGATAGTAAAATTTAGCAAAATTAACTACACAGAAAGAACACAGTGCCAAATTCAGGCAGTTTTGGGGCACAGCTCTTCACCCTTTAATCTTGTACAGAGTCAGTCAAATGTTTTGTGAACAAGGTGCCAGAAGAGAAAGTACTCAGTCGATTTTTGATACCTTAATAAAAGTTGGCAGGATTTACCAAAGTTCTTCCTGCTTTTTTTTCCTGTTACTGCTGATGAGGAAAGGAATTTAAGATACCAATGCTGCAGATTAAGTCCTTTGCAGGTACTGCTCAGTACTCAGTTCCATACATTGAATATTTCATCTTGACTTTTCACTGCTACTGATCTGCTCCTGCTCAGAGATAAATTTTCCCTTTACTGTCAGTTCTCAACACATCACAATTCAAAGGTTTTTTTTTTCCATCCTCCTTAATCTGAGCAGTTCTTTCCTGAGGCACTTGCACTATTCTTTGCAATCAAGTCCTCTCTGCTTTCTTAAGGCTGCAGGTTTTCAATACTTTGTGTCATTCCCCATGAAAGAGGCTTTCTGTTTTCCAGGTTACAATTGCACACTTTTCTGCAACTGACTCTCTGCAAGAATTTTAATAGTTTTTCTGAACTTCAGTGCTTAATTTTAAGTATTTATTTCTAACTGGAGAATTTTTTTAGTGAAAAGGTTAGAGCAAGTGATTCTGTGCCTTACAGAGCAACTCCTCATTTTAACAATGATGTGTTATGCAACCTGCATAATTCACAAAAATTTGGGCAGTATCGTAAACCAGTGGGCTTTTAATTTTAAAGATTTTTCTACAACATTTAATGACTGTTTCTCCTCTTGTATCAAGCCTGTTATTAAAGCTAGTTAGAACAGCACTAGACTACTAGCTCACATAAGCTGCTTTTATCTGTGGCCTCAAATATGTCAAATTGTTGTGAATTTTCCTGTCCTGCTAAGCCTTCTACTAATGAAGTCTTCCATCTCACATGTTTTGACACTGCACTTCAACAAAAGACTGCTCATTTTATTTATTGGCACATTTAAAGTCTTTGCTACCAGAGATCTGAGAACCTTACAGGGTTGAGATAAATAATTTACCCTCAGCGGGGGTAACCCACTAACCATTTCTCAGAGTGAAGGTCTGTTGTAAATATATTCCTTTAGTTCATCAGACATGACCTGCTTTTGTTTTCTCATCAACAGCCTCTTTATTGGAGTGAATTCCCATACCAAGAGCAAAGTGAAAATGCCCTGTAGTGCTACAGTGTTCTGCTATGAAGTTTTACTTCAGGCAGTGACTGTGACTCCTGAAACAGAAGATAAATGGGAAGAAATATTGTGTCCTGGTTTGTGAGATATTTGTTATCAAGCTGCATAAGAAACCTGCCTGTGATGTTACCGTTTGATTTTCCAGGGAAGAGAGTTGATAGGACATGAAGAATTCCTCCCGTCACATTCAGGCACTATCTGTTTATGCTGTTACAATGACTGTCATAGAAAGACCACTGGGTCTACAGACTACTTTTTGCTGTGTCAAGCTTTGCTTTTATTACAAAACCAAGGAGAATCCAGTTCTAAGTAACCCATTCCTGGAGCTTTATTTTGCTTGAAAATGCTTTGCTTGGTGTGATCTGCATATCCTCATTTGAGACCAAATGTTAATCAGTTAAATGCCTGATAGCCCTATACTCTTATTTTATTTTCTTTTTCTTTACATTAGTGCTATATAGTGTTATATATACTACATATAAAATAATGAAAGTGATATCTCTTCCCTGGCAGCAGGACCTCAGAGGAGGAACACCTTTCCAAATGCAATCAAACTGAGTCAAACCAGACTGTATTGAGATACAGATCTATTATAAAATTAAACTCTTTTGATAGAGGCATCCACAAGGAACATCATTTGAAAAAATTACAAAAACTCACTAACAAACAATTTTTACAAGCACAAAGCAAGGTTTTTTTTTCTTTGAAGAAAAAAAAAAGACAGTTCTTCTGAACTTTTGGAGCGTTTTAATTCCATGGTTTTAAAATCTTAGTCTTTCTAATTGTGGTGTCTCAAGAGCATGTACCATGTACACAAAATCTGTGGAATAAGAGTCATTGAAGTATATGCCTAGATACACTACAGTATTCTACTGCCAGTTGTTTTTTGCTCTGTGTCTGTTTTTAAAAAAAATTAGCTGATTAGCTGAAAGTCGGGTGAGTTTAATACCTTTGTTAATACGAATGAAGCACCAAGAGTTTAAGCAAAGCTTTGTGAGATCCCTCCCATCACAGCTGGTGAAGCCATGTGTCTTTCCTTCAAGTTTTAAACCAAGAGTTTGCAGCTAGACTTTTAGTGTGCCATTTACAATGAAATTTCATCTTAAACATCAATTTTCATTGTTGGTCCAAAGAGTTGGTATAAATCATGGAGTAATTGATTTTGTCAATTTTAGACTTTTCTGTGCAAAAGTGGACCATTAAATTAATAGTTTGGCAAGCTATCATTTTAAGGTTAGATTATACCTAACCAGACACACATAACTCCAGCATTTATGAGATACTAAGTAATCTGAATATTGGTTGGAGCTCAGACCTCAGTTTTCTTTTGTTTGTTTTTTTGAGAGTACATACTTGGGATGTTCAGCTGGAAAGGAGCTTTGCAGAAAACAACCTGGTGGCTCTGGTGAAGAACAAGTTGAACTCGAGTCAGTAATGGTGGGACACATCCAGAGTGCTGCGTCCAGCTCTGGACTCCCCAGAACAACAGAGGTAAGGAACTGCTGGTGAGAGTTCAGTGAAGGACTCTCCAGTGAGGACAGTCCAGTAAAGACGATTAAGGGGCTGTTTAACCCAGAAAACACAAGGTTTGGGATGGATTTCATCAAAGTGTATAAATACCTGAAGGGTGGGTGCAAAGAAAATGGAGCTAGGCTTTTCTCAGTGGTGCCCAGTGACACAATAGGAGGCAGTGGGCACAAATTGAAACACACTAGGTACTGGCCGAACATTGGAAAGCAATATTTTACTGTGAGGGTGACTCTGCACTGGCACAGCTTGCCCAGAGAGGTTGTGGAGCATTCATCCCAGGAGGTATTCAAAAGCTTTCTGGCCACTGTCCTAGGCAACCTGCTGTAGGTGGCCCTCCCTGGGTAAGGGGTTGGACTCCACGATCTCTAGAGGTCCATTCTAACCAGAATACCTCTGTATTCTGTGATACTTTTAGGTTTAAAAATTACCTTCTTTATGACTGACTGAAGGCAAATGCATGCAAGGCTATTAAATGGATATTTTGTGACATATCCATTAATTTCCAGACTAATAAGAAAAATACCTTTTCTGCCTCAAAAAGCATAAATGAGAATGTCATGAATTCTCTTACCAACCTCAGCAGTGTAATGAGATCAAACTGATATACTAGGAAACAGAATATTTAATGCGGCTCAAAGTCATTAAAACACTGGCAGACCTGCTAAACTAGTCCCGTCATGGTCCTTTCTATTTCCTGCTTGGCTACTGAAGTTGTTATCACCTGCCCCATGGGACACAACTATTTAATTCTAAAACTGTAGTGTTGGAGAAACCATCGTTATGGAATAGGACAGTCTTACAGGATGAAGTCAGAGTCATCCTTGAAAAAAATTAAGCACTTGGCTGAATTCCACCAACTATCCGTAGTTTGCTGATAACTATATTGTTTTCGTATTGCTTCAAACTTTACCTGGAGGTGAGGCAGTGTTTAGATCACACCACAATTCTTTTATTGATTTTCTGCTGTGTTACCATGGAAACAGTCCAACAAAAAAAATGCACATTGCATTACAAATTTATACAAATACAGTGTTCATTTTGTTGATGGGTTAAATGAGGTGCCAAGTCTAAATGCTCCTTCATTTTAATCATCCAGTTAACTGATAACAATGCACTGAGTCCTAGTCACTAATTTTTCTTATGGCTATTTTATTTTCTCAACCTTCTTGCAAGGTTGACAAGTTTTCCATGGATATCAATCAGCTCTTATAAATTAGATTCTTCTACTCAATGCCTCCTTAAAGTTTCTCCACTCATTACAGAGGCAACATTTACTTTTTTCTTCCTCGGATTTATTGCTGTGAAACCACTGGATTGAACCTGCTTAAGGGATAGTGATACAAAATGGTTTTATAGGTTGGTGCTTTTAAATCATTCACTTTCTTGATCAGGTGAAAGGAAAAATGCTTCATGCGTGTTTGCTTTCATGAAGTCAATCAGGGAAACAGTCAGGCTTTAGATCTTTGTATGGTAAGGACCAGTCAACATATGTTCAGAATAACAGCAACTTACTGTTGGCAGAAATTACTTTTGTTTCCTTTTAGAAAAGTCAAAACAAACCACCTGAAAATTCCTGTGTTCATAAAAACAGCTTAATTCAGCAGTCCTCAGCTCTGATATTTTATTGAAGGACCACATGACATCTGATTAAGGTGAAAACAATGAATTGGGCTATTAACATGAAGATGGCTTTAACAGTTAAAGAAGTTACTGTCAGCATACAGAAATTAAGTGGAAGAAACAGTAACAGGAATGCAATAGGTCCTTGTCTCCCATGACCATGATCTACCTTGCTTCACTGAACCTACAAGGGCTTTTACCCTCTGACTGCAGCAGAACTGGAAGGTCAGATGAATATTTATGAAGCAGGGATGCCTACAGGCAGCCCATGGTTTGCTGAATTCACGTTGCAAAATTCCTTTTCACATATCACTGAAACTCACATATTAGTGAGTTTTCCTTCATCCCTATTTTAAGTGTATTCTGTGGCTCTACCTCCCTAATATTATAGGAAATGCTTAAAGCTTAAGTACCTAATTACAAATTTTATTGCAACTCATAGTGATTTTAATGTCTACCCACCTAGATTATATAATTTAAATACAAAGAAGGAATAATTATTTCAGGCAAGACTAATTTATTTGTTCCTTGCTTGGAGAATATAGTTGGATGCAGTGATCTCTTAAGGTTCTTCTCTATCTGAGGTGCTCAAAATATCTACGGTTATTTATATGGTTGTCATATTCAGAGTTTACAATAAGCAGTCCAGTCTTTTTTTTTCCTGGAGCATGCCATAAACAGAATTGCTCCACCATCCAGCAGCTTTCAGTCTCAGTTAATGAGGAGACACAATAGGAGGATGAGGCTAAACTGCATCACACATTGATTTCCCTTCTTGTCAAAGTCAATAACAAATCTCCTAAGGATTCTGAGGGCATAATGTTGAATTTCAGCTAAAAGGTTCTGTTTCAATCACTGTTTTAAAGTTTGAGAACACTCAATATGAAATATAGGCAGAAAGGGGCTCTGGAATGGGAGCATTCTTACATAAAAGCAACATACAGAAGAAGCCAAAATAACAGCAGGAAGACAACAAAGTGACTAGAGACAGGAAGAGGAGATGAATCAGGTTGATGCTCTGAGACTATCAATGGGACAAGAAGATATCAAAGATGAATGGAATAAGATCAAGAATGTATTCAGTGATTCATCCATCTGAAATGAAATTTAATGTGAAAAAGTAAAGGATAAAAAGTAAGTAGAAGCCTGAGACACTGATGTTTAAATTCAACAGAGAAAACAACAGTTTTTGAAAAACTGGTGAATTGATCACTGCCCTTTGTTCCTACTTTGAGATAGCAAAAAGTACTAAACACCCACGATCATTCAGAAGAAATGTCATCAAAGAACAAAAACAGACACAAAGGTGCAACTAAAATTCAGTATTACTGTTGGAAATGGAATAGAAAACAAAATAGTATTTCAATAGAAATTTTTCATCAAAATTTTATGACGTGGCAATCTGGTAACATGACTTTTCTGTATAGTCATACAACAACAATTATAAAGCTCTTAAAGATGTTTTATACCACTGACTACCATGACCTTACAGCAATTTAAACAACTAATTTGCATTTTTCATAATCCTGATGTCACACAAATAGACACATACATGGATATTCATGATCAGATGCATTTCCCCACATTCCCAGAAATTATTGCATTGTGATTTTTTTCCTTTTTCTTTCCCTCTGGCAAAAATTAACCAAAACAATAACATTATTTGTGAATTTATAATCTTACTGTGGCAACAGAAGGTCACTTTTCAATACTGTACTGAATACAGAAATTCCTGTAAGCTATGTCTGGACACAGGCTAGCTCTCTGAATCAACTATTGCCTCTTTCCACACAGGATGGTCATTCAATATTAAGGCAAATTAAGCAGATTTCTCAGGACACACTGAACCCACATAGGTCATGACCTTTAGGAAGAAAATGGACCTTCTCCATTTTTCTTTTGGTACCAACCCACAGGAGATGCTAGCTGATCTGGCAGGGGATTTTGTACTGGCTTGCCTGTGACTATGGGGTTTCACCAAGTCATAAAGTTAGGCAAGTTTCTGTCATGCCAGGACTCATCTCATTACTCCAAAACATGAGACCAAAGAAGGCATGATAATACTTACAAACACAGAAAGACGAGAGGACTAATATTTTTCTTTTGAATGACCTTTTGAGTCATAACTAAAAATCATAATTTTAAGTGCACAATTCCAGTTGGTTGGAAACTAGGGACATTAGTTTAAAGAAAGAATGAAAGAAAAAAAATGCTCCCAAACATCATGAAGGAATGATGTTAGATTATTTGAAGTCAAAATGTTAATAGCAGTGCTAGTCTGCCACAGAAAATAGTGATGAGATGACAAGATCTCTGTAAACCTATTCAAAATGCGCTCTTTCTGCTGCTCCTTACAAAGCAGCTTCTCCTGGTACATTGTTATCTTTTGAGGCCACCTGCTTCACACTGCTGTCCCATAAATACACTTTCAGTGCCTGCTCGCTTAAAAGACAAGTTGACTGCCTGCCGAACAGAATCTTTTTTCACAGTGTCCCAATTTTACATTAATATATTGAGATGGCAACGTTATTTGCCATATTATCAAAATGCACAGGTTAGCTGTTGCCACACAACCCCCGTTCTCCTCAGAGCGGCCGCGCTGCCGTGTGCAGCTCACCTTGGTGAAACTGCACCGAGGAGCTGCCTCCCAGCACTGAGCTGGGGTTTGCTCTGCAGTGGGCAAAGCTTCTGACTTGTCCAGGGGAGCCAACTGGCTGCTGAGGGCAGTGGTAAAGCAGTGCTGAAGAACACAGAGCAGTCAGTATGCACCCAACAAAAAGTCACCTGTAGAACCCTCTGACCACCCAAGTCCCTGTCACACAGAGGGAACAGTCAATAGAGGAGAACTCATTTTAGAAATTTCTCAAGGTTCAACCATGCCTTGTTAATGCTAGGCCTTTGCTAGCAGAGGAGAGTAGCTCTGCATTTTGAAACTGAAGGATTGGAGTCAGTCCTTCTTCTGCATCTAAACCACTGCACTAATTTTCCTGAAAAAAAAGAAAGAAAAACCAAACCATGTTTGGACTGTGTAAAAGAAGAGGAACAGTTTTAATACAGCTCACAGTCATCTTTGCTTATTACCTTTGCAAGATCAAAAGTCTCTATCAAATGACTGATTTCATGTGACCACATCAACACGACCACACCTCCCAAGCCACTACGAAAGGAGCAGAAGCTACAATGAGTCCTCATTTTCAGTGATCCCTCATCTGAAGGAGCAAGGCTGAAAAGGCCTTTCTCAGGGAACAGTTTTCTAAAAGATGCAAACAGTAGAATCTGAGGGACCTAAGAGGAGTTGCAATTTGATAAAGGTGCTTACATTTCATTTCACAAGAAAACATCCAGAAACAAAATCAGGAAAAAACCTACCTAACTGTGGCATCTTGATAAGTTGACTACAAGGTAAAAATCCCAAACTGTAAATGCATTAGAGAAAACCAGACATCTAAATGGGAACCACTGAATAAAAAACATGCCTTGATTAGTTTTCAAATATTTGATAAGTTTAAAGTGCTTTTGTGAGTGGAGCTGACCTTTAATATCTATAATACTGACTGCCAAAATGCCTACATTCAAAAGAAAACAAAATGTCAACAATACTATACTTCAAAACAACCATATTTAAACCTCAGGGATATTTAAGGATCTTCTTCACTGCCTAGCCAGTACTGCATTTTTGCCTGGAAGATAAGTACTTTAAATACCTGTGAAAAGAAAACACCATGTGAGATCCTTGATAACTCATATTCTTTCCCTCTCCCTAGTCTTAACAAGCATATGCAATAGAAATTGGTTGAGTTTCTGAGCATATGCATGAGACTCTGTCTCCAAACTAGAAACTGCCCCTTATATGGATTTAAAAATATATTTCTTTATGGATAAAGGACACTACACAAATATTTTTCTACTTTTTAAAGATTATTCTTATTTCACAGTAAACCAAACACATAATTTACCAAAGAAACACCACATTTTAACATCCTTTTCTGGTATGCATAAAATGTAACTAGACCTAGTGGAATAATTGATAATTGCACTGTGAGTCTCACTATTTCAAGATGTATATTCATGGACAGATATTATTTGTGTTCCATTTGTGTTTCTAGCAAAATTGTGTTTTCTCAATAAATGCCAGTGATGATAAAATAAACCAAACACAGCTAGCAGTGAAAACAGCATGCCTCAAGCAGTTAAATGACACCTACTATGCCTTCCAAATGCCCAAATGCCCAGAGCACATTTGATAAGAATTGATTTCCTTTTCATGTAAAGTAAAATCAGTAGAAGGTTTCATAAAAATCTCTTCCGTTCCCTCCCCCCACAATGGAAACAGATGAAAAATGTATTTATAAAAATTGGAATAAATGTATTTTGAAATTGGAGATCTAGGGCTAGATTTAAATGCAATCTGAGCGGGGAGAAGTACCAGAGGATGCAAGCTGCTCCACTACATTTTTTCACTATTTGTTCAGTGAATACATATGAAGTAATGTCAAATATTATTCTTTGGACATTTTCACAGCTGAATGCACAACTTTCTCATCTCTGTGAAAGTCCATGTTCATACTGAAAGTTGGAATTAATAAATAAAATCAATATAAAAGCTGAAAAAGCATGAAAAAAAAGCATTTTTAAAAACTCAGAAACTCCTTAAAGTGAAATGTTCATGTACCTAATCAGTCTGCTGGCAGGCTATCTATGGGCAGTGCAAGCATATGTCCTCTAAAGTAAAAAAATGCTTTATCTTTAATATCACTATTTAAAAGAAGCCAATAATTTAGTAGGATGATTAAGAACAAAACTTATTTCAAAACAAGCTTGAAGAATTATTTTTCCTGAAAATGTGGACACAGATATTTATAATTGCAGTAAGGAATGCCACTGCTGTCCAAACCTTGCTCTGACACTTGAAAACAGATACAGCTCAGAGCTGTTAAGGTGGAGGAAAGGCAGCAGTAGGCACAGGTAGGAGTGTATTATTCAGATAGAAAAGCAGGTGTAAAATTCACGCAGTAATTGCTCTGATCATTAAAGAGGTTCAAAATACTCCGGATCTAGTGGCTGACGGTGTACCCCTTGGGGAATATATTCAGGTTGTCAATTAAGAAACAGAATTTTGCCATTAAAATACTGGTTCTTATACAATTGTGAGTGAGGTAGAAACAAGGGGATAGGAATCAGAAAGTAAAATTCCTTCATATCTATAATGCCTCCCAACAATACTTCATAGAAATCCACTTGGAAGAAGGAAAATATTTATTTTAGTGTATAGGATTGAGAGAGATGGAGCTTAAAACTCTTAGTCAGCACTCTATAGATATTTTTATTCCTTTATATTTCATGTCTTCTCCACATTAGGCAGGAACTGAAAGCAGGACATAAACTGCAGTAAAAAAAGAATGGGCTGATGACTTTTATTGCATTATTAAGTCATTGCCAAATAATGCCTTGTTTTATTTGGCTTCACTTGCACCTAACTAGTGAGATAGATGAAATCACACCTCTACTATGATTCAGCTCAGGATATAACAATATTGCAGCTAGTTCACTTCAATTAAAAAATACTTAAATTAATAAGCATTTATTTCTTTGACAAACAGCAATTTTTAGCAAGCCAGTTAAGCCCATTGATTCTTAAACCAGTCACCATTCAAACTCTCTTCAACAGTCTTTAGACTCTCTCTGCTCTCAGATGTGCAGGCATGTACCAGACTGCCACGTGCAGCAGCTTGAAGTAAAAAAGTCACCATTTCTACTTGAGCAAATAGCTACGAGAAGATTCTTCAAGGTAAGTAGTCCCAGGCATCATGGGTCACGATGCAGGTTACAAAGTCTGGCTTTCTTTTTTCAGGTTGGTTAAAAGCAGAGTTAGAGGCTACACTTCAGCCGGCACAGATTTTGCAACGCAGTAACAGGTGAAGTTAAAACACTTCTAACATGAATTGCAGG
This sequence comes from Atrichornis clamosus, assembly GCA_013400975.1. Classification (NCBI taxonomy): domain Eukaryota; kingdom Metazoa; phylum Chordata; class Aves; order Passeriformes; family Menuridae; genus Atrichornis; species Atrichornis clamosus. The sequence goes on from WBMZ01001168.1 coordinate 116,701, forward strand.
GCAGACCCCAACTGAGGAGTTATAGCAATGTTGTCTCTGGCAAGGCAAGGCAGTGTTGAACCCACTAACGCCTGAAGGAGAAGCAGCATTTGCACCCATGGCCCTGACCCCTTGGATACTGATCCCCCCCTCTAAGAGCTGAGACCAGGAATCATGAGTGAGACAGGGTAAGAATCCCATGCCCGTGATTCTGGCTACCTTATAATTTCCCGGAAACACACTAGAAAGACAGACAACAACCTGCTTTTCCAGGATGACATAGCATCACTAAGAAAATGACACACATAAGACGTGAAATTATTGCAATATTATGGGCTACTGGTAGTAGTTCCAAAGTAAAAGTTGTGTCCACTTGCAAGGGGTTGGAACATGTAGAACCTTCTTGAACTGAATGGAGTAAAACATGTGAAAACAAATGTAGTTTTGAGGTAAGCTTTCCATGAAAACAACAAAAACTCTTTTTTATTTGCTCAATTTTTCTTGACATGCCTTGTCATTAAATCAATGCCTTGTGACAAAATTATCACTTCCAGCCATGGCAAGGAAAACAACTTCACAAACCTCTGCTGAATTCTTTCCCAAGATTTTAGTAGAAATTTAGTCCTAAATGGTTCTTTCTGGGAATCACCTCCTCAGCAACAGGCATATGCATGAGAAGGTTTGAAGACTTGGGATGTCACAGCCCAGTGACAACACTGACAGTGAAGTAAGGGGAAAGGATGTGAATGAAGCCAAGGCCAAGGCCAAGATTGTAAGGAGGAATGAGAAGCGAGTGAAGAAATTAAAGTCTCAATTCAAAACTGACAAAGATCCATGGGAATCTATTTATTTCAATGGCTTTGGTTTCAGAAAACAGACTGATATGAATCTGAACAATTTGCAAGGGTAATGAATTCAGCAAGGACTGGCTTGAGAGAGAGTGGTTGCCAAGGAAGGAATGATGTTATAATGAGGAGGCTGGCAACGGGCAACTGATTTTTCATAATGTGACTCAGACAACAGTTGCATGCATTCTGTTTTCCAACTGTTGTTCATGCAAAACACGTAGCAGCAGTTGCTTTTCTCAAGACTCCCTGGGAGTCGGGGTTGGATGGACATGGACAGTCACCATATGCACATCATTGCAGCACAGTCGAGATATTAAGAAAATCTGTACTCCCTGTACTGTCTGTTAGAGATGCAGAAGAAATTCCTTGTGCAGATGTTTGCTTGACAGATGCCAAGTAGTGAAATTAGAAAGAATACTTTATCTGGAGTAATGAACATAAAAAGACTGGATTCATGTGCTTCTCATGCTATCTAGTAGACATACAGATAGGAAATGGAAATTATGGGAGATTAGTGGCTTTGGATACAAAAAAGCAGATACTCAACAGCAAGAAAGAGAAATTATATTTATTTTTTTAATAATGCTGCTGGTAATATGTGAAACTAAGCAACTAAATAGCCTCTTCTTAATGTGAGCCTGTGCCATCAGTAGGATGGTTCCAGTAGGCTGATTTTTTGTTTCTGCCTTATTTTAGCTCCTACAAAATATTTCCTTCTTCCTCATCAGTGAGGACCAGCACTGGGTCTCTATGGGCTGATCTGAAGCAATTTTAGCATGCAATTTACTTTGTTAATTATATTTCTCCAGCAATAATTTCAGTGTTCACTTTTAAATCCTTCATTGATTTTAATTAATCCTGTATAAGCTTCCAAACTTTTCTTTTAGATAACAAGAAGCTGCTTACAGCACAACAACCAGAAATTCCACATTTACTAATGCAGCTGGAAATCAAATGTACTGTCACTTGCTATAATTGCTTTGGACATACTGCCAGTGGCACAACAAACGGGTAAGTCTGAAGCAAAACAGAGGGGTAAGAAATCGTTTCCAAAATATTGCAAGTTGCAAACTACAACATTGTTTCAAGACTTTAGATTTCTATTTCTCTTAGAACTTGTTTTTATTATAAATTAACTCTTTGGATGATTCTTTGGCTCTGTATCATGTATTGATGCATCACGTTAAAGATAAGGCTGGTGCAACACAGATTAAGTTACAGAGGTAATATAGAATAAATGGTTAACAGTTGTACTAACGTTGCACTAGCTTAAACACTTTGATAGACATCATCATCATGTGAGCTGTTGGAATACTGTTTAAGGTAATAAAATGCACAGCACAAAAGTGGAGAAAGACCACTTCATTTATAGAACTAAAAATTATTAATGGGATCTGACTCTTACCTAACCATAGCTTTAAAAGTACCATTTAGTTGAACTGATACAGCAGCTGATAAGTATTTCCAAATATAATATTTTTAATATTATTTTCTGACAGAATTAAAAGCATTTTATCTATACACATGTGAAAACCGTGCCCATATGACTCTCTTCCTGTACCTAGTGCTATCTGTGGAGAGAGGAAAAAAACCCACTACACTGACTTTGACACTTTTCCATCTGACTGCTGTTCTGCCACAACTTGTAAACATTCTCTGGTGTTTCAGAGAGGAGCAGCAGTGAGTGTTGTTGCTACCTCCCAGTGTAGAGCATGGTTTTAATAAAGCAGCCACCTCGAATTGGAGAGCTGCCCTGATATGAAATACAGACAATTAGGGGAATGTTCTGTGGCAATACAAGGGGCTTTACAGCTCATTTTGATAGCAGTAGGATCAGGATATCACTTCTGTGAACAGTTGTTTTAACAGTCATTTGTTGAGGAAGCCAAATGATCAGTCAGTGAGGTGCCTGGATTTCAGCAGAAATATGAGGAACAATATGAATTTCATAAGTATTTTAGGAATAAGAATATAAATTTATGACATTTACAGGTATGGATGATAACATGTTGAGGAAGATGAAGCCCTCATTTTCCTTGGGTGTTACAAGTAATCACCAGTGGTGCATGGTGCTATGGGGTACTAAGCAGCAACAGGATCACATAATGTACAGGATCTCACATCCCTAAATCTAAAGCTGCATTTACAGCTGCCTGATTTGAGAGGCAAAATGAGTTCCTTTAAAAGTTAAAAGGAAAGAGCCTTCATTAAGAAGCGTATGATACCAAGTGACTGAAAAGCTTTTATTGCACCCTGGCAATGATATGCATATTATTAGGAATTAAACACTTTAAAAACACCCCCACCCAAGCACTAAAAAAAAAAACAAAACCAGGAAACAGAACTCTTACCATAGTAAGAATTAAACTTAATTAGAAGCTATAAGCAGAAATGTATTGAAGATTTTTTTTAACTTATAAGTATGCACCAAACCAAATAAACATTTTATTTTATAGGCGTTGGAGAAAATAAAGACTTGCCATGCATTAAAAATCTTTACTATGGTGTAATAACACAATATTATTGAAACTTTGAATGCTACAATAAAGGGTGAGCATGACATATATGTGTAGTATAAAATTATGCTATAAAAAGTGACGGATCCATTTTAGATATAGTCTATACCTAACAACTTCCCAGTGTACAGCGGAGCAGTTTTCAGCTATCCTGAAGGTTCTTTGCTGTAACATTAAGCCATTTAGTTTATTATTTGTGTTCTTATGTGAAATATTTTTTAATTTTATTTAATGCTTATTTGGCATTTCATGTGGACAAATGTTTTGGCTAGTTATCTGTTATTCTATCAAACAGAATCTTACAGAAACACAAATGTGGTCATTTTAAGTCCTGTTACCACTTCAGTGAAACTACTGCCCATAATCCTCACAGTCAAAGCTGGCAATTGTCTTCATATATGAAGGTCAGAGTATACGTCAAGGCATATGGAATGGGGTTTTTTTCCTCAAACTTATCATCTCTTTGCCCTAAGGGTTTTTCATCCAATTTATGAAAACAGAGCATAAATGTGGGAACTGAAAGAGTGTAAGACTTCATTGGGAAAAGCTGGGCAAAGCAGAGTTTCAGGGGAAGGGCTACCCCCTTACAAAGACGGGAGAGGTAGTTCCAGGGACACTTGACACAGGAATGACAGACAAAGGAAGCTGTACAGGGAGAACATTTTTTTAACAGCTGCCTGGCAATATAAGACATCAGAAAAAGAGAAGGCAAATGAAGGCAATTGTGTGAGCTAGTCAACAGCCAGACCTCTACAGTCCCTTCAGAGTTAGCTGCCCACTGGTGATGACAAGTGTAATCCCCTGTAACAGACACAGGGTAATCTGAGCCTCTGATTTTGGCTAGAAACACTGTGTTTCACTCTGCTTTGTATCACCTTTGCCATTTAACAGATGTAGCCCATAGAGGTAATTTGTGTTATCAAAGAGCTCTTCATTAAGTGGTGAACACATCTCCTGCTGGCTCCTGTGCTGAAGGGTTCAGAGCAGCAGGAACAGACAGAAAAGCCTTGCTGAGATTTCTGACAGACTCCAACAAAATGCTCCATGCAGGACACTCATACTTCAAAGAGCCAGGCAAATTTCACTCTACCTATGCACTGGTTTGAAAATTAAAATAAATTTATGAGTTGCAGGGAAAATAATGTAAGCATAATTATTCCTTGAGGACTAGAAATTTCCAGATAATTTTTTATTAATGTAGACTTTCTGCAGGCTGAAAATGCACAACCATCCTCACCCCTCACAAGCTCAGATCCTGACCCTGACCCTCTGGACCCTTCTCTTTCCATAGCACCATCAGCTATGTCGACAAATTTCCTTCCTGTTCAGAGGTATTGCTCTGTGTGCCCACATAGAAAGATAGGGCTCAGACAGTGCAACATCAGGCTTTATTCCTCCCCCACAACATCCTCTCTCTTTGAGCCTTTTTCCTTGAAGGTACTGCCAAATGTGATGGAAAATATATTAGAATTCTCCACACTTTGGTACTTATTTTTCATATACCTCCTGCTATATTGAAAACAGTAAAATTAAACTGGAATTCCATAATCATATATAGGCATTCAATGTCCAAAAGGAAATTCAAAGTGTTATCTCTGTATAGAACTTCAGCTTTTAAGCAGCTAACCAACTAGCTTGCCAACCCAAGATATTTTGCCTCTGCTACTTTCTGACAAGCCATATCTACACTTACAAAGAGTTTGATACTGAAATAAGTGTGATTTCTTCTTGTGAGAATGAAAGATCACTTTGAATCAGTTGTCCTGACTGGTGAGGGTTTAGAAACCATGCTCAGGTACCTCACATATGCTCCTTAGAATAAGATCCAGTAACATCGGGTTTCAGCAGAAAATTATTTCAGTATCTTCAGTGCTTGTGATTTTATCTTGTGTCCATAGAGGGTAGGACAGTTGCAGTTTTGATGAACAGCAGTGTGAATCTTGGATGCACTCTTTCTTTCATAAGTACAAATGTTTTAAAGCCTATGATCTAACCTTAGGAATCTAAAATCATACAAAGAGTTCTTGATTTCAGTTTCAGAAAATTATCAGCTTTAATTCGATTACAGTGGGATTTACTGCTGGGATGTCTTTTTGTTTCTTTGCTTGGTACTCCTTCCATTGTTGACAGAGGTAGAAATGCACAGGAAGCATCCTCACCGTAAGAGTTATTTCAAATAATTCCTGCATCTGGAATATTCCTCTACTGAAAGATGATTTACCAACTATTGTCTCACCAGAATTTAATACAGTATTTAAAAATTCATCTGCTTATTTCAACTTCAGCAAATTGCTATTGCACAGGACAGGTGGACATTTCTGTAGCCTTCTTCATGTTAGCTAGCAAAATGTCTCAATAGTCAACTTACCTTTATAAATCTAAAATTGTAAACCTCTACTCCAATTTCTCCTCTTATTGTATTGTTTCCTTATTGCTGAGCAGTGCTTGCACAGCATCAAGGCCTTTCCTGCTCCCTGCAATACCACAGAAAACTTTAATGTCAATGAAAAATGCTTTAAAAGAAAAAAAAAACCCTAAATAATTTACAGTATCTGATATAAAACTGCACTAGAAAGCAGAGACTGATAAAAAACCCAAACCAAACAAAAAACCTCACAGAGAGTAAACAAGAGGGCCTTACTACAATGAGCATGGGAAATTAGCACAGCCAACGATGAAGATTTGCTGCATGTTGAGTAGGATGTGGGGCCCAGAACTTCAAGGACTCTCGTGAGAAGGACTTTGATTCTTCCTGGAGAGATGTATCACAAGAGATCCCAGCTCCACTGAGCTCTGTGAGGGGTATCAGGGACTTCATACACTCAGCTCCCTGACATGCCCAAAATGACTTGCTATTTCTTGAGTGGCTTATTGCAAAAATAACCACATCTGTGGCCTGTAGAACACAAATTTCAGAAAGTTTCACAAAGAACAAAATTCAGCTTCTTCTGGTGTTACTTGCTGTTATTAAAGTTTTGAGAGCTGTCTGTAAGGAATGTGGGCAGAGAGATGTCTGCATAGCAAAGAACCAATTACCAATTATGTTAATAATTAGTTTAATTATAATGTATCATTCCTATAATAATATATAGCTTTTTCAAATACAAGCTAAATACAACAGTGAATAAAGCCCTTGAACTAGTTATTTTTACTCCCTGTTATTCCATTTCTCAGCTAAACACAATCAGCTCATCAAAATCATTCATAAGAGGAAATAACTATTAGCTAAAGAGAAAAAAAATGTTGAGTTTTACACCATGGCAATTTCAAAATCATCTTAAGCAATTTAGGAACCAACTATACCACAATGCTCACTCTATGGAGAATGGCAGAAACTATTGGAGTAAATGTTTTTATTGTGACAGGGATTTAATGTGCCATTGTTCTCCACTTCTCCTTTAATAAAGTTATTTAATTTATGATTTGGATGTAAAAGCAGTTTGTAGGGTTGTCATTAGCATAATTAATCAGACCCTGCTCTCCAGGAAGTGGACATCTGTCATATGGGACTCCTGTACATATTAAGTTTGTCATTATTTTGATGTCAGAATAACCTCTGGAGGTGTTCCAGGTCTATAATAATAGCAATGCCATTGTAAAATCTTGGTTACTAAGAAATAGCAGACCACAGAGTAGACAAAGTGCATATATTTACTTTTTGTTATCTTAAATCATTGCTGGTGAAATGTGGTGCTTAGCCTAGCAGCAAAATTTGCAAATATACCTAGAACAAAACACTTTTAGACAGTTACTACAGAAATTAACTTTTCCTGCTAAATGAGTTTAAGAGTCTTATAGTTGTAGTAAAGGTTGCATCCTATCCTGAACTGACAGAATGACTTAGTTACTGAGTTTTATCCAGATAATATTTTTAAAGTTATTATTATCTAGTTCTTACTCTTTCATGCATCATTTTGAAAAATCATGGAAATGTCAGTGAAAGAGAAATATTTCTGTGCTTTCTTGTGGCCTATATTAAAAGGACTGATTTTAAAGTCCTATTTAGCTTGATAATAATAATTTATTTACAGCAATAATATTTTCTTTAGTGGAAATGGGGCAAAAAGAAAAGCAGAATTATCAGCCAGTGTTCCATTAATAGCAAGGGAAAAGAATCCTGCAGAGCTGCAGCCATTTTTATACATTTACATGTTTTCTTTAAAAAAAGAAAACAAAGATAAAACCACCCAGTTATCATCTGTATTATCCCCAGTTAGCCTCTGTATCAAAAGGAGAAAAATGTGTCCCTCACAAATTACACAGCAATCCTTAGGAGTTTAACTTTCTTCCCGAATCTATGCGGTCCGACGGGGAAACTGGTCACGGCAGCATATAAGTGAAAGTGGTAAAAGTGGTAAAAATTCAGGACTTCCATCAAAAGAGAAGGCCCAGCCAAGTGATCACACAAAAAGAATTACTTGGAGAAAGAGAGAACCTTGTGAAGTTTTAAGGAACTAAATACAGCAGTAAGAATAAGGGGACATTTAGAGGATGAACCCTGTCCCCAGTGCTGCTGTTTTAGCTGTGCAGGATCCATCCCACCCCATTCTTTCATGCTACACATATCATGCACTTGATTTTGGAAGCCTGTCAAATGCAACTCCTCTAAAAAAAGCACAAAACTAGGCATTGATGATCAAGCACCAAAATAAAACTAAAAGCAAAGCAGAATGGAAATCAGACAAGTCTCAAAATCAGTGGTTCTTGGCTCATCTGATCCAAATCAGCAACAAAATGTCATTGCTGATCAAGAAGACAAAACTCTGATACTGAAGTCACCTCATAATTCTGCATCCTTTTTTATCATTCTACTGCAAATCAACCATTTAATATCAGCCTTTATTCACCTCTGTCCATGTCTAGTGTTCTTCTGTTTTAGTAGCAAGGTGGAGATCCTGATGGAGTATGACAGAAACCTCTGTTCCAGTTCCCCCTCTTGTTGAGACACTGACTGCAATGCTTCCCTGTCTTTTAATCATAGCCTCCCCATTCAGGACTCCAGCAGGACTTGGACATCCCCTGATCCTGGCCATCTGGTCACCCATAACATGAGAAGGAGAAACCTTGTTCAGGGAAAGTGTGGGATTGTTCCTGATGAAGGTGGCTACTATTTCTGCCTGCTCCTCCTGTCACATCCCTAGGCAGAGCACCACCAGCCAGAGTCCATGAACTTGCCAGACACATTCAAGGGCCAGAGGATGCTGTGTGTGCTCTCCATGCTGCTGCCTTTTGTCTCCCCGTTTTCACTATTTTACTCCTTCTCCTTTCCACTCCCTCCTTTCCTCCCATATCATCCCATTTTCCTCTGGTCTCATCTTGTTAGAATCAAATTGTCTTTCAAGGAGGTGGATCAGGTGGGGAACAGAGGGAGCTGATGGCTGTTCCTAGTGCAGGAGATCAGTGGAAGCAGCAGCCAGCAGCAGTGGGAGAGAGAACCCAAACCATGAGCCATCAGTGGTGCCCAGAGCTGCCAGACTGGGAGCTCGAGCTGTGCCAAACCTTCCTTCCTACGCCACAGAAGGAGGAGAGGAACACCATGGTACGTTTTCAGACTCCATACCAAGGCAATGCACTGGAATGTGTTCTCCTTACAGCTGAGACATTACGTACTTCTACCAGCACTTCTTGTCTTTGGGCAGTAAATCCTCTCCCTTCATGCAGGCGAACCCTGTCTCTCTCCTTGTTTTGGCTCCAGCACTATTGCCACAAGTGCAGCTGCTACACAGCAATACACCCCAGTTCTGGAGGAAATATCTAAACAGAAAAAGATTAATTCTATAAAGTCTTACAATGAAATAGGTTTATAACAGTTCAACTTGAACTGTTGAAGTTTTTCATCATATTGATATTTTGTGATTTTCGTTTTGTGGGCAGAAAAAATTCTTAAATAGTAGCTGCAGTTTATCTCTTGACATATACAAGGGGAAAAAAAAAGGTATTTTAATAGGTGCACGAAACTCTTCTCATATTACTTGAAGTAAATGGTTAGAAAGCCACTTACCCCCAGTTGCAACAGTAATTTCACGTAGAAAATGTCCATAAAATGGAAAATCAAAGGACAGATTCACTCTCTGAAAGGAATAATACCAGAAAATAAAATCAATATTAAGCAGAACACTAAGAGAAAAAAATATGAACAGTTATCCACTTCAAATATTTATTTCATTGGTTTTTAGTTTTCACTGGAGCCTCGCTTTTCTTAATTTGGAATTGCCAATAGCTAGCTGGAAATTCTGTGGAGCACTTAAGCACCTGGAAGACTGCTACTTTTGTTGCTGGTTATTTGCTCCTCTGCCACATGAGACTTCAAATTCAAGTGCTGTCCCTGACATCCTGCTGCTACCTGGGTGCTTATCTAGTGGAAACTGGTCACTGGAAGGTAATTCCTCCATTGAACCCATATGATACCAGTTCCCAAACCTCTTTATACTGTCAGCTAGGAGATGAAATGATGTGTAAACAAATATTCAACAGAAGCAATAATAAACTCTACTTAAGGAACTTACTGCAGAATAATAATTAAAAAATAAAATAAAAAACAAAACCAGAAAAAACTTTTTTCCGTGTCCACCTATAGGTGACTATTCTCTATCAGCTGAAATCATAGCAGAGAGCTGTAGTTTGGGGGACAAACTCTTCTCCTCAACTAAGCTCACCGTAAAGTACCATTCAAATTCAAACTAATTTTGCCTCTCTGCCTATGGCTTTCTCCTTTTCCCTCTATTCCAATACTTTCCCAAAGCTTATTGTGATTAGATTATTGTGGCCGCTCCACTTCATCACCTCATGTGCTACCTGCTTATACTCTGAATAAATTGGTAGTCAGGGCAGAAAGAAATGCTAAAATCCCAGTAAGGTCTTTTCACTGTTTAAATATAATATCCCTTGAAAAACACATCACTTCCATAATGGTCCGAATACCAAATATGAAATGAGCATGCAACCCATTATTCCTTATTTTGGAGAAGATAGTACAGTAAAAATTGGTGTGAAGATGGGTTGTTAGCTACTGTCCTGCAACCCTAACCTTTGACAACTCCACTTAGGAAAGGGCAACAGCTCATACACTTTTTAAAAGGGGTGGAAAAAAAGGAAAAAGAAAAGTACTTTTTGGTCTTTATTTTCCCTACCATTATTTATCTTCCGGGTTTATTATTTTCAGATTATACTGAGCACTTCTTCTTTCAGGAAGAATTATATTTACATCCACCAGAAATGTTTAAAGAATTATTTAGCATGAAATTAGCAGTCGAAGATTTACAGTAACTTTAAATTAGATTTGCTTTCCATTTAAGAGGAAGACAGAATTTTGACAGGGTTTATTAGCACATTTTTTGTTTGTCTTTAATTAGAATGTAGAATCCATTTGCATTGTGTTAATTGAACTGAGTAGGTTCTAATGACCTTTTCTGTACATACATAAATATGGATGTACAACTGAACATTTTTAATCAAAAGGGCATATGCAAAAGACAGCACATGGATTAACTTAAGCAAGTGTTTTTTACCATTTTCTACAGTTTTCATTGCTGAAGTATATGTTATATCTGTAAATGCACTCCATTTATGTCCTTGCTCTACCTAACATAATTTTGAAGGACTCCGTTAAAATAACCAATTTGCTTACCAAACCTTCCCTCTTTCTGTTATACGTTTTATCCTCCATTTTACCTATTATTTTAACTTTTTGAATACACAATAACAGTTAAACTATTTCAAATGAAAACTGTGCCACCTTGTCAGTCTTCTAAATTGCTATAATATAAACATTAGTATAAAGATGTTTGCTTAAATGATTGAATGGGCTGGCAGAAAATGGAATTGCGTTCCCAAGTATCAGGTATCCTGTATCTAGTTCAGTGTTTGAGTAATAAACTCCTAGGTATCTAATCTAAACACACTGAATAACTAAGCCGCAGCTAAAATTTTATTATATGGTTAAGGAGGAGGTGCCAAAACCTTGAAAAAACACCCTTAGTACTAGTGATATAAATCCTGTAATGTTAGACATTTTGATTGTTCCATTAATATATGTTTGCTACTTTCCACAAGCAATTACTATGCTGTTTGTAGAGTCAAACCTTCTCATGGATCCTTTTTCTTTATGATTTGTCTTGTAGAAGCAAATCCAACTGACAGCTTCTGGCATTTACTTCCAAATGAAGGAAAACACAAAAATTGAGTGCAAAATTTTTAGCATTCAAATAATCTCTGACATTGTAAATGACTTCCTTAATACTTAGCATATAATAATTTAACTCCTGGTTCTACTGGCAAACTGGAGAATATGGTGTAGAAATTATCAGCACCTAAATCACCGAGTCACAGAAAGATGTGCAAAATGGCCTTTTAAAGAGAGTAATGGCAAAGTTTATCTCTTTGGGAGAGAAGGTAAGAGATTGCTGCTGAGTTATGAATGATCTCAGAATATAAGACTCCACAATTGTACAGTTATAGAGATCACATCTCTGTTTGTTATGTAGTACTTATGGATGTTGTTTGCTTGGACACATACAATAAATCAATTACAGATGCATAAATAAAGTATAAAACCTCACAGGATGAGTTACTGGTACTTTTTCATCCTTCAGGAGGGACTGAAATCTGAAAAGCAGGTCTTTAAAGCTGTATAAAGTCATGGCTGCAGCCAGTCAAGGCCACTGTCCAAGGTATTTGGGTAAGTGTGAAAAGAGATGGATATCAGTGTGCTAAACAGGGACCACAGCCTCCACTAGAGCTGGCAGCAAAGCAGAGGGGGCCTGACATTCCAAACAAAAGTCTTGAACCCCTTGCTTTGGGGAGAAGAAGTTGAAATCCTCAAGGGCCCGTCTGCCATGCTGAATGGTCCTCTACACTGATCCCACACCAGACCAAAAATATTGCCTTGTTCTAGCCTCTAGTTGAATAATTTCAACAAAATGTTGACCTTGGAACTGACATTTTTGGCTGCACAGTCTCAGGATCCAACTGGAGAAAAAAGTGCTTAAAAGAAAGACATGGAAGGGTGTCATCTTCACTAAACATTAAATACAGCTTAAAATTTCTCAAAGGAATTTCACTAATGTTTAAGTCCCAGGCTTCATAAATTACTTTTAAGAGGAAAAGGATGTTATACCTTATATAGGTATTTTAAATGTATTTATTATCTTTTCTTTTGGCATATTTTCACTCTCTCCCTCAACAGGGAGCACCAGGATCCCCCATGAAGCAAACAAGGTGGACAATAGAGGTTCTCACTTTTAGGTACTCTTGAGGTTCTTTTTTTCTCATTAGAATCAATTTGTCTTAAGAAAATAGATGATACAGTGTTGTATTACATCTCCCCAAACATATATAACTGTCTGAACCCTTTGCATTTGCATTATCCCTGGATCCTTACAGGCTTTTGATGATGAAATATATGTTTTTTGAATTGGATTCTGTCAGTCACGTGCTGGATTTATCACCTCAGTCTGCTTTTTGTATTCTGAGCTAAAAACCACAATATTTCTGCTGCCTCTTGCATTTCTCTGAGCAGTCACCTGGGTTGTGGCAGGGAGATAACACAAAAACAAAGGAAAAGATGAATTAAATTTATGCTTTTTCTCAGCCTTAAAATTGTTAAACACACCTGCATCTTTAAAAACTGTACAACTTTTAAGCAAGGCATTAACTAGATTTTGTTTTAAACTGGCAAAACCCAAGGACATTTGGTTGGAACTAAGTTAGTGAATGGGTGAAACAAGAACTTCATGAACAACAGTTCTGAATTGTTACTTTCTGTATTTGAGTTGTACTAGTATTGGTTCTTCTATGTACACAGCTTCTAGCCATGGGTGAGAACCTAGAATACAATCTCTAAATCATACCGTATTTAATTGCATTTCTAAGCATGTAAGCCCATCATTTTCATACCAATTTTACAAGGCAGCATGATTACAATAAGTTAAATATGATTGTTATTTACTGTGGAGGCTGTGAGGCCAGTCACTTCCACGGTAAGCACCCCTTGGAGGGAAGCTTCCTCAGCTCATCTCCCCACATAGGATGAGAGAAGTGCACCTCGCCCAGGAACCTCTGCTCCGTTACTCAAATGTACCCCAGTCAGTGGAGCCTGCCCCTTTTCTCCCTTGTATGGACCCATCTTCAGAACCTTCTCCTCTCCCTGCCCCTCCATTGGACCTAACCCTGTAGTCCCTCCTTTGGTGTCCCTTCACTGGTCCCTTGGCCCTCCCATCACCTTTGTACCGCCCTTATGCTCTCCCCTGACTGGACCCTGACCCTCTCTCCGCCCCTGTATTTAATCCGGGTTACAGCTGCCTTCACCTGCCTTATCCTCTGGACCCTTCGTGTGGCTGTTGGTAATAAACCCTCCCTGCGGAACCCAAGATAAGACCTCTCCCTCATCCTTTATCGCTGACGATATCTTCAAGATCCCGTGTGTGAGTGTGTGTGCGAGAGTGTGCCGGGGAAGTGGCCTCTGAAGCTGTTCCTGACGTGGTCTGGGGACGCTTTCAGAAGGTCGCGGCTCTGACCACCTTGCCCCCGCAGCGACAATTTACGCTCTGTGTTACTTGTTTGTTGATAACCGAAAATTGTGATCACATTGCTTTGGTGTCTATACAACATTTTCATGAGTTTTATCAGTTGTCCCAAAAGGAAGAACAAGTGTGACACCTCATATAAAATAGAAGTGCAAACACAGATGCATTCCATGGGAGACTTCATCCTAAACCCAGTTCTGTTACTATTGAACTCAATGGTAAAGTTCCTTCTGACATCAGCAACACAAGGGGTGTACTGTTTGGTAGCTTGTGATCCTTATGAGCAGAGGAAAATTTTAAATATATCTGTAAAATAGTCTCTGAAGGACTGTTACAGAAGGTTCAGAAAGGCAACTTGAAATCACTTGATAACAACAGCTGAAAGGCTTTCACAGCTTAACTAGAATTCAAAGATACAGCTCTGTGAACAGTAGTCACAATACCTAGTAATACTGCTGTGTGGGTCAATGGTGAAAATATCTATGTTAGTCATAGAAGAAAATGATAACTTACTGCTGCTTGACGATGGGTATTGGAAAGGATCCCATGAATCTTTACTTTGTCCTTCTCCATTTGGTCTATGTTGACCCACAAATCCCGGCTGGTAGAATCATATGGGCCATATGTCCTTGAAGTATAATAATTATGATCTGTATCCTCCTGAAAAGGGGGGAAAAAACACAGAAAAAAACAGATGATAATTGAAGATACACCTTCATTTTATATAAAACTCATTCTTGAAATGCTGAGTCCTGTTGCTTCTGGGGGAAACTCTGTAATAAAGGGAAAAAAAGTACCAGCTGTAAATGTGTTGCAGAGACAGCTGTGCTCCTGACCACTAGGAGTTGACAAGGCACTTACCTCATGCAATCATCTTACGTTATGATTATAATGTTCACTAACCCCAAATCCAAATCATACGGTTCCTATAATAACCACATCAGTGAAATTTGTGGCAAAATGTTTCATGGGTTTTGAGGCAAGATGGACAGTTCCTGAAACAAAGGCCATGCTCTAAGAAAGCAATGAGCGGTATTCAAACACCTTAAAAAATTGTCATTTTTAACATCTCTGAACATAATTCACTTGACTATCCCATATAAGAACATCCAAAACAATCTCAATAGCTATAGGCTTACAATGCTATTTTATTTTAAATCTTGAAAAAGTTGATTTAATGTAGATTCGCCCCTCCAAGACAGACAAATATATACATATCCATGGAAGAAATCTTCCTAATTCTCATGGTATTTAAAATTACAGTAGTTGCTGTCATGCTCCAATCAGAGCAAATTTCTGTCAAGGTCGATTTCTGGGAACGTTTGTACCTTCCTAAGACAGAGAAAAGAAAAAAAAGTGTGTAGGCTGAAGCAAGAAAAGAAACATCTCAGATTCCCAGTCTTCCTTTTCTCATCCCAAAATGTTGCAACCATAAAATATTTAAATCAACAGCACTGTCAGCTTTCTGCTCAACAGCTACAAGTAACACTATAAAAGTAGTACATGCTACTTTTATTAGTACATGGTATTTCTCAATTCCTTCCTTGCTTCCTCCCCTTCGGAGACAAAGCAAAATAAACAGAGCCTTGATTATAGAGTCTTAAAATTGGAATAAACTCAGAAAATAAACAGTACCATAGAAAATGGAAGAGGCAGACTTAGAATTTGGAATTACCTTGGTGACAGAGAAGGTTGTCTCCTGCTGTACCTCCTGCAGCCCGTCAGACGTGTGGGACCACCCTCACATCAGGCCTTGCTGCCATGCAGACCGGACACCCCCTCCCCACTCCACTCCCCAGAACATACACAACCCACTCCCAGTGACACGATCCTGAGCTGAAGGCGTACTTGGTAAGGACTTATATTCCAGATGAAACTATTCATGTCCTAGATTGAACATATTGACCATAAATCCCACTTCAGCTGGATTTCACCCTGCATTAACATGATTACTGATGCATTTTACTTTGTTGCAGATATAATCAGGTTATTTTCTCCTTGACACCTTCTGTGTCTTCTACTGTACTTTGTATGCTGGGATGTACTTTATATATCCAGTAAATTCCAGTAACACTTCTGAAGCAACTTCTAACAGCTTCACCAGCTCTAGGTTAGTCACGCAAGTAAACATAATTAAAACTATACTGTCAGGAAGATGACAAAAGTCAGCCACCTTAACAAATTCTTTCTCCTTTAATGGTCATCAGAAACAGTTATTACTGTCATGTATACAATGGAGGTACAGTAAATTAAAAGGTTTTGAAAACAAATATATATTTTCCCAGTCCAATTTATCATTCTGACAAAATTTCCTTAGAAAATAATGGCCACATTTAAGGCATAAAAAATCTCAAGGAAAGAGCTCCAGAGACAAATAACAAATAATTACCAAAATAGTTTGTTTCATATAAACATGCAATACTTAAACTATACTCAAAACTGTGCAATGTTTTACATTTCCAATTTTTAATAGCTAACAAAATTACTCCAGTTAATTGTTAGTACCTAAGCCCCCACCTTCACAGCTAGAAGGCTCTAGCACTGAACCTAGTTGGTAGCTTTATAAGAATGTTTTAAATTAGTTGGTAGCTTTATAAGACTGTTTTAAATCGCCCCTTGACCCATGCTCAAAGCAGTTTCATCATATATCTTGTAAATCAAACACTTAAATGATAGCCTGCAGCTCAAGATTTTGTCACTGTGTGAGGAATCACTTATGTGTAACAAATTTTGTGCATGAAAAAGAAGTCTCCTTTAGTATTTTAATTCAAGTTAAATAACCTTAGATACTTCTGGAAGGAAACAAATTCACTTCTACTTGGATGATAGAAGGAAGGCAGAATTCCCCTTCTCTTTGAAAAGTCTTCATAGCGTTCAGGAAGATATATTTTTGAATATACTATTAATTATTTCTCTCTCACATCCTAATTTTTCTTAATCCTCCCTGTAAATTTACAATCTGACACAAAAAAGCACATGCAGCTAACTGCTAAAGTTGATGTGAGCAGCTTGGGAGCACTCAATAAAGTTAGGATCCAAGCTTGCGTTCCAAGTCACTGCTTTGACAGTTTCTAATTTGCCTTACCATGGAAGTGAAATTCTTGGAGTCTTTCATAAATATGGCTTTATTGGCATCATTAGATACCTATGAGTTCTCATTCTGTCAGACCTGTTTATATGCTTTGGTTGATTGTACCTGCTTCATAATACATTATATTCCCTACAGGTACTACATAAGAAGATGCAAAAATGCTTAAGAAATTACATTGAATTTGCATGAAAACTACTCAAGAAAATAATTTTACTAATTATATGATACAGATTTAGAGTTCTGCTGATAACTAGAATTATATATAAATACAATTATGAAGAGAAACAAACTTTTCAGTATCTTTTAATTACATAGAAGCATGTTATTGAAAGGAAGGACATGCAGAAAAAGCAGAGAACATACCCATTACTACTTAAAGAAGTTGTTTGGATTCTCTTTGTTTCTCAGGTATTTGGGGGATATGAGCATTATCTCCCACCGCTCCTCTAGATGTGCAGTTCTGTCCAAATCCTGCATACATATGAAGTATGTAGCACCTTTCTTCTACCGAACAGCACGGCATTAAAGGAAAGGATTTTTCCAGATATTTTTTGCACCAGCTATGAGATTTACTGTTAGCAGCCTTTGTGAATATAAAGGGAATATTTATTAGAACCTCTCCCAAAACACATTTCTTTTGGGGAAATAAGTTATTTTTAACCTCAGGCAATCCTTGATGCTGATTTGCTGTCCTATTGCAGATGGTAGAGATTAATTTCTTACAGTTTTCACAAGGGACATTGTTTGATGACACCCTGAATATATTCCCATACTTCTCTAACTGCAAATGAATTTTCTTGGGAAAGCTGAATGCATGCACTACTCATAAAAGCTCAGTAGATCTAAAGATTAAGTCTTTAAATTCTTGGTGTTCAGTATTTGTCAAATTCAAAGACTGAATATCCATGCTGTACATTAAAAATGGATAATCCCTATACAGTCCAAACACCACATACTCATTTCACCAATAACTGCTGTCCCTTAGCAGATTAAGGCTTGCTATGTGTGGTGTGATCTGTCACAATCAATGTGAAGTAACTCTATGTGGTATTTAAAAGTAACAACTGCATTATACCTCTGAGATTATTTTGAATTATTAACTGGGATTCTGGCCAAAGATGTACAAGAAAATAGTACCAAAACAAACATGAAACAGTGAAGTTCCCTATCAATGAAGTAGGACACCATGATTCAATGATGATACAATCACACAGGTAAACATAGGACTTCTTAGGTTTAATTCTCTTCCTGTCACAATTTTTCTATAACAGAAATTGAAAAGTAAATCTCTAGGAAACAGAGGATATTATCAGATCAGATTTAGGAATAAAAGCCCCTGTTGACTCCAATTGCATGAATATTTTGTTTTTAAATATTGGATTCAATTTGATCCAAACCACAACATTACTGAACAAGAAGTTCTGCCATCTCTCAAGCTCTCTCTCTGTAAGGCTGCAATTGAAGAAAACTAGTAAGTGCAACCAGGGAAAAAGCAGCTGGCACACTGAGGGATGAGCTCTGCTGTTGCACAATAGTATGCTGTAGAAAAACTCTTGCTTTCTCTGTTGTTGAAAGAAAGAAAGACATTCACAAGGCATTATAGACCAGCCAACCAGATGGCCATTACATTTCAGTAGATCAAGTTTTGGCTGCCTTCTCCCAGTAGTGTTTGTTACTTTACCAATGAAAAATCAATCACTCAATCACCCCATCTAAAGTTCCTCATCTTCAGATATTTGTGACCAAGTGTCATGATGCAACAGAAGACAACAAGAATGCATTTAATTTGGTAACTGTTGCCCCTTTAAATATGTTATTTATTGAAATTGCATTTCTAGACTTCAATTGAGATGATACCATAACAAAAAAACTCTGAAGTCTTCAAGGGTATGGTGTTAAGACTTTATAGATACCTGATCTTATCACTGTAAAAGGAAGGTCTGGTATTTGATTTTTGACAAAATACATTAATAACTTGCCCAAATATTGCCAAACTCACAGACTAGGTCTATTTTTAAATTAACTGAAGTTGCTCCTAGTATTTTCCCCAAAAATTAGTTCTGAAAAATTTCATCACCAATTACTAATTTCAGAAAATCATCTTTAATGATGAATATAAACATCTCTAGATTATAGCCTATGAAATTAATCAGAAAATTATGCTTTCTAAAAGGCGCATTTGTAGACTAACATGGAAACATTGAAAGGAGAAAAACATGCAATTATATATTTTAAAACAGACTACTCTTTAGTGAAAAAGCAAAGAAAACAATAGTTTGGATATTTAGAGGAAAGAAATGAGCTAGCAATTAAAATTATTTCCCTAAGGAATAAAGCAGTTCTAGCAATCCATTTTGTAGAAGTGAAACACCCTTCCTATTTAAATGAGACATGAACAAGATGGCCCTGCACATACAGCATAAACAGCTTCCTCAAAACTGTTAGTACTTTTATGTTAATCACATGTAATGTGATTAATTACATTAATCACAAATAATGCTTGCTATTCTCTTATGGTATCTCTGCCTATCATGTCAGTAAAACACAGCCAAAATTGTCTTCTGAATGGTTTCAGACTTTTGCTAGAAAATTGCTTTTAGATTTCTGAACACTATTAGTTCCCACCAGCTAAAACAGCCCAAGGGAAAGAACAGAGGTGACAACTTGTGTAAGACTTGAGCTAGCTCTGCATTGCAGTTGATGGAAAGCCTCTTCTCAACAGCACGTTTTTGGGCACCCAGAAGGGGCAAAAGCGATGCACGGTCACACTCTGCATTACCTGGGCAGGGGAAGCATGTGTGTGTGTGGTGTTGCTACTGATTTTCCTCATTTATTTACATTTTCTTTAGGCAGACACTGACTGAGGCAGGGGCAGGTGGCAAGGACACATGGAGAACATCCCTAGTATAGTAGCCATTAGCACAGGAGATGAGACAGTACAAGGAAAAATCACCTATCCTGAGATGGGGTCCTCGTGGGAAGATTAAGGCCAGGGAAAAATGGGGAAAGAGACACTTTGCATGCTGCTGCCATATAACTCATTTCAACAGAGTACTGTAATTACAATCACAACATAGCAATGCTATGATTTACAGGTTTGTAGGATCTGATAATCGAAGAACCCTGAGGAATACTTAACTTGAACTGTCCTCTCAAAATGTGAAAGCTCTAATTTTGGTAGATAAACTACATGTGGCTTACAACATCAAAGTCTTACAGGGAATACATATAGGGGCTGCTACGTAGGAAGCCCGATTGCTCTGAGGGGTTCTCTGCTGTCAGAATTACCAGTTTCATTTCATAAGGACTTTGCATCAAGGATAGACTCTCTGCCGTTCAATTTCTTATCAAACATCTTTGTTCTGTATGAATCTACTGAGAAAACGCAATTTAGAGAAGTGCTTTCACAGTGACAAAGCTGCAATCTGTTCTTTTGTTGTTTTATTGGTTTTGGTTTTTTAAAATATCTGATGTGGGATGAACTAAGGGAAATATCTATGTATACCAATATGGGCATATTACACACACTCCACACCAACAGTCAGCAGAACCTGAAGGCAGCCTGTGAACACCACTGATTACACAAAACCTAACAAAATCCATTTTGAACAGCTAATATTATGACTAATGAATGAGAGGAACCCAATCTAACTGAAGAAGAAATTCTGTGTCTGAGTGCATTGGGATTTAAAACTTCATCTCACACTATACTTCTCCAAGAAGAGGCTACACTATCGCTCTGCAGAGCCCTGGAAGCACGCTGTGTGTGTGCAGTAGTCCTCACACTCAGGTTGCCACTAGGGCCAGCTTGGAAGTCACTTTGTCCAGAATCTCACAGATTTACGTCTGGAGGTTGTTGTTGTTGTAAATATCAGCTGGGATGAAACAAAGGATTTAGCTCACAGCTCTCTCCCCTATGCAGATAGAAGACTTTACAGAGCTCTACAACAACTTAAGCTCCCAGGTTTTTTAACTGCACTTTTCTGAGCTCCTGACAGCACCTATAATGGAGAGTCACACATGCTGACAGACATTCTGCTAGAAAAGGATGCCATAAAACTGTTATTAATCCAAAAAGCCTTTTAGTCTTTCTGGCTTTGTGAAAAGTCAATGCGGAGTCACTGGCTTTTCCATGATATTCAGCTTCTTTTGAAAGGAAGCTTTCCTCTTGGGGACTGCTATAAAACTGTCAGCCTATTTAGGGGTCATTACAGCAGTCTTATAAAGCCCCTTGGACTGTCTTGTCATATGAGACAAGCTTCAAAAGAGCAAAAATCTCTGCAATGCCTTACTTAAGAAAGGAAAAAAGCCAAATCACTAGTCACTCAAAACCCAATTATAGCATGGAAATATTTATTATGCAGTTTTGTTCCTGATTTGCTGGAGCAGGAGTCTGAGAAATTACATTCTGAAACTAAGTCTTTATTAACTGCTCTGTAGCACCCCGTCCATTAAAAAAAATTAAAAGAAATCATTTCAATACAATGACCAAGAAAACACAGAGCAGAAATTTTATTTTGATGTAATTATGATACAGGTTTGAAAGTTTACATTCTCATTTTTAGATATGTATAAATGACTAAAGTGTTCAAACTGAAACTGTAAAAGTGACTGTTTGTAAACATAAAAAAAAATATCTGCCAAGTCTAGACTACAGAGCATCAGTGATTATGACACCATGTCTGTTACCAGCTCCCTTTTTGGGGGTTCATGACTCCAGACAATACCATAACTAACTACATTTTTGTCAAGTTAGCTTTTAAAGATTTAATATTTTAGTTTTTTAAAGATCCAATTCCTGTGTAGAATATAATGAACAGTATATTTCTGAGCATATGTACTTTGACCTACAGCCACAGTCGTGCAATTTTTTCCTCCTCCTTAAGTTCAGTTTAATATTACACACTCCTTTTATTTTTTTCATCCAGGTATTACAGCAACTTTAAACTTTATGTGTCCTATGTATACTTCCAATATATATTCAAATGTCAGGAGATGTAAGCCATCCTTATTTCCCAGTCTTTGGCACTTCCCTAATGGAAGAGACAAGAGGAAAACAGCAACCAAGACCCAAACAAGAGTCCTGAAGCCTCACATGAGGAGGGAAAATGGCAAACCTAAATTGGTATGAAAAGTGTTACAGATCTGAGGATTAATTGGATACTAGCAGACAGAGTTTGTAGTTGATCAGGGCTTTCCATAGGAAGTGCAGGACACTGGTGCCACACTCTCTGGTGTATGATGCAGTTCCTGAGCTGCTAATACTGTGTCTCAGGGATCCATCAGGGTTTTGAGCCAATATTGTAGGGCAATTGGTTGTAGGAACATGGATGACAAATACAAAGTTGTTAAAGGCAGGAGCATGGGTTTATTAATGCCATTAATATCTGTAGGAATAAAGCCCAATTTGAAGCTCTTAAAGGTGCCCCATATACACCTCACTCAGCACCAGCCTTTGTCAAAGCCATGCTGGTCAGTCCAGCTGTGTGCTGGTCAGCAAATAGCCAGACCGTGGCCATCAGAGAACGTGGACATCACAGGACAAACTGCATCACCATGACTTCCATGGAAAGCACTTGTTTTAAACATTGCAAACAAGCTGGTAATTTATTTAGCCAGAGCACTTTCTAACTTGGCTCTCACAAACACACTTGAAGGTTTAGTTTCTAAAACATGGAACTGGCTGAAATCTGCTATCAATATGAAAAATTTCAAAATCACCATTCATGACTTAGAGAGAACGATAGTGATTATGAAAGTGGTCAACCTGTAGCAATTTCTATCGCTTTTTTGGTTTGGAGAAAGTATGCATTTTGCTTTATTCACATATATTCTTCTCTATACATCTGTAACAGCATTTCAGTCAGGATATTATACACAAGAATATTGAAAAGAATGCTATGTACAGCTTTAACAAACTGTTTTCACCAGCCACATTTCGTAAGAACTTGTCACAGAAATGCTTCTTTATCAGATCTTGCAGTCATGCTCAAAAACTTAAATTAGTCCCTTGAGAACTCATGCCACAACTGTAAGACATCATATTTAATTGAGATGCTTGATGAGTTACATGTGGCCTAGACAAGCGTGTCCAAGTTGCTGCCTTTGCATGACATCAGGCTCCAAATAAGCTTTCTGCAGAATCTGAACTCTGCTTTTTTTCAAGAGGGATACTCTATGCAGTTCGCAATTACCCAGACACAATCAGGATTCTAACATCCTCCCTCTGCTGTCTCTGAAAACACTATTGCCTTCAAATTAACCCAGAGTGCAGTTGATCCAAAATACTCAAACATTTCAAAATTATACTAACACATTTTTTCGATTTTGATAGATGTAATTTTTTCTTGTGTATAACTTCTAAATCTATATTGCTCTTTCAGAATAGATTGATCCAAAGTGGAACGTTGCATAAACTTGCATTTCCTTTTTTGTCTTTACCTAAATAGAGAACACTAAGAAGATAAAACACAAGGCACTACACAATTACTTTTGACTTGAAGGCTGTCTTTTGTCAATTTCAAGCAACAGAAGTGATACCCAACATCTAAGCACTGAAAAACAGTGAAAGATGAAGACATGAGATTTTGCATGTGTTTCAAATCAATCTTTTTTTACTGAGGGTGGAGGTGGTGGGGTGGCAAGTAAGATAGTGTGTGGGAAAAGAGAAGGAATCTCAACATTTTGACCTTGACCGGAAACAGGTAATTTTTATTTTACTTGACACAACTTGTTGGTATATCTGTTAAAAAAAAACAAAACCCAAACCACCAAAAACTACATCTTTTCCCTGGTGATTCAGATGAACAAATAAGCAGCTGAGCAGGGTGTTACTCACCTTGCAGGTTAGACACTGAAGTGCAGCTGTCTACCTAGGAACTGGGTTTGTAAATGCTCATCGTCAGAACCACAGACCAATTAAAAGCTGTCAGTGAAGGTTTGCCAGCTCATGAAGCTTTCAGATCCACTTCAGAACAACCCAAATACCCACTTTAATTGCACTGCCTGTACTGACCATGGATGAGATCTAGTTGACTAGGCACAGGAGGAACCCAGGGCCATTTGAAAATTGAAGATATGATTCAGGACCTACAGCTGACCTACAGCTGCTCCTCTTACAGGAGCAGCAATGGACCATTCAGAACAACCACAGCCTAAAATGATACCAGGCATTTCTAGCTAGGCATCTTTCACCTTACACTACCACCAACTGTGATCACAGAATCATAAAACAATTTGGGTTGGAAGTGACCTTACAGATCATGTTCCAACTCTCCAGCCGTGGACAGGGACACCTTCCACTACACCAGGTTGCTCAGAGCCCAATACAACCTGGCCTTGAACACTTCCAGGGATGAGACATTCACAATTCCTCTGGAAAACCTGTTGCAGTGCCTCACCATCCTCATGGCAAAAACTTTCTTCCTAATATCTAATCTAACCCTACCTTTGAGTTTGCAGCCATTCCCCCTTGTCCTACCACTACATAACCTTGTAAAAACTCGCACATACCTCACCTATGCCACCTGCACCTATACTTAGGTTTCCAAACTCAAGAGCTGAATTTCACCTCCAATTTCAATATTAGCTACAAATAAAAAAGAAAACCACTTGTGCAAGCTCCAGCCTTTTTTAGCAATTACAGTAGGCTAATATTTTATATAAATTCATACACATTATTGGAACAGTATACAGATGTATACTACCCTTTATTGAATGTTTATGTAAGAAACAAAACCTCTGCAGTGTACTTAAGAAATTACCTTGATTTCCAAGGTGATGGAATAATATGCCTGATGCACTAATATAAGAAAATTCAACATTGTATGCACTGCTAGTGACTAAATGATAGAATCAAAAGTTCTATTTCCAGTTTTATTGAAACAAAAATTCTAAGAAATGAGTTGCTATTTCTTTCAACTACATAGTCAGCCGTTGTACAATTTTAAGAATTGGGGGGTTTGTTTGGTATACAAATAGGAACATTGGGTGCACTAGTTTATAGCTATGGAAGGAGATGTTTCAAAGATCCTCACCACACTTGCTGTAAACCACTGTGCCAGCCAAAATTACACCCCCAAAATTACACCCCTGAAATGAACACCCACCAGGCTGCTGACCTACAGAAGCCAGATTGATGGCCTGCTCCCAGATATGGATAAACTAAGCAGTAGCACTTTGGAGGCAAATTACGTTCTGGCACTGAAAGACACTTTTCATCCACCAGGAGAGAGGCATTCATACTTTGCCTGCAGCAGGCAGAACCTGAAAAGTTGTGCCACTAAAAATCTATACTGGAGCAGAGAGATCATGGCATTTTATCCCTCAAGACATTTCACTGCTCCACCTATATGAGATCAGACAGATAGGGTTTTCATCTGCAATTTCTCTCTCTTCCTCCTTTGGTTGCTAAGGTTACAGAATGAATGGTCAGAAAGTGATGCTTTGATTTACTTAAATATTAGTAGGAAATTGTGAAGAGTCATACAGATTGATACAAATGCATGAAACAAACCTCCAGTAACTCTATCACATCGTTCTAAATTCTGTTAAATGTTGTGCCACTAAAAGGTCTGGAGAATATGTTTGCTGTTCTTTTTATTTTTTGTCTCCTTGTTATTCGCACTGCAATTTGTTCCACGTTCTCCAAGATGTCCTATGGCAAATTTTGTTTTCTAGAAATAAGAATACTGTTTTATTACTGATGGTTTGTGAACACTTAGACATGTTGCACATGAATGCATGCCAGTGTTATAGAAGAAAGACAAAAAAACCCCAAACCCCTGCTTATTTCCATTATTTATTTTGTTATATGTATGAAATACTACACTTCTTTTAAAAGTGTTTCATCAGCATTTTCTCCAGCAGATGAAAGCATTAAACTGGCTTTTTTTGGAAGAACAAATGCACATTTTACAAATGGAACTTTCTTAACTGTGATTCCCCTCTTGATAAGAATTTTTAGCGTTGTCCCCATTTATTATTCTCTTTGAAAAGTCTGTATAACTCATACAATCACAATGAAGACAGATCATTGACTTCCTCATAAACACTAAATTACACAGTCTAAGGAAGAGTCTGACCAAATCTGAAACAATGTACCCATCTGTTTACATGTCAAGTTGTTACTGTTTTGGGATAACAGATAATTGACTTTCCCCTATTAAAGAAACATGAAAGATTTGGAGAGGCACAAAGTAATCCATCAATGTCAGCAGAATTCCTACAGCTTTGAAAATCTATCCCTAAGGACTGGTGCTATCCAAACTGTAATTGTGTGGCTTAGTGTGACAACTTTTTACTCACCTACCCAAATTCCTCTGCACTAACAACTTGGTAATGTATTCACCCTCACTCCCCACTCCAACCAGCTATGCATAATGTTCTGTGTGGTGTTAAATTAGGTAAGGCTGTTTGCTTTGCACAGGTGAAAATGAGCATAATCTTCTGCTTTTTGAATTGATACAAGTCTCCTCTCTCATCAGGACACTCCAGGTGAACACGGTGAAAAAGGACAGAAAGGAAGTGCCTGGGAAAGGAGAGACCTTCCCAGCCTTCACAGCCACACTAATATTCAGCTTTCACAAGCTGAATCTATTTTCAGCAAACTTCTGCAAGCAAGGACTGAGACATGTATGACTGAAATAATTAATTCAGAAGTAAAGTATGAGGTCTGTTAATACTGCTCATAGCTCTTTTCAGTCCTGAGTTCAGTGATTCTGGAATAACTATAACATGCTTTAGGAAGTTGTAGATGAAGTAGGATAAAGAAATGTAAAATATTATCATTAAGAAAACTCAAAGGTAGATTCCCTTACATTTTGAATTCCTGGTCTCCTTCCTTGCTATAAAAATTCATTATCATCAATATGTTAAATTAAATGCCTTGTGTGCCAACATAGCTAAGCATGTGGAAATGAACTCAGCATTACAATGGAGTTCTCTTATTTAGGAGTGGGGAAACTAATTTTTAATTTCTTTCCTTCCCCATCCTCTCCTCCTAAGTTTAAAGGAAATAGAGAATGAGTCTTGCCTCCAGTCTTTTCCTTTTTCAGTTACAGCTGAGTTATTAGCAGAACCATCACTTTTTGAGTTCAGATTGAGGATATTGGAAACATTGACAGGCTTATTGCTACAACACTTTTAACAGAGTTGGCAGTGCAATCAGTCCAGCTGAATACTGCAGCAACACCCAGTAAAAGTACTAAGATGACCTAGATATAAGGAAGCAATTAGTATATTATAAAAAAGGAAAAAAAAGAAAAAGAAGCTTTTGCCTAGTTTACCATTTTTCAACTGAAAACCTGAAAGAAAACAAGACAGTGATGTATCAGTCTGCTGGCTGGCTAGAAAGTGTGACATCACTGGTGAAAAACTCAGCTGAACAAACACAAAATAGTGAGTAAAGTAATGATTATCCCAGGTTCTGCTTCTAGTTGCAGGTGACATACTGTTTGGTGTGATTTAGCAAGAGTAGAGAATTAGGATATTTCATGTGTGATCTGTGCTGCTTTCCAGACCAATTCATATTCTGACTCTTCTTTAGAATTATTAAAAATTATCAGTTAACTATTGAATTTAGAAGTGCTTTCCAGATATTTTAGTTTGATTTAGGGTATCACATGAAGAGGAAACCTGTATTTTCCCTTGACTTAGTTTGAAAATGGATAGTTGATTTTTCTGAAAATAAATTACATTCTCCATCTCCAAAGTAACATGCTAATTTTCTAAAATAAGCTCTTCAAAACTGTGAATAAAAATATTTTAAAATAGCAATAGCAACCTTGGCAGGAAAAAAAGTAAATTAAAATATGGCAAGTAAATTCTATACACTTTAACCTTCAATTACTATATCAGCTATATCATTTAACACAAAATTTTAATTCTCTTACAACATGACATCTAAATATTCTGCTGCATAGAAAAGCAAAAGATATATCCACAATGGTTTCAGTGCAGCAGCACTCTTTCAGCACATCCCAAGACTCTTCCTCCAGTACATCCTAAATCTCAGCTGTAGCTTTCAAGATTCTACATATGAAAATAATAACACGAGAGTTGATTTAATCTAGTAAATGGATACCAAAAAAAGCACAAGAACAGCTGGACTCTCTTAAGCCAAACATCTTCGTCTTGTCCTCGAAACTGACTGTGAATGACAGTTGGCCTCAATGATCCTTGTGGGTCCCTTCCAACTTAGAATATGCTGTGATTCTGCGTGTGTGTGATCCCCAGGAAGCAGAGAGGACACAGAGCAAACAATGGTGATTCTCCATTTTCCCTAGGTTCCAGTAATCTGCTCTTCAGAAACACCCGTTTTGTTTAATAACCCCTGACAAATTTGTATTTCATGAATTTGCCTAATTTTGTAATTTTTGACATCCACAACACTCAGTGTCAATGAGCTTCAGAGCTCTTGGAGTTTGGTGATGTGCAGTAGAGAGGAATCATATGGGACATTTGCTAAATCCTCTAGGATGTTATGGAGACACCAGAGATGTGAACAGCACATATTCCAACAGAGACTTCTGGTCTTGAGTTACACTGACTTAAAGTCAGCAAGACAACTGTGTTATAAGTACAGCTGACAAGGCCTAAGGCAATATAAGATAGGGTCTGAAATGGCTGAAAACCTGACGCAATGACACCTTCAGCTGTAAAACCACGTTGAAGTTGTGAAACCAGTTTCTTTAGCCCTGGAAATTCCAGGTCTATACTAGGTTACCAAAGCTTAATCAAGGATTGAGAAAAACGTTTGAGAGCCTACAGGAAAAGCTCAGATTTTCCCTCCTTCTCTTGAATGAGTCATACACCAAAAATCATACATACACCAAAAATCACGTAACGTACTAATTATTAACTGTGACCAAGAAATAAGTTTATTTCCCTAAAAGTAAAAATAAGAATGAATATAACTTTTGTTATGATAAAGATTTTGCAAGTGGACCTGGCAAGCTGCAGCCATGCAATTAAATCAGCTCAAGTGTATTTCTTGCCTTAGAACTTAAAACAGTCCTATTCCAAAATCTAATGTTTCCCTTATTTCATTCAAGGGCTAAATATTATTTGAGCTCAATAATATAGTCTAGAATCTGTCCCCAAAATACAGCCACATTAGAAAACAGGTATCAAAAATAAAATTGATTGTTGCTTCATTTTTTTTAGTTGTTTCTTTTTTCTACAGATTTTTGCAAATAGAGATTTTGGAAGTACTGTTCTTTGCCCTCTAAAGAATCAGCCAACTGCTGTGACAAATTTCTGTTTTGCAAAGCTTCATTCCTCCTCACTTATATGTCAAATGTTTCAATTGAAACCTAAAACTTGGTTAAACCTTTGTACTGAATATGCATTACTTTGATATTCCGTAATCCACATTAAAATGTGACTATGCATTAAGAAAAGAATTCTGTCCTGGTGCTGGGATCAATAGCATCCCTGATATTAAATGGAATGGCTGTACCAGAAATGTTGCCCATGGAATTAACTTGCAGTGTTGAGGATCACCGACAGGGAAAGGAAGATACAAATACTATTTAAGCTAAATGTTTAAACTATAAATTTAAAAGTTAAACAAGCAGGCAACTTTACATGGGCAATTAAAGGCTCTAAAAATTGCAAGTTAGAAAACAGGTCTTAGAAGTAAAGTGGGACACTCTCATAGCTTGGAATGAGGAAAAAGAACAGAAATACTCATTAGACTACGTGATAATAAGGATTTTTTTCTTAAATACCAAATATGATTCTCAGTAACTTGGAGGGACCAATGTTTCAGAGCACAATGTTATGTGTTTTTAACACTGCTCTTTCTAAGTCCTTCAGATGCAACTGACATTAAAGCACTGGGATGGGAAAAAAGAAGCAAAAAAGAAAGAAGTAAAACAGGAACAAAACAGAGACAGGCTTGGCCAAACTGAAAGCTCACTATGAGACTGTGATACTGTTTAGTTTTAAGGCTTCTTTTACTCATGAACAAGTTTTTCTACTTTTAATTCAGTGCATTAGAGAAGCAATCACAGAATTGCTTTATCATTTGTCCAGCTGAGGGAAATTTAATCCCAACCATTTATTGTCTTCCTTGCTCAGGCTTGCAATGGGGACACAGCAATGGACACGCTGACACTGCTGTCAGTAGTTGAGAGTAATTGCTCTCAAATCCCAAGGGCTGTAAAACTCAATCCCTGCTGTTGTTTTTGCCAGTCAGAATCAGACATCTTCACTTCAATGAGTGACTGGGACTGATAAGGGAGAAGTGTTCTTCTGGGCAGAAACTCTGGGTCAAAATGCAAAATTCAATGAAAGATTGTTGTCAGTAGGAAATCCACCAGTGTTGTTCTGATAGGAGCAAGACACTTTTCAGGTACAAACTACAAGGGCTGCTAAAATTTACATTTCAAGCGACAGCTAGAAAAAGTAAAGAAAGGAGAGAAAAAAGAAAGGTTACTTCAGTTAGCAACAACTCTATTTTAGTTAAAAGCAATACACAGCAGGAGATATCACTGATATCCACAGGAATAAATGAATCACTTCACTACAGAAAAAAAAAATATTTTGCACTGAAGTAGCCACAATTTTCTATGCTTGCAAGTACTGCATTAGGAGGGGTGGAGAAAATAAGATAAAGTTGAGTTTAGTTTGATTTAGCATGCTCAGCATGCTGTTTTTTGCTAGGAACTGAATCTTCTTCTGTCATACTGTTGCAATCATTCATTCTGTTCTAAGACTTTATATGAAAAATCATGTTTTCCTCACATTTTTGCTGGTGCAAAGCAATAAAACTTTACTGCACTCAGCTCAAGCTTGACTATGATTTAATCTATTATTTTATTGCTGGATTCATTTTTGATATTTGAAGTTTGTGAAAGACTATTGTTTTGATATAGTATCTCAATACAGTGTCAACAAATCTGAAAGTAATTCACATGATCTAAAGTTATTTTGCAAAGTTTGTCACCTTCTGCTCATGCCAACACAAGCTATATACTAGACACTTCTCCACTTCAATTTCTCTGTATTTTGCTTGTCAGTGTTTTACTGTGCACTGGTGTGACTGCAGTCACAAGGATCAGGGAGAGGGGATGGTGAAAAAAAGGACTATCAAAAGCAAGTTGTTCAGAACTGTTCTATAAAGCCAGCTGCAGCTGGAGCTGCTTTACAGACCTGTGATGAAGAGACCAAAGCTGTACATACAGAGGGAGAATCTGTTCTGTATGGATCTACACATAGCCAAAGCCATAAGATATCACTTGAAAAATGATGCACATTTTAAACCATGGAAAAATGATGATGCAACATTTGTGCAATGCACAATTGTATGTTAATGCATTAATTGTATATTGTTGCATTATTAAGCCTTTTCTGGTGCTCAGAAGCCAGACCTGCATTATTAGCAAATACTATGGCAAAACAGGAATGCATTTGTGGATGCCTTAATGGTGACTACTGGGGAACCAGCAACCATTCTAGATGCTCTTCAGAGATCAGCTCCTTTTTCAGTAAACACAGAAAAGCAACAGGCAACGAGAACCTCTGACACCTGCCTTCATTATCTGGATAGCTACAGGTCTTTGAGGATTAACAGAACAGCTGGTCATATCATCACCATAAAGCTGAGTTTATTTTAACAGTACTAATACTAATTTACTGGGAAAAAAGTGAGTTACAGAGCATACTTTTCTTTTACGAGAGTACATGAAAAAAGGTACTATATTTGTCTTATTTTTCTCCTTGCTTGAAAGAAGACATGCCAAACTAGACATATTCATGAAGATATATTTTCACACTCACTGCTTTTACAAGGACTTACAGTGTTTGCAGCAACAAATTCCACCTGACACGTTGCAATTCCTAGGCTCTATTTAGCATAAGTAAAAGGCACTTCTAAATGTCCTGAGCAAAATAAACAAAAGCAGTAGCTTACACAACAACCTCCAAATAACCCTGATCCCTAAGACAGGAGAGAAAAATCCCAAAAATTTGTGAGAAAATAAAGGAAAGCAAGACTTGAAATGATGAGATTGTGAAATCCCAGAAATTTGATAAACAAACTCTTTAGAAATAAGCATTTTGGATATGAATAGCACATAATATTTGAAGGCCGCACCTGATTTCTTATCTATGTCCCACAATAAACCCTGTCTTTGAGGTCCCTGTAACTACAGTGCAGTGCACCTCTCCCCCATTAGCCTACCACCTTCAGGACCATAGAATCTGCCTTTGCACGAGCCATTCCCAAGCACCAGTTAATGCATATGGGATGTGATTCTGACGCTTTCAAACTCAAAAAACCCCCTCTGGTTTGGTGGGATACACTTCAGCTTCTGACAGTCCCAAAATTATTCCAGGTAGAAGGTTTTAATGTTTGCCTTTGTGACTCTTGGGAAGAAATATTGTTTAGCCATGGATGCTCCTATCTTCAATGGAGGCCCTCTGAAACTCTCATCTGACACGAAGCCAAGAAGCTGAC
This sequence comes from Atrichornis clamosus, assembly GCA_013400975.1. Taxonomy (NCBI): domain Eukaryota; kingdom Metazoa; phylum Chordata; class Aves; order Passeriformes; family Menuridae; genus Atrichornis; species Atrichornis clamosus. The sequence goes on from WBMZ01001168.1 coordinate 149,121, forward strand.
TTGCTGCAAAGCATCACTAGAATTCTGTCTTTTTGGGGTTGTCCCTTTCAATTGACTTAGACTGCTGACATCATATTTCCCTACCCGTCCCAGGGCTATCTGCTTTGGGGATTTCTCTAGAACTGTAATATTTGCACTCATCTGCATAACCTATTTTCTAATGTGGCTGTATTTTGGGGACAGATTCTAGACTATATTATTGAGCTCAAATAATATTTAGCCCTTGAATGAAATAAGGGAAACATTAGATTTTGGAATAGGACTGTTTTAAGTTCTAAGGCAAGAAATACACTTGAGCTGATTTAATTGCATGGCTGCAGCTTGCCAGGTCCACTTGCAAAATCTTTATGATAACAAAAGTTATATTTTTATGGCTGTCCCTCTTCAGAGCTTTATCTTTCTCTCTTTGGCTATTTAATATAGTGGGAAAGAAAGCATAAGTCTCTCATGGAGTATGACCCTCCTCTGCATTTGGGCTCTAAAATACCAATTGCAAATAAAGCAAATGGGACTAATCTCTACCCATGGGAGGCTTTTTGGATTTGCAGCATTATAGTCTATAATTGGCACACTGCAATAACCCTACTAAAGCAGGAGTTTCAAGGCAGTCATACTGTTTGATAAAGTGTTTATGATAAGCATTTTTTATACATTGATTTTACCCTACAATTTACAGTTAGATATCAGGTTTCCTATCTGGCTTGCAGTAGAAACCTGTTCTTCCTGTCCTTTGCTTTTGTCTTGGCAACACCCAATTTTGTGGCTTTGTGCTGCCACCTCAACAGTGCACCTGTGGACCACAACATTCCTATTCTCCAGCAACACAAAGGGACTTGGAGGTCTTATCTTCTTCTTCCCAAGGCCCTGCTCTTTTCTGAAGGTCCTGCATATCAAATGGCTATAGCCACTCTTTCTGCTAATCTCTGCAATTTACTTCAAGACCAGTTCAAGAGAACACCTTTATTTAAAAAAAGCACATGAATATGTATATTGTTTTGCATGAGTCCTTTCCTTAATCACAGTGCCAAACAAATGCAGGAGACAAAACAGAGATGTAAAGAGAGACAGCAACTGTCCTGGGGTCCCTGGTGGCTTCACTGCTCCATCTTTGGACCAGAGAGGCTGCACCTCTAAAGAGAATCTCAGCATTACCATCTTTCCTTCCTACACATAGGAGCAGGTCCAGCCTGACTGCTGGACAGATGTGACAAACTAATCTACAATGCACTTTCAGGAAGACCTGCACTCCATGCTCCCACACCAGCTGATGTTAAAACAACCTCTGGATCAGGGTTGATGGAAGAGCCTGCATGGTGCATTACCTTAAAAATAAAAGGAAATCCAGTGGAACTAAGCTGTGCTCCACACGGGTTTGATTTTACTATTTTTCAGCTTATGACTGTGTAGATTTGATAAAATGAGAAATATTTACAGTAAATTTTCAGTGTGCAGAAATTTCTGCCTATTCCCTTCCCTTTTGCTGTTGACTGTTCTGGGTTTTTTTGTTTGTTTGTTTGGGGTTTTTTGTGATTTTTTTTTGTTTGGTTTGGTTTGGTTTTTTTTGCATGGAGGGGCAGGGTGAAAGGGCTGTTCGGTTTGGATTTATAAAGCTGAAAAGAAAGTAAAGCCATCATTATAAAGAAGGACAGAAAATAATATCAAGTGAAAACATGTTCATTGTTGTCAGTCTTCATATTAAAGAAGTCTTCTGCATTTGCTTGGTACGCCTAGAAAATACTTTAGAGAGAAACTATCTGTAAAGAAGGGATGTCATCATCCTGTAGCATCACTAAATATAAGTGGCAGGTAGTACTCTCTGGATTTTCTTTAGCAAGCACTGCAATGTACAGAGAGAAAGGATTTAAAATAATCAATAAGCTCTCCAACACTACCGATAAGCTCCCAAGCTGCAGAAGACTGCAACGTATGGATTCTTCCTCTGTGGATGTCTGTTGTATACTCTACCTCCTCTATAAATCCAGGCATCAAGGTCTTTTTGTAAGATGCCTGTGTGTTGTAGTAGGGATTTTCAACAGAATCCCATAATGTGTAAAACCACAACTCAGATATCTTATTGTGCTGAAGAGACCATAGAAAAATGGGGTTGCAACAGAACACAAAACCTGAATTCAATAAACTTTTCAGGTTAAGACACAGTACAGCCATTAATTTGTCAAGAAAGATGCCCCTGGAAAAATACCATTCTATGTATATCCATTTGCAAACATTCTTTTTTTTTCACCAAATCTTGCTGTACTTAAGTGTTAGAGGAAGAATTCTGACCATTTTGCTTCATAAGAACTTGGAACCCAGATGAATGGAGACACTACATAGGGATCTACAGGTATACCATGGCAGGATAAGATACTCAAACTTCCCTGAAACCGAGACAGGTTGCACTTTACCTGCTAAAATAACTAGAAGCAATATTGGTCTGTATTGTGCCCAAATGAATTGCTACAAGCATGGGCAGATGGGGGTTACAAGAGCGAAAAGGAAATTATAAAATCAACATGAAATTCAAAATTATATCAACCACTGACTTTCGTGTTTGTACAAGAGGAAAGATAATTAGTGCTGTGGAAACCAGAAAGCTTAAAAAACAGCAAAAACAAAACACACCTCGCAGAAAGCACTATTATTTTTTGACTCATGCTGTAGAGATGGCATTTTCTGTACAGCTGGGTTGTATATTGCACTACTTTTTTTATTGTGTAAGGTAGCAAGCCAAAATCTGAAAGTGGCTTCTTTTTTGTCTGAGAGTGATCTTCTCAGAACTGAAAAATAGATAGCAGTGTTGCTTCAGAAGCAGATTATAAAGACTGAAGATGTTAATTGTAGCTTATTCCAAGGTGTATTTTACTGAAAAACAGGATGCAGATTTTATTAATAAGAAAATTCCAAACTCAATACCTAACAAAACCTCAACAATAACAACAACAAAGCAACCAAAGAAAACAGGACAGAGGACAATCTCGCAGTTAAAGATTTTTGAACAAGAAATCAGAGGTTGAATGACAGAGGGGGAGTGTCCCAAGACTTCATACAGATAGACTTGAACCATGTTATTCTTTGGAAGATTAAAAATTAAATAACATGAAATTCTTTTCAATGACCAAGCTGAATTTTCTTCCAATTTCTCACTTTTTTAAGGTCTTTCCCCCTCAGTGTCTGGATATTACTCTCCATAAAAATCAAGCAACATCTCATAAATTGAGGTGTTTACACCAATTTCAAAAAAGAATTCAATTTTATTCTATTTTAATACTACTTCCTTTTCCAGTTCTCCAGGAAAAACCCCTACAACTTGGGACTATCCTTAACTCTTTTCCAGCAAGGAGACAGAAGTGCTCAGGAGACTATCTTCAAAAGTCAGAAGGAACAGGTTCCAGTCTCAGGACAAGAGAAAACTCTGTGTGTACTGACAGATTCACAAATACGAAGACCAGATGTACTCTTCCCCATCAGTGTTTGAATACACTGAAGGAAATGTCCTGTTTTTTTACTTACTCCAAATCAAAAATAACAAAATGAATTAAAAAAATAGATGGGATGAATATCTACCTCGATCTGGGTGGTGTTGTCATGTCCCTCTTCAAGCAGCAGGTCTGTGAAGCCACCTGGCTCAGAGGGATCCTGCCCCATGCTGGCTCTGTTGGTGTCCACTGATTTGAGGGACTCTGAGTGCCTTCTCCACCTGTGGCTGCTTACAAATGAATCCATCTGCACATTTTCCTCCACTCCAGGGAAGCTCTGAACAACTTCATAAAACACACCTGTTTGATGAGAAAAAAAACAAAACAAACCAAGATAATAAGTGAGCAAGGCGTTGGTTTGCTAATTAGAATTGAAAACCTAAGAATTTTTAATAAAGGTTTTGAACAACTCCATAAAATAGCCATTTATATCTCTGATGAAGTCTCTACAACAACATAAGAGTTTGAAAGAACTGGTAGGTTTTTACAAAATTCAGGAATTTGGACTAGGTTTTGTAGACCCCTCTAAACATCCTGTTTTATTTTTCTGCTTATTTTCTCCCTGGGAAAGGTTTTTCCTGTAACTTTTGCAACTTTAATACATGCGTACCCATAGCCGACATTTTTCAAAATAAAATAAGTCTAACAAAAATATTTTAATCATCTAAAAAAACCACCAAATGTAGAAGAGACAGAGAAACACTTGTACAGACTTAGTTTTTCCTACTGATTTTATGTTGAAAGAACTTGGCAGCCATAGTGAAAGGCAAATAAACATTATGAAAGATGTGAAAATCTCATAAACAGCTGTTCTAGTGCAAAAATAAAGCTGCCCTGCTGTATAAGTGATAAACATGAATGATGTGTGAAGTCTGCAAACACCCACTATATCTTCTGTGAAGGGTGAGCGGTTGGGTAGTGTGTTTTACATATTCCTTTTGAATGTTTTCATGCTCAGTTGCAACTTTTTCATACTAGTAAAACTATCAGCAAAACAAAACTATTAAACTATCAGCAGACAAAACCATTAATTCTTCAGTAGTTTCCATTTTGCCCAATCCACAAACCCATCATAGTACTTCTTCTGTTAATTTATTTTTGTTAACACCATCAAGACAGGGTAGAGTAATTTTGCATAACTTGCACTAAAAGTCAGATATGCTTTTCATACTGTCTGTGGGTCTAAAAGGAGAAGTAGAGAAGTGCTCTGTGCTTTTCATGTGCCAGGAAGAAGGTGATTTGGTTCCAAAAACAGAAAAATTGAACTCTCAAAAGGAGTAGCAAAGTAAAAGGAAATACTGAAAGGATAGACAGGTAAATAAATTATTTTCAGAAATACATCCATTGCTTTTTTTTTTAACAGAAGCTTCTGAACAAAAGAAGCCACCGCTTTGAAGGTCCTTAGTAAGAATTGTGTATGGTGCCTAAGTATAGAAGAGATGGGAAAATAGAAAATTACCTATCAAAGGTTTAAATAAGTAAGATTTTCCTACATCATAGCAGGAACAGGTATAGGAGTCATGGGTATAGGAAAGCGTGCCAGCTATTTTTCTTGGCAGACCAGAAAGTGTTGCAATACAGAAGCAATCCCTAATACACCTTAGGCTCTAGGTAGTTCCATTTTTCTATCAAACTCCCCCAAATCTACTAAACTTATTTCCTAAGCTATTTGATCAGTGTCAACCAAACCGAAATTAATGTGAGAGAAAGTGCTTTGTCACCTAGAGAAATGAGAATTTAATAGACACGCAAACAAGTAATCTCAGGCCATATCTTTCCTCAGACCACAAGTCATCAAGCTTATTTTCTTTTAATTGGTTGCCTTTTGAAGCATGTTTCCTTGCATTTCTTAAACGCCTTAGAACATTGTCTTCAGCAAATTGCTACTGTGCTCCCTATTTTATCAGACAATCAGCAGCCAGATGCATAGGGACAGCTCAGCGGATGAACTAACTGACTCCTCCACAGTCCTTATCAAAATTTATTCAAAGCAGCCCTCCCTGCTTCGGCTGGCAGGCACTTCATGGTGCTGTTATGGGGGTAAGCTGACAGGCATGGCAAACCCCTCAGATACACGGGCGGACAGGCAGCTCCCGAGGCTGGATCCTTGGAGGCAGGGTTTGCCCTCCTGCTGCAGCCGAGGCTGTGGCACTAAGACACCACGGCACCTTCTGCAAGGCGTGGGGAGCATTACACACCTGCAACGAGGGATCCCAGGACGCAGCACATCAGGTACATGTCTGCAGGATCCCCTTCCCTTCCTATGAAGCACCTTTCCCGGCTGGTTTTGGTGGCTCAAAACCCACACCCAGAGAGAGGCAAAAAAGGCACATTTACCCTCATTTTGCATTCCCACTCCAGCCTACTCCTTTCATGGCTATCATACATGCTTGACATGTTGAGGTAATCACCTAAATTAGCAATTAGAACATGTGAAAATTAGGGGAAGGTTTTAAATCCCTCAGCTCAAGCTGAGCCCCATTTGTAAAGGAAAGCAATTATACACGTACTCCCACATCCTGAATAGAAATGAATGTGGTTTCTAACCTTTAAGGTGTTCGTTACATACACTGGTTTTTAAAATTATAGTAATATAATGATGGTGAAAAGGAGGGAAATATATTGGGGTATTTCCACTGGCTTGGAAATTCAACACAATTTTCTCCACATTTTCTTTTACAGTGTAATTGCATCATGGCATCTGCAAATTTTGGCTTGGGCCATTCCCCATTACAGAAAATTTTGATGTAATTAGTGCATAACTTTCAAATATTTTAATTATATGATTTTTCTCTTCGAAACAGAAAATGTTCTAAATAATACTGTTTCTGCCATTACACGGATAAGTATTTTTTTACGGGTACAATTATACTGACATAAGAAAACATTAGAATCATCTACCTGTATTCAGAATGCATGATATCCTTTCAAATTTAATAGTAGCAAGAATTAAATGCAGGAAACAATAACTTTTCAGTTTAAAACTTTGTCTTTGGAGTTTTTACATAATTAGCTGTGAAATCTGTGAAACACTGTTATCAATAGTCTAGTCAACTGTCCTGGACTGGCAGAGACACATAAGATACAATGTGAGATAAAATCTTCCTGAGATTTCAAGGAATAAAGAGAGAAATGTACTGTATGATTCCTCCTTCATTAAACATTTTCGTTAAATTAGAAGATGGAGAAAGACCAGCTCTGTTCCAGCATATTCTTTCTGTTTATCCCAGCAGATCTCTAATGCTGAGAAAATGACAAACATTTTTGAAAAGAGTTGAACAGTTTGTTTTTCTTTTAGGTAAATAAGACTTATATAAACTCTCAGATAATAGATAAATAAATTTTAAGTTCTAAAAGCAGGCAGCTCATGAAAAAAAAATCATTCAGAGACCTAAAATCCCAACACTTTACAAGTTAGAACTTTTCAAATTTCTGGTTGAAATCTCTGTGTAGCTAATAAATTGCATAAAAGGCATTTTAGAGGAAATGCACTGCAGTATTATAGTCTTTTTACATCTTGGAGCTCTCAATTAACACTGAAGGAGAACATGTCATTCAAATCAATTAAAAAGAAGCCAAAAGCTGTAATATCCGATTTATAATAAAGTCACAGTATTGGCAAACACATATGAGTAGCAACTTGTTCACCTTTTATGAACAGAGATGCAAAACTACAGTAAGCCTTCATATCTGCTGAAGTTGTAATACAGTTTTCAACTGATATTTTTATGTGTAAACCATCAGAGTGTTAGCTCTATCATTGGCATGCCAGTATCTCTGTGGGAAGGTTTGTATGGCTGATACTGTATTGCAGTAATTTGGAAGGAGTAAAAGTAGAATAAGGTCTTTCTAATGATGTGTAATGAAGATGGTGTTTTGGCCTGATCCTTCAGCTCTTGTTCTTGAAGTTTTCATAAAATTAGTAATGAAAATCATTATGTCTGCAGCTTATTTCCTCCTTGGCTTATGTTAAAATTTAAGATTTCAGCTTCGTGTTGAATAAAGTTAGAGAGGCAGTAGGGTGGTATTAAGAGAAACACATCTATGAATATCTTGTACTGCTCTGAGATTATTTTGTGGTTCTTGGAAAGTTCAGAAACTCCTGCCACAGTTTGCCAGTTCAGCTCTTTACGGCTGATGCGATTGATCAGAATTTCCACCAAAGGCTTTAAAGGTAGAGGTGCATCATTCATAGAAACTGGAAAGACCTGCTAAGAAGACACTGAGGAAGGGAAATGGGCGATACAGGGAGACTCACTTTCACTCATATCTAAGACAGGTGCTTCAAATTTCCATCAGTCAAGGTTTACACTCTCACATGAGAAAGAAAGCTTTTGGCATCTATTGCTTAAACCACCATGTACCCAGGCAACAGCTTTTTTACCACTTGAGCTTGCATTTTAACAAGTACTAAACAAGCTTTAAAAATGTGTTAAACTGATGGAAGACACACACCCAAAACCTATATCTTGTACATCAGGACCTGACTTTTGAGGTGGCTCTGCTAGTCTGATGTGTGTCAGTCTGATGGGCAGGAAGATGTGTGTCCTGTACTACAAAATACAGCAAATTGCTTAACGCTTGAGTTATTAACATAAATCAATGCTGTTTGTCCACTTCAAGATTGTGAATTATGCAAGTGGCTTTTGCAGATTGGAAATGCTGGGCTATACGAGAAAGATTTACTGAAAGGGAAGAACTACAGTGGGGATATGGCTTCTCTGCTTTGCCAAGCCTGCCCTCAAAGAAAAAGGAAAAAATTCTAAGCAAATAAACCCAAAATGCAACAGCAGAACTTGACAAGTAAGACAGCTCTGATTTAGTGAGGAAGTCTGGTCTGCATAAGTTTTATTTATATGGAAGAAACAAGAAAAAAGCAACTTTATATTTTTATGGGCAGCAATTTAACCAAACGAGAAAGAACTCCTATTTTGAAAAAAAAAAAAAAAGCAAATACATAAATCATCTTCCACTCATTGGACTGGCTTTGGGTTTTTCCCCCTGTCCCGGCTTGAGACAATATAAGGAGGAAAATGCCCTCTGGGGGGAAGGCAGACTATCAGCCACCCCTCCCCCACCAGGTCCAGACAGAGGCAATTCCTTAGAGGTAGAATGAAAAAAAACCTGTTTATTTACAAGATATAGGAAATAAATGAACAAGATGACATGATAAACTACTTGTGATGGAGAAACCTGTGTAAAGTACAGAGTCCTTGGCGTGGTCCCCTGCTGACGGGCCGAGGCAGGGTCCCTTCCTCCGGCGGTGCTGGCGCTAAGATGACCTTCTGTCCTGAATCCGAGCTTGGTTGAGAAGAAGTTTCAGGGAAAAAGGAAAAAAATCCCAAGAAAAAAAAAAAAGAATTTGCTTTCCGTCTCTCTCCCTTGGAAAGACAGAGCTGAAAAAAAGGAAAAAAACTGGCCAAAACAAATAAAAAAAGGAAAAAAAAACCAAACCCCCAACTCTCTCTTCCCTGCTCTCTGTGGCAGAGCCGAGAGCTTAGGAGTGAGTGAGTGAAGAAAAAAAACAAAAGCAAAGCCGCCTGAGTCCCAGCACAGGAGTATCTGTGTTTGTCCTTGAAACTTCTTGGAATCGAGTCAGAGGCACAGAATTCATGTTTAGTATAAAGCAGCGATATGGGATAACAAAACAGCGTCATACGCTCAACCCAAGACACCCCCCTTTTCCATGAGGTCAAACAAAGTTCTGTGGAGTGTTTCAGCACATCAGAATTTCAGAGTTGCTTTTCTGAAATGCATGCGTTATTTACATTTCATGATTGCACACATTTAAGCCAACTCTGCAATTTGACTAATTTCATAAATGCACCATAATCAGCAAGACGTTTTTTTTGAAAGACTAGAAATACTCACACATTCAAACCTCTATTCAGCAAATTGCTTTTGAGATACGTTATCAACTTTCTAAATATGCCACAGGCCAAATGTCAGCAAAATCAAGATCAAATACACAAATTTATTCATCAAGGGACAGAAAATGCCACCATACTACTTTAGCTGAAGTAACTTTCTATAGGTCATCTTATGAGTCTTGATTTTTATTGTGATCATTTCAGTAAGGATGAGAAACCAACACGTGTTGGTGGAAGATATAACTACTGGTCCCATGAAGTTATAGACCCTTCAAAACATAAACATGCCTTTCAAGGATTCTCCAAATAGAGGGCTCATATACTGAATGACCAATATCACAGCAAAAATCAATCATATTTCTCATAAGAAAATAAAAATTCTAGTTTAAATGAACTCTGCCTATGAACACCTCAACACCATAGACTTCTTTTTCTGCTGTACTTGATTCATGGGACTAGGACCAATTCCATTTTTCTGACCTTAATTTAGGAAAGATATAACAGATAAGCCTGACTTTCAATATGTCCATGATAATGATGCTATAAATTTCTTAACAAATTCAAAAATAACATGATTTGTAAAACCTATCTCATAGTGATAATTAGCACACAAACAACTGTGTCAGTTTCGTTCATGATTTAAAAAACAACAAAAGACCAGATCCTCATAGTTCTTAGCTGAGACTGCTAAAAGAATTGTAATAATATGTAGGAAAATAATGCTTAGCATGATCCTATTTTCGCTAACCAGGGATGAGAATTTATGAGGCCTGCACAGGAAGTCAGAGGTCAATAATGATACCATTCTGAATGATGGAAGATGTTGATCACTGTACTGCTGTTGAATTGCTTGCTCAGAACAAAAAATAATGTTTAAAATAATAACAACACTATCTTGATGTATATTCTCCTTGCAATTATACAATAAGTAGCAACAAAGACTCATGTCCAATACAGAATCAGTGTCAATAATAATAGGTATTATGGCTGGGGATGAACATAACAGGTAATTTCCTTCCACATCCATTTTATCAACAACATGAACTCAGACTTTTTCCCTTTGCAACCACTTTATATTCAATAACTATTTTTCACCACTACAAGTGGTCCCAAAGAGCATATTACCACACTTTTAGAAATTTATCTTAGTCACAACTATAACTGCTGCAGGCTGGTTTTTTTGTTGTGGTGGTTTGGGGTTTTTTTGTTTTTTGTTTTGGTTTTTGTTTGTTTGTTTGGTTGGTTGGTTGGTTGGTTTTGGTTTGTTTTTTTTTTAAATTTCCTGATTTACTTTCATTTTGTAATTATTTGTGGAATCATACTGGTAAATTAAAATGGTATATGCAACGTCAAGATCTGAGTCCACTGCTAACAATCCGGTTACTTTGATTAGCCTGCATCAACACTGAGGAAATTGTCTAATTCCAGCTTCACTTATATTCTCGAGCTACATAAACTCAGTAATTTAACTTGCACGTTGAATTTGCAAAGAATCTAATTATGACTTTATAAGTCATTACAGATTTGTTTTGCTATTCTTCCTGTCATCTCCACTTGGGGACCAAGACTCAAACTTATTGCTTACTAGATACATACAGAACAAGAAAAGTACAACTTGTGTCTCAAAGGATTGCAGTCTTCAGGATGCTGGGTAATAAGAGGAGGGAGAGAGAATTTTGGTCAGTACACAGTGATATCAGACATCACCAAAAACCTAGCCAGTATCAAGATTTTAAAGCTATTATATTAAGAAGAGGATTTAAACTGGAAAAAAAGAAAAGTGTTCTATTTTGATGTGCTTAATTTTTCTATACACGCAATCTAGATGGATTTAAGTTGCTTTCACAACTGAGGTTAAAGTAGTGAAAAAGTCTAGGGAAGGCTAATCATAGTGGAAGGCATATAACATTTCACACCTACTAGGCTTTTACATGCCTTATGTGTATATGCATCCCACACTTTGAGACCTTTTTGTATTATTTTGGAATGATAAAAACACAATTATGATTAAGCTAACAATGCAGAGTATAATCCTTTATCTCAACCCTCCACTTTCTGAGATAGGAAAACAAAATCACTTTGAAAAGAAAGATAATGAAGCTAGAATTGATTCTGGTTTAGCCTTTCCTTCCAAAATGAAAAAAAAAAAAAGAAAGAAAAGAAGCTCTAATATGCTTAAATGTCCAGCCACAGCAAATTCAAGTACTACTCAATGTCTCTAATAACAGAAAACCCCAAAAAGCCAGAATTATGTAGTTCTGATTTGACTTGAAACTCCACAGATGTACTGTTACTGATGTGATATTTCCAGATTTTTCAGGTAGATCAGGTCAGAGAGTTGGGCCTCATGGATCACATGAGAAAAATTCAGAACTGTGCTATGAGTGTCTATCTAAAGTCAATATGCAGTGCACAACTAGAATAGTTTCTCCAAATGTGAAATGGTAGAGACTTTTCTTTCTCCTTAGCTTTTTCTTGCTGTAACTTCACTATAACTTCTCTTCACATAGCTTTGATCATTAAAAGCATTTTTTAACACTGGACTCCAAGTTTTTTCAGCTGAAGATCCCTAAAAACTTCCTAGTAGAGTTATAGATCTAAGCCCACTTAAAGGAATATTTTCCAGTTCTCCCTTTCCTTTTTTCCAGCACAAAATTTGGCATTATAGAAGGTAAACCTGACTCCTAATCTCACCTGACTAGCAGGAAAGAGGTGCTTCTTGATACACTGAACAAAGCTGGGTTTCTTCCTTTTGGCCAAACTCAGCAGAAATAATATCACTTAATCTCTGCACACTATACTAATAGGTTTAATATCCACCTTTCCAGCATCTTTTGCAATAATTATTGGTATCCAGACACCCAGCTGTACACAGATGAATATTTAGCACATACTAAGCTTCCAAAAGGAAGTATATCTGTAATGTTCTTATGTCCCTGGCACACAAGTTAAAATACTAATAATTGGACTTGTGGATTATCAAAGTATAGCATAGAAAAGCAGGAAGTTAACACATTTTAAATAATTTGAGGTTTTCTGATTAACTATAGTAGTTATAATGTCAAAATGTTAATTCATGTGTAATTTATGTATTTTTTGTCCAAACCTCCCTATATCACAAACCCATGCTAAACCACTGAATTATTTGTTTAAAAAGCAGCAAAAAGTAAAGAATTCAACAAAAAAAATGCCCTGCTATGAGAAATTGAGATCTCTCTATAATATTCTATTTATATGCAAATTCTTGCTTTTCCAAACTTGATTCAAAGGTTTTCCAGAGAATACTAATACCAACTGTACCTTATTTAAACACACTGGAAAAACTTATAAAAGTTTTTTTTTCTGGTCAGTAACTGGATTACATATGATTGCTGATGTTGCATAATAGCATTAGAGCTGTCTCCTATGTGTCCTCCTCACAGTTCCAGTTTAAAAGAATCTTTCTTTTTCCTGAAGGATCTAACAAACTTAGACACTAGAACAACCCAAAGATGCCAGAGAAAAACATACAAAAAATGAACTAGGCATGCATAATTTGAACTGCAGCATATGTCTGGAACTCCTTTTGCATGACTTGTTGAGAAAGGCAGTAAATATCTGGGATGTACTGACCTGTGTTAGCTTGGCTAATTATGCCCTTCCTAGCAGATAGTGCCAAACGCAACTTTGGTAGAAGGGTTATTTTCAGTTTTAGCCCGAGGAAAAGCCAAAGGCTAGGAGAGATGCAAGCCCATTGCTCAAAGAATGGATTAGCACAGGCAGCACACCCAGTGCCTCTGCACTGCAGCACACAGAGGCAAAGAACAGGGATTGCAGGGACACTGCTCTGGCCGAGACCCCATCGGTCAGCGCTCCACAGGCCCGTCACTCACTGGTGCTGGAGCAGCCTCAGAGGGTGACTGGCTTCCTGGGTAGCCCTGTCAGGCTGACTTCGAGTCAGGCACAAGGAGCAACGTCAGCATTCACACCAAAGGCAGCCAGGCTGGATTCAGCTGCTCAAGCAAAGCGATACAGATGGAAAACAGGACTCACATATCAACACAGTGGAGCTGCCCATACAGAAATGTATAGGCAACATCACCTCAGGGGCACAGATTAAACTCTGAGTAACCTCGTACAGTGGAGATAAAAGAAGAAAGGTGGTGCAATGGCGTAATGTCTCATCAGGTACAACAAACACTGATGGACACACCGATGATGGATTTCCTTTCCTCCCTTGTCTGGGGTGCCCAACAGACTGAAATCACCCTGTTAACAAGTTTGTTTTCACACAAGACCAAACTTCTAAGCCTCTTACTAGCTCCAAACAGATTTATTAATGAGTTTTGTGGCAGTGGGTCAAAATACAGCCGACATAAAGAGTGCCACTTCTCAGAACTCAACATGACCTGGACACTTCAAAGAAAGGCAGCACCACATTACTTAAATAAGGTACATTTCTCCTGCTGCATCCTCAATCCCCTCTGCCCACATTACAGGAGTGGAAAGGAAGTGGTTTGCTGCATTAGATGTTTCACAGAGGTCAGGATTTGGAAAACTGCAAAATGAACAAGCCATTGCTGTTGCCCAGAAATGTGTAGCAGAGAATGCAATAATATCTGATTTTATAAAAGCTGGAGAAGAAAGGTTCAAGATTTTTCTTCCAGTAGACTGGCAAAAGAGAATTTTTTGAAGATGGGAAAATTAAAATTTACAACTGTTTACGGAGACATAACTCAGACCTCAGCTCAGTGCTAAATGCACATATTGATTTCAGTCAGATCTTTAAATTCACTTCACTTTCATTATGGATCAAAAAAGAAAATTATATATCTTCTTTCATTTTCTGCACACAAAAGCTCCTAGACCAACAGTGATTCAGGATTAAGAAAGATTAATCCAGCTGCAAGTAGATTGATTATTTGTGGAATTAATGGATTCATTTAATAAACACTAAAGGCTTAGTGTCAGAACTCACTACACTGTGGTGTCAAGACAGTTTTTATAAATTGTCCTGCAAGAAGTAAAAGAAGTAAATTGGCATGTTCAAATACAGAGTTGCTCCAAGGGTCAGGAAAAATAAAGGTAGTCTCACTGGGCTTATATTGCAGTGTTACCTGTTTAGGTTAGCAATGATTGAGAAATACATTAAATTTTAGTACTTTAGAATTCTCCAGATATTCACACCTTTATAGATACACAAAATTTTGCTTACTGTGTTTTGTTATCTAGGGTTTTTTTTTGTAGAGATGGGATGGTCAAGAAATGGAAATGGTATTTTATTAAAAGAAAAAGACATTGAAGCTTGTTTCAAGGTCTCTTCACCCTCAACTTGCAATTTCCGTTCATCTTCAATTTCCCTGTATATTTACCCAGTTCATTCATTTCTGCATATTTTTTTCCAAAAGAATAGTTTAAAAAAGAAGATCTATTGCCTTCTCTTTTCACTCATATGCATGAAGTGTTTTAAGGACTTCTGAAAATGATAGTGATTCTAAATAATAAGGGCTTCAAAATGGCCCAGTGCAGTAGGTCAGTACCATAGGTATGGCCCTCTATAAGGGCAGTCTCTAGACAAGTCAGAACCTTTCAATTTTCCAGGCAGCACAAGAGAAACCTAAGTAACTATAGTAAATATATATGGTGTAGAGATGGATTCTCTAAGAGAAACTAAATGTGTGCTGTGAAAGTGTAGGTTACCAGTATTTTTTAGTATTTTTGCATAATAGCTCATTGAAGGCCTCTCTTCTGCAATCTGTAAGATGCAGGTAATGAAACTCACCTTCTGTGTTAAACATGGCCTGTGTTACTGAAGACAAGCACTAAATACAGTTATGGACTGTTTTATTACTAGAAGACCATTGCTTATTTCTTTCAGACTCTGTTGGCAAACTATTTTCTGTCTTGTCTAATGAAGATTAAATTTGTCACTGAAATTACAATGGATCTAAATGCCTTCAGCTTTATTTGCTTTTTTTTTCCAGGAGAAATTATCATTTTAGCTTCAACTAAATCAGCTAAAATCCTAGATCAGGAGATCTGCTGGAGAAAAACATCATGTTTCTAGCACACTAATTGGAGGAAATTAGAGTGGAGATGGTTTCTAAGCTCTGGCACAAAATCTGCCTTGCTAGACTTGCTGTGAGAACAAAAAAATAAATAAATCTTAGATTAAGGAGGAATTGTTGTAGAAATGTGTTTAAAGTCAAAAAACAGCTGTATTAAACCCATTGGAAATCAGAGGCATAAAAATAAGAATTAAGCCAGTTTGAGATATGAATGATAGAAAGACATTCTTTGGCAGAAAAGGAATAATCCATTTGAAAATTGGCAGAGATACTAGAGAAACAGAAGATAAAATATTGCATCAATCTTGAAACTTGTCAAAGCAATGAAATTATCCAGAAAATGTTTAATTGGACTGCCTGATACATGAAGTAGTGAATATTGCCTTTTGTTCTCCCGAAAGGCAGACAAACTAGTACTGTGGATTATGCAGGTCTGGGGAGTAAAGAGCAGAAAGGGCAAGTTTTCTCTGTTTTTAACTGATGAACAGCACTGGAAGGACTCAACCTCTGTAAAGGTATTTTAGAATTTACAGATAAAGCCTAGTTTTTAATACAGATTACATTTGACTTTGTTTACACGCACTCTTATCATGCCTAAATAAAATTAGGAAAATGCATTGCTGGCATCTGCTTTTTAAACACAGAAGTTATGTGGAACATAGACTTATTCTGGGAGAAGATGGAATGAATGTGGGTTTTTTCTTCCTTATTACACACCTTCCAATTCTACCACAACATTTCCAAGAAAAAATCCATTATCAGCTTTGCAGCACTCCTGCTGGTGTGGCTTTGCTAGCATGCTGTGGACGTACATTTCGTCTGTGCATTTCTTTTAGAAGGAGGCAGGAGTGGCTACTGCCGTGTTGCAAAGCAGGTGGTGTTTTGGAAGCTGTGCAGGGATGAGCCAGCTCAAATGACATCAGTCCACACTTACTAAGGGACAGATTTGCAACCCTCTGCTGTGCCAGTGCTTTTCTAAGTGGAAGATAGGACATTATGTAATGTGTGAAGATCACTATGTTTTAAATCATCACATGGAGAGTATGCTATTTTACTTTTCAGAGGGTAAAAAAGAATAGAGGTGACACGCGGAAAAAGAGAGTTCAGTACATTTCTTAAAAACCCCACAAATGTCATTAAGTGCTTTGGAGGAGCTTATTTTCAAAATAAACCTGAGCTTATAGGAACTCAAACTTGATAAAATCAGTGATTAGATGCATGAAAACACTGCCTAGTACATTTAGAGACCTGAAGAAATGACTCTATGAGGAAGAGACTTTCTTCGTAAGATGGTTTGTTTTCTTCTTGGGTAATCACTGTGATGGCCGCTTGCTCAAGCTTTTGCTCATGTTCTTTATTATCACTGGTTAGAAGGCAAATTCAAAGGAAAAAGGGAAAAAATATCTTTAAGTAAGAGCGAAAATAGTTTTAAAAGGTTTTTGAACACATTGGCATTTGAATATTTACTTACTAATTCAAGACAAGAACACCCATGGACAGAATGATTTGGGAAAATATGTCAGTCAAAACGTGGCCTGTTTTGTTAGACAGAGACTGATATATTTGTGAAATATACTTGAAAAGTCACCTGTGTTTCTTCTCATTCTGCTCACTGCAGATTTTATTCCTAAGAAGCACATAATAATGCTGTCTCAACATGCTCGCTCTTTTCCCTTTCCAAACGAAGAATAGTGCCAGCAGTCAGCTATGATTCCCCGTGCCCTGTCCTTGAGATTCAATGACAGAAAAGCACTAGCCAGTTGCACAAAAAGACATCTTTTACAGCAGTCTTATATTTCTCTGTCACAGCATCTTGCTGCCAAGGTTTTAACCCACAGACTGGCTGACAGCCCATTCAGAGCCAGAGCAGCCACAGGAAGGTTTGGAAACCAGCTCTTCACATCTTGTAACAGGGAACAGATTCAACAACAGCTAGACTGCATTCAGTATTGTAAGAGTACAGTGCAAAGATTTACCTGATTCCTTAAAATGAATACAACCCTAGAAATCATACTTACATTTCTCAAGAACATATTCATTTTGTTTCTAATTAGCTTAATGCTAATTTAGAGCACAAACTCTCTCTCCATACTACATGTATTCACACTGTCCAAGCATCTGCAGCTCATGGAAGTCCCAAGCTGGTGAAATTTAATGAGACTTTAACAGCTCCTAGAGCTTCTTATCTTCTACAGCCCTGTCAGTTCCACTCCACTGAGGAGTTAATCTTAAATTAATCTGTTTTCTTGCTGAATGCTGACTGCCTTCCTCAACACATACATCTCATTTACTCAAGCAGAGAAACAGCTCAGTCACTAAAGATACATCTTTCCATGTCTGAATTACAGAAGGATAAATTAGCAGTTCCTGGATATCTAGGTGTCTTGGCCAACCGATTGCTGAGCTTGCACAGGCTGGCTGTCCTTGTGCAATATGTCCCACGGAACTATCACTTTCAAACCCACTACCATTAACAGGCCTGGTGTACAGTATTTGCTCTTCAGATAAAGTAAAGGGTGAGGCTCTCTAGTGGTAAAGGATGAAGTCAGGTTCATCCAGTAAAAGACTGGCAGACTACACATCCTCACCTTATCAAGGAGATGGCTTGGCCACCTTTCTTACCTGCCTGAGGAGCTCACTTGATCCTGCTTTCCAGGTTTGGAAAGCATGTGCCCACTGTGACAGAACTGTCTCTCAAAACTCATCGTAAACTTTTCTTCTTAAATCAGGGTTAATTACAGCCCCCATGGATTTTATAAACTTTCTGTCCTATCCCCTCTCTTTTGCTCAAATTACTCTTCACTATTTTCTGGAAAAACTTCAAAACTAGGACAACTTGCTAGGAGATGGAAGAGCTCCTCCAGGGTAAAGGTAGCCTTGAACTTTCTGCCTTACTTCCCTGGAGAGTGCATAACCACCAGGATACTATGAAAATACAAGACACCAGTGCTTGGGCTTAGATGGCAGGCTGAGAGTTTCTCTCATTCGCAAAGACCAACCGCACTCTCAGAAGTGCATTGTACAGGCTGTATCCTGAGGCAAGCAGGCCTCTTCTTGCAGAGCTTAAGAGCAGTTAATCCCTAGAAAGTAGCAGGAATTCAGACACACAATGGGCATTGCTTATGTTTTTAATTTTCAGCCAACTCCTGGATCCACAAGTGAGTGTTTGGGATGGCAAACTAAGTGATAACAGTAAGCAACTCACATAAGGCTTTAATTTCACTCATGAATTAGAAAATGACAAAGTTGTCATGAAAACACTGAGTTTGTTAGTACTCAAACCCTTAATCACATTCCTAATCTTAAACAAATTTGGGAGGAAGAGTTTGTTTAACAGCAAACAGTGTTGACAGCAAATGTCCACTTGCTTCAAAGACTAAACCTGGTTTTGCAGCCCATGTATCACATGCTTGTCAATCATGTGGAAGTTTCTCATAGTTGGGTGCATTTGGGCAAATTGTTTGGCTCTAAATGAGCCCTCAAACCCACTGACACTTCCATGAACCAGGGCATTTCAAAGACTTGTTATTTAACTGAACTTTATTGCATAACACATAGTAGACATTTTTCCTCTTTTCCATTACTGGTTAACCAAAACCTCACAATTTCTTGTGCCTCAAATTAGCCACCATTTCTGCCTGGTTATACCAAAAGCTGCAGATTTTCCACACCACATAGTGTAGGCATTCCTTCATGTGATTTAGCTAAGCTGTTTGTAGGCATCTGTCCAGTATCATCTGTTTGTAAAAAAGTATGAAGCATATATCACTTTTTACCTACTCCTGGAGGAGAAAAGTAATAAAAGACAGCATATTCAGCCTCCTCCTCTCATATAAATGCAGCAAGAATGGAAAAAACAACAACTTACTTTATTACTCCCATCAGTTTTGCTGAAGTAAGGAGACTGAAAGCTGTGGGAGAAAATTTTCAGTGTCATTATACAGCCTCTCCAAAGGAAACACGGGCTCATCAATGTATTGTTTTTCTCTTTCAGCTTTAAATATGAGTCGTTTCACAAATACCAGCTCATACAAATTCTTTTAGGTCTGCAATGCACTCAAGTACTATGGGCAAACTGAATCTTGCTTCTCTTTATTTTTTGTGTTTTTTACCCTACATGTGCATGTGACCCCAATCCTCACTGTGTGCCTTGCCCCAGACATATCCCCCTCTTCCCTGCAGACTGCCTATTCCCTCCAATGTCCTTGGACTTCAAATCAAGTCTCTTCCCATACAACCAAAGTTATCTTTCCCACACCTTGAATGACGAATTTTAATAGAGGCTCTACTGTCCAGAGCCCTTACGGCTCTATCCCACCAGGAACAGATCTATACAGGGAATTCCTCCTTTTATAGCTTTACTCAGGTTTTGTTCTGCCCCCAGTTCAGTTATTCAGCCTTACTCTGATCATCAACTCTTTTCCACGGCTGCCTGGTCTCTCCAGATCAGGCTGTGCTCCCCCAAGAAGAGGGACATTGTCAGACCTCATGTTGCACCACTTTTGCTTAGCCTAGCTTTGGGATGAGGAGAAGAGCAGGGAGAAAAAGGTGATGTTGCATGCAAAGACTGTCTCGTAGCGTCAGCCATAGGATTTGGCCCCACTTGCCTGCTACCTCTTCCCAATCCTATTGTCTGATATCAGATGTTATCCTCTCCACTGACCTGTCAGAGGAAGATAAAACAGCAGAGGGGAGAGTAAAACTGCATGGGGTTCTGCAGACAGAAAATCACTGCTCTGAAAAGCAATGTGACAAATCTGAATCTATTTTGCTATCATATTTTTTCTCAGTATCACAGAATAAATTGTATTTCTTGTTTAAAAATTTTAAAACTAAGACCTTTCTTATCTGAACTTCATATAAGAAATTTGTTACATTACAAGTGCATAGCAACAGCACTGATCTTATTTCACAATCTTCAAACCTGTGGACAAAGAACTTGCATGCCTTAATTTACAGAACACTCTATATGCTTATTATGATCTGTTTCTTACTGTTCCATGAATAAATGTGACATAAATCACTAAGAAAATCACTTAGTCAAGGGAGTGAAAAAATAGCAAAGTGGTTTGCATGCACACAGGGAAGGACTGAAATGACTGTTCATGTTGAGTCCAGTGGGATGTCTATATTTCAGGAAAAAGCAGAAGATAATTTACTGACGATATCTAATCTACAGCAGCACCATAAAACTGCTAGCCATGGAGTGGGCTCCTCTTGTTTCTCTTAAAAAACTCAGATAGTAGAAAAATCGTTAAAAGAATTCTAATATTATTCTACTGCAAGAGACATCATATATCCAATAAATTGGCATCCTTAAATCTCACAAAATAATCTAGAAGCCATACATTTCGTATTATAGTTAATAGGAGCACTTGCTGGTGCTCTGCAGAGAGCTGATTAGTCACAACACACTGTTTCCTCAGTATTCAGTTATTAAACAACACTTAAAAAGTTAAACTCATATTAAATATTTATCTGATATTTATTGTTCCACGTAAGCAATTGCTGCAAATGCCACAGGAATACTATTCTGTTGCCAGAAAGAGGATAATTATTTATGCAATGGCAAATAGGCTGGGAAGTAGGCCCATGAGGCAACATCTCTACTGAAACATGATTTTGTGAACCTTTTGGCCAGGATTGCTCAACGTGACTGAGCATTTCACATTTTGCAGGTGCCTGACTACAGCATCGTAAAGAGGCATAATTTTCCCTGGTAATATTGACACTTTCTGAACATCATTCCATCCAGAACATATCCCCACGTGCATCCACCAGCTCTTGATCTTCTGGTTCTTCTCATTAGCAGGCTTAGTTACTTCCTTATATTAGCACTAGCCCCACATAGTTCAAGACTTAGAACTATAATCACTTTTGGGATATGTAAATGCAAGTGTGCGACCTCCTGAAGCTCTTCTGATTTCAGTGGAGTTGTGGATGCTCTGAGCATCTTTGATGTCAAACTGCTTCTACTATACGTGGTGTCTCACTGGAGGTGGTAACCCCTCTGCAACATCCAGCTGTGGAAAACTGAATTGAAATCAACTGCAACAGAATCTTGAATTTCTGTAAACATGTAGTGCTACATTCTCATAAATGTATGTGCCTCATATAACATCAGGGGGAGGAGATAATCTCAAATTTAAATCCTCTTGAATACTCTGAAGGTTGCTCTGGCTCTAGTGTTACTGAGTTAGTTTTCCTCCATGGACAAAACCTTTTCTGTCCTGACTAACTTGCAATCCTTTAAACCTGAAATATTCTAGGTGATCAATACCAAACTTTTTTCCCATTATCTATTGATGTAGTCTGGCTGCCTTACAATAATCACTTCTATTTAGATGTTTTGAAAGTGTTCTAAACTTCAATTTTACACACAAGTAACCTCATATTCTCAAACTAGCACCCACTAACACATTGCCTGCTTTGAAATTCCTTGTCATTGCTAGAGAAGTCAGCATTGGGTCAATGTCAGACATCTGTATTTTCAGATCAGTAACTACTATTTGTGGGGAGAAGGAAAGTTTGCCAGAAAGGACAAAGTTCAAGAACACAACATCCCCCATTAACATAGTTCAGTTCTAGTAAAAATAACTTTTTTATGTTCTTATTTGAAATCAATCCCTCCCCCCAATCAAATCCAGATGTCCTGTGTTTAATTATTTATTTACATTTTTTAGAACCAGAAAGTGCTGTAGGAATGGTGAGAAACAGTTTGAAGTTCTGAGGAAAAGCTTTGATCCCAGAAGAACTGCTAAAACTGTTGTAAAACAGTTTCTTTTCCTCAACCAAAGTTCTATGAACGCCATATACTCAAGCTAACTAAAAAAAAAGAATGAAAATGAAGTCCTTCTAAACACTTTCTCTGTATTTCAACCCCGTATTGTGATTCTAACCAAATGCAGCTGCTTTCTCCTTTACTTGTTGAAAATGCAATCAGCAACGAAGTTAATTTGTGTCTGACCAAAGCTCTTACACTAACTGATTACTTACAGATGTCAAATCTCCAAGAGAAATTTTTGCCACCTGTTTTCAATTTCAGGATTGGCAGTTTTGTATTTCCACATCTTACTGACCTGTTGTGGGGCTATACCATCTGTTTTATTGTCCATGCTCAATCACCATTTTTCACAGGACATCAACAACACCAGAATAGTTTTATCAAGAGGATTTCTCCTTTATACAAGGAGGCATCCTAAATATTATAGTGTGGAAATATCAAAACTGTCTTCCACATCAAAAAGAAGCTGTAGATGAAACACCAATTATTAATTAATAAGTGGTTTCATTCAGGGTGTGAATATGGTTTATTTGCATGTCAAATTAACTATTTCAAAATGTTTCCATGTAATGTCCAGGCCAACTTTCACTGCATTTTTATTTGGATATCCATTATCTAGCATAAACATTTTGTATGGCCTGACATTCTTAAGGGAAGCCCACTTGATTAATGGAAACGGTGCTGTCAACATCAAATATATGTACTACAAAATACAACGGTTTAATTAATTATAAAAGGGCAATAATAAAGTATTGGGAAGGAAGCAAGGATTTTTGGTGATAAGTAAAGATCAGAAATACAGAATATCTTGTAATTTTTACCAGTCTGCAAAAGATACATTGCTAAATAGTTTTGCAAAACATTTTTTTCTATTTTAGAATGAGACTTATGACCCATTTTACAAAATGTAACACCAACATTATTTTAGCCATGACTCATCTATAAACTAATTTCAATATGTATTCTCATTATAATGATTACTAGATGATATTTTTACTAGTTATGGAAAGGGAGCACAGTTATCCTATCTTCAAGTTTCAGCACAAACCTCTAGGGGATGCTGTGTATATTAAATTTACATTACATTTTTACTTTTGAATTTTTTCCACTATAGAAGTGCCAGCTATTACTAACCCACATGGCCTATGGTTCATGAATGATATAATTTTTTGCTTCTATGATCATAGTGGGTAAGTTCCATTGCTGTTGACAAGGTCCAGGGTGGTAGAGGCACTGCAAATGTGGGATAAAAACACTGTCCCATCTGTTCCATTGATTCATAAAGAGTTAAGCTTGTGCTAAATTAGGCTGTGCTCTGAGGTAATGTGAGCATCTTCCCTCTCCTCAGGTAGCCCAGCATCAGAGGTGGCCGCAGGGCTTTGGAAGAGGAGGAGGTCTGAGATGGGAATCCTTTCCACAGCATTTGATCAGAGGTGGAAAGACAGAATCTCAGACATGAAGTACAGAGTGGGCATGGATCACAGACCATGGACAGCTTGCTTACAATGAGAGGAAAGGAGACTGGGCTGAGAAATACCCAAAAGAAGGCTGAAAAAAAAAAGGAAGGAGGAAAATGGTGACTTTTTGCTAAGACACTAAAATCCTTAAAACGATTGTTTCCCTATTTCAACACAAACCACTGAGATTTCAGTACAGTCTTCTCCCTACTGCAGGAAATGATGGGTATCCCCAGCCCATCCCCTAATTTATGAGGCAGTTGAAACCATTGTCTTTAAAAAAAGCTTCTGAGCATTCCCCTTGGGTCCAGTATTGGTAGAGACCAGAGACAGCACAAGATCGAAAGGCACTTTGCAGACAGCCACAGCTCTTCCAAGCCTGTCAGACTGCAGTTCCAGCTCTTGTGCTAATGGGGATAGACACAGAACCCTTTATTCCTCGTAACTATCTGATTAACCTGCAGCTGTACCGCTTGCTATTGCTGAGTCTCTAAAAGAGTGAGGGGGACTTTGGCATCACTCTGGAGCCACTAGAGTTTTTATGTCTTTTGCTTAAAGAACTCTGCCAGGCAAAAATTAGACAGGATTGTGGCCCACTCGCTGCAATGTCCTCTGACCTCAGTTAACACTGACATAAAACTAGAAGAATGCTGTTGACTGGAGCACAGCTATTGCCATTGTAGAGGAGTGCATCTGAGGTCAGAATCTGACTCAAACTGCTTGCCAAAAACTGCAAAATATTATGAAAGAATGGCTAACAGAAGCTACCCACACCCACCGAGCTGTGGATGTTCAGCTGAGAAGCAGATGTTTTAAGGGTCAGTACTTCTGTAATAAGTAAACACATTTATCGTAATGTAGAACACTGAGCTAATAATATAAATACCAAGTAGGACACTTGAAATACCGTGCAAACAGCAACATACATCTGAAAAATAGCTACAACAAATGCTTGTTTTTCACTAGAAAGATCACAGGATCAGCAGCTGTTTACTGCTTCAGCACAGCAATTACGATGTAAGCTTAGCCAATGTTTCCAATAAAGCCTGCTCCATCCATCCCATTTCTAATAATCTGCAACATTTCTTCCTGGGTCTAATATTCAGAGAGTTTTCTGTCCAAAGGACTAGCTGAGTTACTCTCAGAGCAAGGCCAAAAGCCCATGTGCTCTCCTTTTTAGAGGCAGTTAGCTAAAACTAATTCACTTCGTTCTTTGCAAAGACCCCCTGCTTCCTACCCAGCAGTATAATTGTAGAACGCAAGTAAGGAAGTTTCCAAAGACTAAACATGTTAATTAGAAACAAAACACCACACACACACACACAAAAGAAAAAAAAAAGAAAAAAAGAAAAAATCCTGCAAGAAGAAAAGAAATCTTTGCATTTACTTTTGTTTCTGGAATTTGGCTAAATAAAATACACTGATATGACAGCCAGGCTTTCAGCTAAGAAGACACCCACACAGATTCAAAACCAGATCCAATATTTGTACTTCTGCTGACTTTGGTGGGCTCTGGGCCAGCCCTCCGTAAGACAAATAAACTCTCACTTTCACTGGGGTTGCTGCTTATCTGCACCCCTGCTCAAGTTCTCAATAAGCTCTGACACTTTCAGAGGGAAGCCAAAGAGCCTTGCTGGCACCATCAGCAGGAGCCCGAGCTGTGAGTCTGGAGCGCCAGACTGGGCTGAGGAGAGGCTGTTGGTCACAAGGGGATGCCTCTGCCCACATCCATTCCTGTGCCAGGGGTGCCTTGCTCCAGCTGCCCCCACCTGCCTGGTTCAGACTTCTCCATCTCATGTACTGGGTATGCTGGAGGGTTAGAAATGGGTACAGAGCCCAGCACCACAGTCAAGAGAGAGTCTTGTCTTCACTGCACTATCTTATCAGACCCCTTCAAAACTGCAAGAAGATATATAAACATGCTCAAATGTGGGAGCAATGTTCTCATCAGAGCAGTCTAATTATTGCATCTGCATGGACATTTTGTATTGTTCTACATGCCAACTATTTGGGCTTTATTTTTCATTTTCTTCAACATGGTAAAATCATAGTGGAAATGCAGACATACTTGCACATTTTTGCTAGCACATCTGAAGTTTTGCAGACATCCCTGCCTTCCTTTTCCTTGGCTAGAAGAAAATTTGACTTGCCCTTTATTGTTCAAAATTTTAAAACAAAAGCCCTGCCTGCTCTTCCTCAGTAATCCCTTTCACAAGTTACTTCTACACCAAGGAGTGAAGCTACTACAGAAGCAAGGAAACTAAGCATCCCACTCACAATGCAGCAAAGAACTCCTCATAATCTATTCCAACATGCCTAAATCCCTCTTTTGACCTGCAGTTTTGCATTTTCCAGCCTGGGTTCACCCAAACGAAACTTGTTTGCTGACTCCATTTAACAGGTAAAACAGTGGACTACCTCAGGAAGAATCTGCACGTAGTGCATCATCTAGAACTGGAGTGGTTTGTTTCCTTCCTTGAACATAGTTCCTGCCTATTTATTTTTTTTTTTAAATCAAGAACATACTCTTCTGCTTGGATGAAAATAATTTCCTTCTTTAGCTTCTACAGTCTATAAATGCGCACATGTATTTGCTGATAAATTGGGGGATCTTCCTCTGTCCCTGAAGTAAGAAATGTGAATACAAATGTTGATACAGTTAAACAGGGTCAGGCTTAGAAAACTCAAGAGCTGGACCGAACAACCAAATTTAAAAATTGATTTGGGCAATGTCAGACACTAGGGTGAAATAATGATTTTTTTGTCAGAACATCAGCTAGCACCCTCTGATAAATTGCATACAGAAGGGGAAGAGCTTTGGTAAATGTCTCATCATCAGCTTTCTATCTGAATTTTATATCAGTTCTAAATTATAAAACTTGCAGAGTTTCATGTTACTGACTTCTCCAAAGATTTACTCCTGATATCTTCTAGCTCTTTAATGTGGTTTTATCTAGAGTTCTCCCTTTTGTCTATTGGTTGTATAGGTTTTCTCAAATAGAGTCCAGAAAGTTATACTTTTAACGTAGATGTCAGAAATGTTGGGGTTTTTGAGTTCAAGCTGTTAGGATCTACACAGTTATGCCTCCACCTTGCAGCTCTGGGTTAGAAAAACACAGATAAATGAAAAGGGATGTAACAGATACATGGATGAGTTGCTTATTTTCATTGGCCAACTAATGTCACACTTTAAAAACAAAAAGGGTTTTGAAAAAGCAGTTAAGATTTAAAACACAGCTGGACAGTTATAGACACATAGTTTAAAAGCATAAATTATGTGTGAGCTCTAATGCTTGCTATCAGAATGTGAAAAGGTGACCACATGGAAAACAGTATAGTCTGGTCTAACAAGAAATATTGAATTAATGAAGATAGTCACTAATTTCAGTTGTATTTCCCTTGTTCAGAGTGAGATTTATGTATTTATGCTACAGAGCAGAAGCTTGCAGGACAAGGCCAATGACTGTGACAGAGGCTTTCACAACACAGCTGTGCACATGCTCTGCTTCAAAAAAAAGGAAAGGTACAAACAGAGTTGGAAGGCTAATTCCTTTCATGTACCAACCTTCCAAACAAAAAATATATAATTTAATAACCTCATAATATTCCTTTAAACAGTAGATTTCAACAAATGAATAACTTGAAAAAATATACAAAACCAGGCATCCAACTCCAGCTTCCTAAGGAGACCTGGATATAAAGATGTAGTGATGTATAGATAATTTCTAAATGGAAAGCTTGTGATCAGAAAGAACAACAAATTAAGAATTTAAGTCTTAGATTTTATTCCATATAAGGAAATTACAAACATATTGGAGTTATTTATTTTGGCAACATAAACACAGATTTTGGTAAATCTCTTTATTATATTTAACTAGTTTTCATGTACATTGTCTTCATTTTGAAAGGCAAGGGTTTGCTTGCCTTTTGAAACATATTGAGAATATGGAATCTCATCATCATCATTCATGTCTGTTAGCTGAAATTTTATCAAGTAACATTTTGCCTATTTTAAAATATTTTGTCCCTATTTTGGTGAAGCAATTAATCTAGATTACTGTAAATTGACTGCCTGTTGAATTAGCTCAAGAATGCATGGGAAAACCCTTCAGATTAATATCTAGTTGCTCAGCTGTGTTTTGGAAAATGCTGCAAGCAATATTCTCCAGGAAGCAAAACCTCTTCAGCAAGCTAAGCAAGTTTTATCAATAATTATGTTATTAATCTTAAGTGTGACTTCAGTGATTTTGTGAATTCTACAAGTGTCAAAAAGTATAATTATACATTATACATCAGCCTCTTTAATGTTGTAAAATACTGAAGTAGAAACAAAGATCTTGCTTAGCTGAAGGGAAACTCAGTCCATGCTGAGTATTAACATATTATTTATGCTCTGGATTTCCAGAGGTAGACGAGATGATTTAACATGACAACTACCATCACAGTATTAAAACTCAAATGTATTCAACATGCAGTCGGTCCATTGGGAATAACAGACCAAAAATAATTTACAAATTAATACGGAGATTTTTATATTTAAAAAGCAAAGTCAGTGAAACGCCATGAAATCCATCAAGCACTTTGTTACCATTATCAATTTTCAAGGGAATTGTTCTAATAGACAGCTGTATATAATCCTACAATTACACCAAACTCATCTTCTATCTGTTCTCAGTCATTTACTCTGCAGAGACAGACAAGTTATTCTCTATTTTCCTTGCCTAATTTTTGGGTGGAAAATAGTTTCCTGCTATGGATTAGTGCTTCTTGGCCTGGTGGAAGTGTTAGAAGATATTTATTGACACAAAGAATAAGGGTGTGAATATGAAGAATGAAGGATTCTAAAAGTATCCAAACTCAAGACATTTCCATTTTCTTTCACACAGTGTTATTTTGAGACTGCAATAGCATAGGTGTGAGTGTACTGTAACGAAGGTAAGGATTCCTGGACATGCAATCAGACTAATGGCATTAGTCATCCACAAAGAACATTAATTAATTCTCACATTAGTTAGGAACAATAAAAACAAGCAAGCAAAATTATTTTAGGTAATATAAAGGAAATATTTTATCTACACCCTGTCATTTTCCAGATTTCAAAAGAATCTTGAGCTTCAGCATTAAAAAATGCAGATAGGCAAAGCATCAAGTGCACAACCTTCACCCTCCCATGACACATCCACAAGTCTGAATAATGAAAACACATGGCAAATCTGGAAATTCAGCTCTACATATGCCCTCATGTGCTGCATTCCACACAGCTACAACAAGAACACAAAAGATGTCAAAAAACTTGCTCAAGGAAAGAATCTCAACTGATTGGATAAATCCCCCCAAGAATAATCAACACTTTTGCAAAAGGAAGTGCAACCTGAAGACAAAGTTCTTACAAGCACATGGCTTGTAACTTCCTTATGACTTCAGTGGTCGCATAAAATATTTTCCAGAGTTTATCACCTGAGTTTTATTATTTTTTTTAAATATAAGTGCTGAATTTTTCTTCCCAGTTTTACCTGGACACAGTCTTTTGTGAGATGTTATCAAGCCAAGTCACACTGTGAAGTTCAGTTCTACAGGTAAGCTGGCAGTGCTGTCAAGAGTTATACACAGATCTCTGCAAAGCGCTGGAAACCTTAATTTCTAAATGCAACTCACTGAAGGCTGAATAGACACTGCGAGATCCAATACAGTGAGTTGTTGTTAACAAACTACTTATCAGTGATGGTTTAATAGCACCAGTATTTTCTAATGCATCTTAGTTCCTCTGATTGCTGAAATAATGGTGTCTTTATGCACTAGATTTTGAGTCAAGAAAATCCCTAGTGCTATTGGATGCGAGGCAACATATTACAGACATTTCCTTATCTCTTCAAAATATCTCTAGAAGGAAAAATTAAGTAAATTTCTCACTCTAAAAGAAACTGCACTGTGTTCTCAAAACAAGTACGCAGCCTTGCAAGTAGATTGCTGCCTCTTTCATTCATGCCCAAAGGATACGTTAAGAATATGGGGAGGCCTCAGCTGAGCTGCACTGCCAGCACTAATTGCCTTTTCATGAAGAATTATCAAAGAAGAAACTAGGGACCGATGGAGCAAGTGATTCGCAGAAAATTTCTAGCCAGGAAAAGTACTTCAAAGAAAGCCCGTGGAGTTATACCAGCTGGGATAGCAAGGGGAACCTTTCACACTGCCTTACTCATCACCTCAATCAGTGCATTGTATTCACCATGGACACACTAACCAGTGATATACAACACTTCTAATTTCAAATATCTGGAGATCTTCACAACAATAATACCCTGTAGAAAGTTTTCTCAGGATGGTAATCATTCTAAAATTTGAAATGGAAATGATATAAATGTCTCTTGGTATTTGTAAGGTCAGGAAGGTGTCCTATCACCCGGTTTGATTTATGATTAATTTAAATTAATTTTTAAAGAGAAGCAATATTTTTCTAGATACATCTAGAAAATATTATCAAAATAACACAACCTTACAACCCTATTGTTAATATTTTATTTTTCACATGGTTGTCTTGCTTGCATTTCTGTACCTTAGAAAGCAATTTTTTTCCTATCACCTTCTACTTACAAAAGAGTCTAACTTGACCATAACCAGTTTCTCCTCTTGGAACAGACTGTATTATTGCTCAACCTGAAGGCATCTTTTAACAAATAAACTTTGAAACAATCTATTTTAGCTTTTTACTTTAAAAAGAAGTGTGTGAAATAGCAAGTCATTCAAGAAATTAAAAGAAAATAATTATACTAATTCAAAAGTAATGGAGACCTTCAGAAAAAAATATAGTCTATTACCAACAGCAAGAGCCTCTAATATTGGCTCATTAAATACAAATTTGTCTTAGAGCAATTTATGGATCAGGAAGAAATAATATTCTAGTGTAGACACAAATATTTTGCACATTTGCTAAAACCATTTCTAAGTATGTTTTTAACAAGTGTAGTCCAGAAATTCTGCAGGTTGTGAGATCCCATTTTTAATCCACCACTTCACTTGAGATTAGAAGACTTTTTGCTGTCTTTGTCCCTCCCAGCCTCCTGCTCCCCATCCTGCATCTGGTAGTGATCCAAAGGGGCAGAGGTACAACTGCAGTCAGGGCTTCATTGCAGTGTTCATTTCTGCATGCAGGCAGAGAAGGGATTAGTGCTATCCCTGACAATTCAGACACGTACAAGAGACAACGTATTTTCCCTTCCCTCTGGGAAGGAAAAGTATCAGCTGTAGATCATTACCAGAAGCAACAGAGATATCAGGCACTAAGACCAGTGAGGCAGTCTTATGTCCAGAACACTTGGCCCTAAAGGTCCTGTGTCCAGCTGCTGGAAGAGACGAGGGGTGTGGGCTGTACAGACATCTGTAATGCTGGTATGTTGCAGCATTTTATTTCAACATCCTGTTTATCCTGGCCTTAATTTTAGCTCATTACTGGGTAATGATGCAAGAGATTTTCTGATGAAGCAGGAACTTGGAACATGCAACCAAATTTCCAGGCAAATCAGGTTTTCCATTTTCTCCTTGCAGCTCAAGAGCCCCTTCTGCTCAATCCTGGTAATTGCGTACCACAAGATGAAGAACATGGCATAGACAGATGACTTTTTACCGCAGCCTTTACTCCAGGATCTCCCAGCAAGTTCCTATTTTCTATTGCCAAGACAACCACAAATTATAGAGGACCTTGACTTCTTCAGGCTATATATCAAAATACCTAATATCACATTTTTAAGGTTTTTTTTTTTCTTTAGTATAAATCACATAGTACATTTTTACTGACTAAAAAGCTGAGCAGAAAGAGGAGCAGAGCTGGAGAAAATGTTGGAATTCATGACTACAGGGGAAAACCTCAGTTTCCTTTTGAGCAAGTCAGAGAGAAGACATTTCTCTCTTGCTTCCTCTCCTTTCCTCTCATACAGCAAAATAACATATTAGCACAGCACAAATATTTTTACTTTTTACATAAGAATAAAGTTGGTTTGAGGAGTTGAAGGACTTTGCAAGTTAAAAACACTAGAGGCTACACCACAAACCATACTTAACACAGGGAAGGCAGATATTAACAGACTCCCTGAGCTGGAGTGAGTGAAGAGAATCACTGCCATTGGCACTGTAAAGTCTGCAGGCAGCTGTTGGCAGGCACCAGCCAGGAGGCAGTGGAACACAGCACTCCAGATGCTCCTCCTGGTCAAGTCCTAGCCTGTTAGGATGGCTTTCCTTGCTGCTGGCAATACTTGTGGTTCAGGGGCAGATAGCTGGGGCAATCCCCCCAGCCCTGTTCTGACGTGGTCTGTACTAAGTGCAAAGCTGGTGGTAGGTCACATACAAGGGCGTCACTCTACAGTCTTTATGTTCTCTGAGCTGCCTATTATTTTGACTATTAATATAGATTTTTTTCTGTTCAGTCTCTCAGTTTGAGAGAGAATAAAGAAATTTAAAACCAAAGGGCTTAGTAAGGTCTCAAAAAAAGCATATGTAAAACTGCTTGTCTCAAATGCAACCCCATACAGCACACGTCTGTGTTCCATATCCATGGTCACAACCACATGCCTGATACAGGTTTCTTCACGCTAAAGATACACTTATGAAACTCATTTTCAGATCTTCTGAACCATGCCCGAGTAAACAAAGGTGCATTCTCTGGTTATTTAAGTGTTTTATTTTCCTGCTTTTGGCCTGTATCATCTCAGCATGCTGTGATCCCAGAAATGACAGTAACTGCTGGTGTCTAACAGGCTTTTCAGCTTCCACACACGAGGTTTATGATTGTGCTATCAAACTGTAACTTATACACATATGATTACAACTTTTCAGAGGGCAACTCACAGTATTTGTAGGTGGCAGAAAATAATAGGCAATGTTACGCCAAATAGCAGTCAACACAGATATTCACTTTACTGGTGGGAAGTCAGGTTTCAGACAGAAATCTAGAGCATTGCACATTGAAGGAAATGGTCTGCCTGCACTGCTGTGTTAAACTCACATCTGCTAGGGTATAGAAAGAATGAGGTCTCTCTCTCACTTTATATTAGGAAGTTAATAAATCAAAGGTGTGCAGTCAAATGCAGCTCTGAGAACCATGTGACATATTCCCTTAGACACCTCACTGATTCACCGGAGAGAATACAATGCCCATTTGAACAAAACTCCTCTTATACAGCTTTTTATACAGGAGTTTCATACCTAGGCTGGTCTAACCCAGGCACTAATTTACCAGATTAACTCTGCTGTGAACAGCTGCTACTCCTTAAAAATATTCTACGCGCATCTGACTGAAACCAAAGGGACACAGTATGATTTTGTCTTTCATCTCAATAGAAGTAGACCATTCTTCAGGAGAAATTCTCCTTCTAAATCAGGCTCTGATGAAAGGCCAATGCCAAAAGCAGGCTCTAGCACAGGTCATATAAATTTCTCTCCAAATACCATTATTTCTGCCAAGTGTAATGAAACAGAAGACAAATGCTGCAGCATGTACTTCCCAGCACATTCTGGAAAGAATTTGAAAGCACATGTGTAACCGCACCATGCAGGGACATCCGTCTTAACACTTCTCTGTTGTCAATCATATAACATAATAAAACAGAGATAACATCTGTGACTGCTACAACAAGAATCCAGCTTCTGGGAAGTATTAAGGACTTTGTTTTACTTTCTATGAGGTCAGCAATAATTTTGTTATTGACATTAGCAGACATACAACTGAGGACAGAAACTTATTTCAAGCCTCAAAATAGCTCCTGACTGAAGTGGAAGGAAGATGAAATATTTGAAGAGGTATTTATTATAATGGTGGGGCATTTTCTTGGGGTGATTAACCAGTATGTAATAGGCATAAGGGGAATAAGATAGCAGAAGAGTGTGAAGTATTTTAGCTGCATGATATTGCTTTTCAAGACCAGAACACGGGGCCCTGCTGCATCTTCAGTTAACCAGAACATTACCTGACCAGTATAGCAGACCCAGCTGCAACGACCTTCCAGAGTTTGAATGTTATAGTGGATATATCTATCCCCTTGGATTTTACAGGGATTCTTTAAATTAAGAAATAGATTCAAATCCCTGTGCAATCTACAGGGACAAATTTGAATCTGCAACTGCTGCACTACTGACAATTTACTCTGAAGTGCCATACACTGATTTTGTTGAAGTTAATGAGAATTTTCAATTAATTTAATAAGAGCTGACTTTGTCTTCCATGTGTTGTTCTAACCTAATGAAGCAAATATATTAATTACCCAAGATATTATCTACTAAACATCTTTGAAAGGATGAGGATGGACAGACATTTTGGGAACTAATTTGTGAATGCTTTATACCACTTTGGGAAAACCATGTAATTGCTCTTGCTTCAAAGATGTTATACTAGGTGAATGGAAGATATATTTTTTTGTGGGGTTTTTTTTTTTTTGGTTGGTTGGTTTTGTTGTGGGGGGTTTTTCTTTTGTTTTTGGAGGATTTTTTTTAGGAAAAAACACTACTTTCACTTATTTCATATTTTGATTCAGGCTTGTAATGCTGTTTAAATACCACCTGTAGAACAACTAAAGTTTTAATTATCACTTTTTTTTTTTTTCTGAGTTGACTTAGCACATTATTGCTAATCCTTGCTCAAACACAATTTTATCCAGCAGATTCACAGAACTTCACTTTAAAGGAAATGTGATAACCTGCCTGGTTTTACTTTATTCTAATTTTTAAAAACAGGAACCAGAAACTACAGTGTAAGAGGGAACCTCATATCTGGCAGATATTCATCTCTTCACACTTTTGGCTTTTTTTATTATTTTGAATTATTTGCTCCAAATTCCAGTGGATGGGGCATTTCTAGGTTTGACACCATAATAAATTAAAGTGCTCTCAATTTAAGGAAGAAGCAGCATAAAAGCAGGCTAACCTATCAAAATATCTTGAATTAGAGATCACAGCTTTAGAAGTGGAAGATAATTCAACTTACATCCACTTGATTTTTATCAACAGAGTGAGCCAAAAGAGGGTGACAACTAGGATCAGTTGCACTGTAAGTTTTGCCAAGCCCAATCCAAACAATTGCACTTATAAAGACCATACATCAAACAGAAAACAAATTAATGTTAATGAAACACCATCACTTTCAGCTTATGCTGTCACTGGTCAGATATAGACAGAATTATTTATATTCTAGAAAGAGAGGTAGCATTTTTTCCCACACTGCCCCTCAGTTAATATCATTCAATGAGTACTGTATCTCTCTAGTGCTATCCAAATTAAGTACTGGCACTTACTCCCTCTCTAAGCCTAACCATGCATGCTCCCACTGCAGATAGACATGTAGATATCTCTGAGCTCAGGAAGAAGTCGCTGCCAGCTGTAGCCATTTCTTGGAACATTACAGAAGAGTTGGCATCCTCCATGAATCCTTGTACACTATTAACACTTTGTCATAATGGTGATTTTATTGCAGTTGAATAGTACCTGGATTTTTCCTAGGACTCCATCAGTTTGATTCAACCTGCCTTTTAGAAAATTAATTTTAAGGATGTTACCCTAAACTACAAAACTGTGGAATACATGCTCAAAACAGAGAGAAACCAGGATTGATGGTTTCAGTTACGATAGTCTGAAGCAGTGTGCTCACAATCAGTTTGCTCTTCTGTTTTTGTTTTTAAGTATTGTTACTTTACATTAAAAAAATGGTTGAGTTGGAGTGGAATTTAAGGAATTTAACCTGACTCTTGATGTGTCATGTCTTTCTGCACCTTCCAGAAACTGCACATCCTACCAGTAATGCTGTCAAGGACACTGTTCTCCATCTTGACAAATAATCTTTTGGATTTAGCAATACATGCATTTATTATTTCAGCTTTACAGAACTGAAAGCCACAGAAACATGAAACTACGCACTCTCAAGAGATTACAGTCATTATCAACACAAACGTTGCATTTTCTCCACCATATCGGTTGCTGCAAACACCTTCCTTTAGACTACAGTTAGATCAGGCAATATTGAGTTAAACTATATGCAAACATAAAATTTAAAAACATCCAACCATTCAGAAGTTTATAAGCATTAACCCTTTAATGATGCTGATTCCCTTTAAAATATTATGTCAGACTGATTTTATTCTTTGCCTCTAAGCATCTCAGTAAAAAAATTGCCAAGTAAGGTACACATTGAATAAGGCAGATCACTGACTCAATTTTCAGTGCTCAATTCCAACTGATTGAAATGAAAGGCTTACAAAAATTCTTCTGAAAGTCCCAGTATGCCTGCTTGTATCCTCTGACATATCCTTTGAAAGCATAATCCTTAATAATTTCTGGAGTATCTGAAATGTTTCCTCAGACTCTGGATTGAGGAATACAGTCAGGATGTTCTACGTTCTTTACTCCTACAGTTTGACCTGAACATGGATCTCTATAAAATAATAAAGGATTAAAATCTGTTTAATCCCAGCACCTCACCCACACATGCTACGATTAAGTCCATTTTTTTCAACATGCCTTCCCAAATATTTTTGTGTTCCTCTGTGTATGTGCATGTGTGACACAGCACTTTCTCCTGAACACTATGAGAAAGAAAAAGAGAATAAATAACTTGTATGATATATTATAGCCATATTAATCAACACATTACTGAAAGGCAGTTGGATACCATAAAAAGAGGCATGGAATAGGAACAGAAGAGTGTTTTTAAGGTGTACAGCAGACTCACAGCATGAATAACAGAGAGTTTATTCCTCAAGTCAAGTAAACCTGTGGTAATTTTGATAGATCAGCAAACTCTTTCAGAAAAATCTCAAGCCTCATGTATGGAGTTGAATGCATAATAAAAATTAAGATGATCTAAATATATAATTCTGTCTCTTTGTGTTGTTCACTCATGTAGAAAACTTAATACCTCCATAATTCACAAGATCCTTCATAAATTGATTGTATCGGTAGTCGAACACTAGTTTGGTCTTACTAACCTAGCTGAAAGCTATCCAAGAATGTCTTATATATTTCTCCTAAACTCTGGCTTAGATGTATTCATAAGTAGTATACACGTATTTGTTCTTGTGCCAGTATAACTGTATATCTTACATGGATCTTCTCTTCTATGCTATTAACCCAGCTAATCATGCATGAAAATCAACCAGCTCAGTCTTCATTTTAGAAGGCTAAACAAGCCAAGGCCTCCTCGTGTTTTCTCTTTTTGACAGCTCTGTATTTAATTTTTCTCCTCCTTCAGTGCCTATTCCAGTTTTAGTTAATCCCTCCAGAAGATGGAAGACCACAACTCCATGCAGCACTGCAGGGAAAAAAAAGTCTTACCTGTTCTCTGCACAATGTAATGAGTTTTCATTCACCACAAGTGCCTCAAATAAAGCACTTTATGGTCACAGCACCATTGGAGCTTATTTATTTCTGTGACTCTGCTGAAATTTTCTTTATGAACTGTGACAGATTAAGTGAGGCCAAAACCCAATATACCTTACTGGCTTTCTGTTCTGAGCTTTCTGGTTTATTCAGAAACCAGGCTGGACTTTGTATCCCAGTGAGACGGCATTGTTTTCAGGTAAAGTCAATTAAAAAAAAAGCCAAACAAGCAAGGTAAAACACACAACAGATTTTTCCAAGCAACCCATATGTCAGGCTCGAAAACTCTAGTGCTTAATGACTTATTGCTCAGAATGGATAGAAAAGCCCTCATCTTTGTTTAAATGCCACAACACAGTGTGGTGAAGAACTGTCTTATAAAGGCTCTGGATGCAAGCTACCACCATTTCTCAGACTGTTCATTTCATTTGCTTAAGACTTCCTTAATTTTTCAGATATTCAAATAATCACTCATATAGAACGTCAATTTTAGATCACAAGAAATTAAAAGCTTGAACATTACCTTGCAGACCTAGTCCTTTGAGCAATCCATCTGGCTAATTAGAATTAAATTTGCTTTTAATTTACCTGTACTGAAATGAGACAGGACATATCAGAATGTATTACAACCCTCAGTACTATCAACCAGCATTGTTAAATCCCAAAAGAACTGAAGGCTTTAAGATGGAGGATTATACACTATATTCCTACATGTTAAATAATTCATCAGAATTAATTCTACATATATTAACAGCTTTTCTCTCCTTCCCACAAGTCCCAAAGATCAGTTTATAAGAAGATGAAGTGATTCAGATGTCCTTACTATTTTTTTCAGATTTTTCTTTTTTTTTTAAACACCACACCCAGAATGGCTGTAAAAAGGGACAGCGCATGACAAAACAAAAACACCCAAACAGTGGTAAGGGCTATTAAGAGTCTACTTGAGCAAGTGAAAGGGCCTCATGTTGGACAAATCCTGATTTCTGGGATATCTGAAGTCCATCTTTTAAGAAAAGTTCACAAATCATTTTTATTGCTGTCTTCTCCTCCAAGAAAACAAGCTATCAACATAATTCACTTTACAAGAATAGTTTAATACACTTAAAAGAGCAAAGCACTACATTTTTCAGATGACTGGAACTAAGCCAAAGCAAAGAAAACACAACTTGTGCTTCTAGTGTTCAAAAGCACTATTAGACTAGCAGGGCTGATAGAGGAAAGTGGCCACACTGACAGGTTTGTCTTACCTAATATTTCCTGAACAAAGTGCCAGGCTCTTATTCATTGAAGCTTGCTGAACACTGTGCTTAAAGTATGCTTAAGCTATTAAAGCAAGCTAAAAACCGTTTGGGAGAGAGAGGATTTTTAATATTCATGAACAGGCTGGTTACATGATGAACAATTGAAATCAAGAGAACTCAAGTGACGGGTTCTTCTACTAAGTGCTGGCTTTTTTTTGTCCTGTCTCTATAAATACTCTCCATCTCTTTCAGGAGATGATCAGCATGGTCCTTCTGCAGTTTGCTCATACGTGAGTAACAACACACCTTGTTCAACATGTCATAATTTTAGTTTTGATCCCTTCACTCTCTCTCTACCACCTCTCCCAGCTGACAGGCTTGGACTTTTCCACCTCATTCTGAAGCAAGATCCACTTCCTGGCTTGGATCAGGAAAAATTTCTGTTCAGTACTCCTGAAAAAAAACCCCTCGGCAACTCTACAAAAAAACTAAACCCTTAACTCTGGAACACAAATATTTTTAAAGATACTGAAAGTGTTTCAACAAGATAATATATTAGTTATTTAATGAGGGCTAAAATAGTAATTAGCCTATGCAGCTTGGTCCAGAACTTAACAAATATTCAGAATATTCAGTACTTAACATCACTAACTCCCATTGAAACCAGGAATGCATTTAATAATTCAGTCTGTAAGTTCTCATTTAAATATTGTTCTTTCATTGCAAGTGAAGCTGAGGTAAAGTCAGAGTCAAAGAATCATAACCCTGCTGCAACAGCTTTTTGGCTATTTGTCAGAAAAACGTTTCCAGAAGTGTTGGCTGATGTTCTTTTCTCCTGGGTTAAGAGATGCATTTAAGTCCTTTCAGTCCTAAACATTATGATCTTGTTAGTGCACCTGGATCGAGGTTGACATTTCCCCGTTATAAGCACTCCCTCTACTCTCACGGGGTCTCCCATTTCTCTTGGAGACAGTTCATCTTTGAAACTGTTCTGTTTCTTTCCTGTTTTCTTCCTAACAGCTTTGTCTACAGCTCCAACTGGTCGTGCTGAATAATATCAGGCAGATAAAGTAATACTAAATAGCAGTGATACTACAACAGAAAAAAAAATATTTATTTTTTTTTAATTCACATTGCTTAAAGGTGAACACTGTCTTCTCTGAGAGTGCAGCTGAGAATGATGGCAGTGTATCAAATGTAAGAACAGAAGATTGTATCAAAAGTAGAGTCACCATTTTGATATAAAATTACGATAGAAACACTTGTTTTATATTCTTGACAGGGTTGATCTCACTGTCCTTCTGTCACTCCATTTACTGAGAGTCCATGTGTCTATGCTGATTATTCCATTGATGACTCACTACATGCAAATATAACTAATTTCTGATTTTTTCTTTTGGGTAAATTTAATCGAATTTAATAAAAAGCATCATTAAAAATAGCCATTTTTTGTTGCTAATATCAAACTGCAGATCCAGGACATACATACACACATATGACTGAATCATGGAAACACAGATTTGTACAAAGGTGGTCACCCTTACCTCTCTCAGAGAAGGACTTGGTTTGGCTGTGGTTTGAATTCATTCAGCCTCAAACATAAACACCTCAGACAGTCTCATCCTCCAGTGAAGCCTCTGATCGTGGCAGATGGATAGACAGATGTCAATCCCCACCATTTACTTACAACTCCTCCCATGTTTTCTTTTCATCCACCTTCCTCCTTCTTTTACAGCCTATTCTTTATTTTCTGTTTCTTTTCCTTCACTCCTTGTCACCAATTTCCCCTTCTCACTAACTTTTTAGTGTTTGTATGCCTCTGTTTCACTTTACTCAGCAACAAAAATGCTTCTTGGCATGGGGTCCTCCTGATGGCTTCAACAAGCCACACTGAAAATTTTTTGAAACTTAAACTTGAGTGTTCCTGGTGGAAAAATGCCAAGAAGCTCAAAACAAGAAGTACTGGTCTTGCTTCTCATCCCAGTTTTCTACAAAGAAAAAGAAATGCTTTTTGTGTCTAGCTGGAATAAAGAGACACTGCTAAAGTAGAGCACAGGTGTTAAGTTTTGACAATTATGTGGCAACTAAGACAAAATGAGGCAATGGATCAATGTGAAAAAAGACTGCATAGGATTAAGCAACTTAATCTCCAAGCTCTTATCCACTCTGAAGCAGTTTACATTTTAATAGAGGCAAGAAATTTGTTTAAGAGAAAAGATCTCTCCAAATTTCAATACTTGTTCTCATTTTAGGAAGGGTCATTATGATTCTTTTTTCTCAGATATCAGGTATACAGCAGACATGCTCATTTGCACACACAGATGCACATCCAATGCAGAGTATCTCAGGCTGTGGAGACGTGATGAACACTCCCATTCTCAACAACACTACGTGAGAATGTACTCTGCACACACCTTAGGTGTGTTTAGCAAGCTTTTATCAGCTATAAAGGGTGCAAATTCAAATGAACACGAAGAAAAACATTGACAAGAATAAATAAGATTAATTACTACAACACTTTTTGGAAACACCCCTTGATCTATTTCTCCCCTTCCTCTTTCCCCCTTGTAAGATACTGAAATGTTATAGTTTATGGCTTAAACATTGTTATAAAGAACTTTTGCAAAACTATATAACAAATTACACCAACACAGCTACACCGGAGACCACCACACCCTGAAGGCCTCCTGAGCTGAGGCCCTGAACTGAGAGTTATCTTAAGATAAGATAAAAGTGACACTATTCTCAGGTCTGGGCTGGGGCAGATGAGTGCTTCCATGGGAGGACCAAGCACAGCAGCTGTCCTAAGAACCATGCCTGGCTGGAATCAGGGTGGGGGAAACTGTAGCCCATGGGGCTTATCTGCTGAAGCCAGGTTTGCACAGACTCCCCCCTCCTCACCAAAGGAGGAGGAGGAGGGTTTTGGGTGCATGGTGAAACCTCTGGTGAGAGGCAGTGAGCACCCATCCTGCATTACACAAACTGGCTCAGCTGGAAAGAAACCCCCTCACCCCAGGAAAGCCAGACCCATGGTTCACGTGAAGGCACACCAGAGCAGGCACCATATTCACTAAAGACCCCCAAAGCACTCCCCAGACTCATCCCTGAGGCCTGGCACCAGAGCACTGCACGTGGTGCAGGATGCTGCAACTGACCCTGAGTCTTGCAAGAGACAGTGTCAAACCTGCCCCCTCAGGGCAGGTACCCGAGCGTTCCCACCCAGCCCAAATATGTATTAATCCATGGAATGCTCTGGTGTGTGGGGGGGACCATCACCACCAAGAAGAGCAGATGGAGAGGACTGACAGGACGCTGCCGGGACCCACAGAGGGGCGTTATGTTTCAGTCTCTGTCACTCTTCCCCCCACCACCAGCTCTTTTCCTACTTCTTTCTCTCCCTTTCTTTCTCTCTCTCTCTCTCTGTTACTGTTAAATAAAATACATCAAGTTTTTGGTATAAACATATAACTCCGTTTGAGTTTTAATCTTGTTACCAGGTAATTTTTGAATCTAAGTTATTTTCCACAATTCACTGAGAATTTCTCTGAGTGCATTGTAACACCCCTATACTCCCAACAGTGAAAAAATGCGTGTGCTGTAGAAAGAAACCATTTACTGTCAGCAAAGACCACTCCACGACCAAAGATTAAAGCTGTGGTTAACACTATGCCCTTAAAAACCAATTCTTTCTTTCTCCTGATAGGACTCAAAAATGTGTAACAGTGCATGAATGTGGAATATACTCAGAAACTCTAGCATGCTTTTTTGTGCTAAAAAATGCAGACTAACGATGTTAAAACCTTTCCAGTATATGGTTGATAAAATATTTATACACTGCAAACTTAGAATAGAAATATTAAGTGTCCCAATCTTATTTTACAAGCAGTATAAACCATGGCACAGATCTGATTAAAAGGTATACAAGTTCTCTGATCAAATATAGATAAGCAACATTTTCTCACTTGTTGAGTAATAACTCTAAACACATTTGGCTTGAGGAGCAAGCAAGAAGGCAGCAAGATTCTCTGAAGTGAGAAAGAGAGGCTAACTCTATCAAAATTTGTTGCTGACACTGCTCACCACTGCTAAATTAGCTACTCAGGAGCCCAAAGTGTGAAAGGTCCTGCTCCATACACCATAATGGCAACTGCCACCAAGAATTCCGGCTTCTTCTCAAGTGTAAGCATGGCACTAGGATGTGCTGAACTTATTAAAGGACTTTGTCCATGAAGTGTTGCCTTGGTGTAAACCTTTGGAGAATGGTAATTATAGAGATAATATTGAACTTGACTTGTGACCAAGAATCGTAAAAAACTCTAGTGCATCTGTCAACCACGGCTTCAGCAGTAATGGTGTAAGACATAAATAAAATGACATTCTGTTGCAACCCTCAGGTCATTTAAGAAGAGGTGGTCAGCAAGGCTTTTTTTAAGGGAAAATGCTGGTTTTTCTGCCATCATGAACTAAAATAAATATCTGGTTAAAACGAATATCTGTAAAATAATCAACAAAATATATAAAGAAAAGTAAACAACTAAAAACAGTTAAAAACAGTTTTGTATTTTCTGATGGGCTCAGGAAAAAAAAGTGTGTTTCTTTTTAGACATGTCAGATGTAAGAAATATTTCATATAAACAGTTTTTTTCACTCATATGTAAGGGGAGAAGAAAAGAAAGGGAGAAGGGGAGGGGGAAAGGGAGAAGTAGAAAGGTAGGGAGAGAATGTTTACATCTAGATCAGCTCTGAAAGTAAAATGATTTCATACTGAATTTTGAAATAAGAGGAGTTTAACAGGGAATCCTTTCCTTGAAATTTCCAGGATAAACTAATTAATTAGATGAAGGAAATGAGGAAACATAAGTATACATCCCACTGGCACAAAGGTTTCTTGGTACTATGTTAGAGAATGTTAAAATAGGATCTCTGTGATCCTACCATGTTTAACAAGACTCACAGATCATCTGTGATTAAATGCAGGTCACATAAAATAACATCTGTAATGCTGCCAACTTCAGTGAGGCTCAAGCATGATAGTGATTAAATGCTGGTCACATAAAATAATCCTTGGACTCTAAAAATCATGGAGTAGATTTGCAGTTCAAGGGCACGTACACAAATACATGCATATACTCAGATTATAATTGCTGGAGATTAACTAGCAGGAAATCATGTTCTTTAACAAGGCTTAGAAGGTTGCAAAATAGGCATAAAGGTGAACAGAAGTATGTCATGAAATTGCAACCA
This sequence comes from Atrichornis clamosus, assembly GCA_013400975.1. Classification (NCBI taxonomy): domain Eukaryota; kingdom Metazoa; phylum Chordata; class Aves; order Passeriformes; family Menuridae; genus Atrichornis; species Atrichornis clamosus. Next base: position 192,593 of record WBMZ01001168.1, read on the forward strand.
TTACTAACACATAGGAGCAGGGATGGGGATGTTGCTCCTCACGTGCAGGAGTGCTGTTGCAGGATGCACTGTGCTTCATTCCACAACACTAGTAATTAAAGATATTCCCTCACTTCAACAGCACATGTTCTGTAAACATCACACAGTTGTTACTGAGAATTAGGGTGATTTATATGAAAATAAACAAGGGAACCATTTTCCTCCCCTCTTCCTTTCAATCATTTGAAGTGCTGTCACTAGGGAAAAACAAGAACGGCAGAACTGCTGCATGACCTGAACTCCCCAAAGGAGGGCAAGGCAGGGGAGTAACTGCTTCCTACAGCAAACACAAACCAGAGCTGGGTGTCAAAAATATAGCTCCTTTCATCAGTTGCTGCTGCTGCCTTCAGAACCAAGAGCTGAGTATGACCTATTCATTCACATGCATGGGCTGAAAATGAAACATTATCAATTTCTGTTAGAGCTATTTTCAGAATGTTTGCTCATGATGCATCATAAGAAAAAAGTGGCAGTTTCATGTATCAGATCAAATCAAATCAACTCAAATCTCCATTACATTAAAAAATATTTCTCTTTAAAGTCCTGACAGCTCAAGCTACTCTTTCTAAGTTTTAGAATGCCAGGTGCCACACCAACATATCCGCAAGTTTGTAAAGTCCTGTTTGTCTTTAGTAAAAAACATCCCTTTTTTATCAGTTTAGGAGATAAAGGTGCTTTTTCCTGATAAAGTCATACTGACGTACTGAGTGCACACACCCTGCAGTTTTTCTCAGCCTAGTCATGGAAGCCTATCGAGCTGATACTTAGCTGATGCTTTTCATTTACTTTTTCATGTACAGAAAGCCACTGATGGCTTTTCTTCTGAATACTTATTTCTCCTTTCCTGACCTACTTTTTGAACATGAGGCTTTGGGAATACTATTACACAGTTGCCTACCGGATGTCTGGACTTCTGCTAAAGTGATCTCCTCTCTCTGCTACTCCTGCAGAGCTGCTATTTTCAGAGGAATTATGAACCAAAATATTAGACTGTTCACTGCCAGCATGAAAAGACTAACTTTGAATATTTCAGTACAATGCCACAAGTGAATGCATTTGTTGAGGGTCACTTTAAAGAGCTGACATTATCAGTAGATAGTTTAGCAGGTTTGCTAGGAGTACTAGCAAGTATATTGACAATATGAACAATTCTGGCAGCTGTCATTGATTTAGTCCTTTGACCTTTTCTGGTGGGAAATCTTGCAAAATGCACTACATTACTGAATTTATTTGAATCAGAAATACAATACAAATAACCTGTCAATTAATCTGGCTTCCAGTCCTTGAATGAACTTAAATTTCCACAGCCAATTTTGTACTGGCACTTTCTGTACTGAAATAATAAAAGTTTAAAAAAAAACAATTAAAAAACCCACTCTTTCTCTGTTAACGGGCTTAGAAGTCAAATAAGTGTTTTATAAAAGCAAAGATACTCTACTTTACTCTTACTTTTCCTTAAGTTCTGTCTACTTCACAAACCAGCTGTTGAAGGAACTGAGCAAAATATTCCTGTGACTCACTTCAGTCACTTGGAGAAAAAAGTCTTCAACTATCTCACTAATGACCTAAAATTTGTAGATGAAGAGGTTAATATATGTGCTATCTCTTTAAAGAAAATATGAAATTATAAATTAATAGCAAAACCAAGACTAGCTAGCAATTAAAATGGAAACCTTATGCTCCAAAGTTTACCCTCTGCAAAGATATGAGCAGGTGCTTTGTTTTGCACATAAAATGGACTCATTAAAATTAATGGGACAATTCACTGTATGTAAGAGTGCACAGACTTAAATCAAAATGATTGGAATTACCAAATTTAATCATGAGTTAAATGAGTCAGCAGAAGAGTTTGACTTAAATCTTCATGTTTAATCTCATTTTCCATTTGTAGGCTTTTTTCTTAAATGAAAAGTTGAGTCTTTACGGTTGGGATAAGTTTTCTTCACTTCTTGCCATCAAGGAACATTAGGCCAAATATACCAATAAACAGTGACCAACATAACTGTGTCACTTGGTAAAAATTATTCAAATCCTTAACTTTTTACATTTTATTAAGTATGAAAATAGTGAATGGAGTATTTCTTACTAATAACAATGGTTATTCTTTATTTGGGTCTATGCATACAGATGGAAAATTGTATCTCAATTTAAGCTAAACAAAAAGGAAAATATTAAACTAATTTAGTCAGGGAGTAATCTTACTTAACTTCACCCACCTAAAAATTAAGCACCTCGTCTGGGCAGGTAACCTACGCTGGGTTTGCAGTCAGTGGAGAAAAGAGAAAACTTCAGCATGTGATTCCTTTTTCTAACAATGAGATGATTTGGCATCTAATGGCTATCTTCTCCCTCTGACTAAAAAGAGAAGACAAACTTTTTTCTTGGAATTCAACAACTAGTGCTAGGTGGAAAGATTCTCATATTATTTAATCTAAACACTTAAGTGCACCAGAGATGTGAAAAAAAATCTACCTGAACTTGCAGTATTAAATAAATAAAATTATTTCGAATGCAAAGGTTGTACTGTCTCTATTTTACGATTTAAATACACTGAGTTTTGTTAGCCCAGACTTTAAAATTTTAAAACAAATAAGCAGTATTTCTCTTGTATTTTAACAATAGACTGAAAATTAAAAATATGGCCAACTTTCAGGCTTTTCTAATTTTGGACCATTTCTTAACTTTTGGGGAACAAATCACTGAAGAGAACTCACTGAATAAACTGAAATGAAATACTTCTTGTGAAGATTAGGATATTTCTGTCAGAAGCTGATTTTACACTTCAGCAAGCCTATGTTTCAGGTGGTCAGTTTTTCAGCTGGCCAGTGATTTCCAGTGGTTCACCCACAAACCTTTCTAAAATATATCTACCTCAAAAGCAGTATGCTTAAATATGGGGGGTTTTGTTGCTTGTTTTTTCTTTCATGCTGGGACTTGGCTCTAAACAAAACAAATCTTGAGAAAGTGCTTATGCACAGGACCATATCAGCTCATTATAATTTTATGGTTTGTCATTACAGGAATGTAAGTCAAAGTTAAAATAAACATTTTGCAGCCTTCATTATAACACATATTTATTCAAATTTGTACATTCTTGGGGACAAAAATGCTAGAGACAAATAACAACAATAACAAAAAATTAGTAATTTCTTATATATTCCTCAAAGACAGTAAAAACCTAAAGCATATCTTTAATTTCTATTTCAGAATATTAAAATAAACAATGAGTGTTAGTAATTGCTTATTACATTTCTTATGTCTGAAAACACTAGAGGAGTAGAAAAAACAAACAAACACACACACAAAAATCAGACCAAAAAGAGATGGAGAATTCTGCCTGCTAGTGCTCTATTAAGTAGAAAATCACATCTTCCCTGCCCCTGAGGCGTTCTGCTAACTATGTGCTCTTTGGATGCTAGTTCTTTTCAGAGAAAATTTATGGCTAAAAGTAAAACCAAACTTACTAAAAGCACATGTCACCACTATCATCACCACCACTCAGCTGAGACCTCTCTGACTATAACTGAGTTGTGCAAACACAGACGTTTAAAAGCTCATAATCTTAAGGGAAACCCTTTTTGTAATCCCAAATAATAAAATGAAGCTTTATTGGTGAAATATGCAAGGTTCTTAGAGATCTTCTACTAATAGATAAAATTTTTAAAAAGGGAATGTGTCTTTCTTTCAGGAAAAGATGAAAAGAAACATCCTATGTGATCAGAATAGGTCTTTGATAACACGTTTAGGATAAAGCAGTTGATGTACGGTACCTGAAATTGCAAATGTTCACTTGAGAAGCTGCTTCAAAAGACATTTATTGGCTGCGTTATCTAGACAACATGAAGAGGGATTCCTATCATAAAATTAATGTGTCACCAGCACCAGTTAGACATTAACCTCCTTCCTAGCTTTGAGGCAGTCCATCTTGATCTATTATACTGTTGCAGACACTGCTATAATATTAGAAAATTAAAATAAATTAGCAAGCTTAACAACCTTGTGTTATCCTTGGTGACTTTCTCTGCACTGTTTTCTGTTCTACTACATTTTTTGGGAGAAAGAGACCATAACAGCAAATAATGTTTTACATAAACACTCAATGTAAAGGGGTCGTGCTGGATGTTGCAATCCCACAGTAATACGGTCATATTTAGTTTTCTATTACTGTCGCTAGCGAGCCCGGACACCAACGACACGGATGGCCTTATGTAGATGCAAAACCGACCTCTTTATTATATTTACAAAGGTGCTTATATACCTTAGCATGCTGGACTAACACAAGGTCATTGGTTCACTGAACCAGCCACCCTCCAGAAGGGATTGGCTGGACCCAGTAACTCTTACCTCATGTTTTCTTCTTTGGTCTCATAACAAGACCATAGTTTACAATACTTTTAGATTGTTTTCCTGCATAATCCTTGAGAAAGCCTTGCTTTCTCACAGACACTTGTCAGGAAACTGAAATCTCTTTGCACCCAGGCCTGTAACATCCACACTATTACTTCCCTAAAAAGCCCTAAATTTCTAATTCTACAGGACCACTCCTGTAGATTTAACGGAATCTTTCACAGAACTGTCCACTGTAACTCTCCAGCAGTAATGGTCACCAAGTCAAGTTATTTGTGAAGTTAGCTTTTGTTTTTTACCCCTAAGCACCACTTTACAATTACTTGAACTGAATTTCTAGCCACCTAGGATTAGCTAAGGTGATGAATATTGCCAGGACTCTTCCTAGATTAGGATTAGATTTAGTCGCCTTGATGCAGCACTCTGAACATGTAATGGTCTGATCTTTATGGCATAAGCAGGACCCAAGTATTAAATTTCTGGGGTATTTATTTCCCTGTCTCGGAGCCAGACACTTCCAGGTTGAAACATAAACACAAGAATAAAACCCCTGTGCTTGATACTAATAAATGAAAAAACAAACAAAAAAATTCATAGTGTAATGCAAGAGAAAGTTTCTGAGCTATTAATCTAGACCCTTTCAGCAGTCCTAGATGCTGCCAAGGTTAACATCCACATGGATTATCTGCCACATACATCTAGCATGGATATAGTATTTTTATAATACAAAAATTATGTTTATAATGCACTTCCCTTGTTCCTTTTCTCACAAGCAATGTTTTTTTCAGTTTGGATACTATAAAAAAAAAAATCTGTTTTCAGGAATATTACTTTGAGATATGTAAAGTAATAGCACAGTCCACAGTGTTTTCAAAAAATGTTTGATTGAATAGGTTCTAAAAATCTATTAAATTTAAATTCTAAACTTGAATTTAAAATCTAGAATCACCATTTTGTTGCCTGTGGGTAACCTCTAATTTAACTTACACATCAGTTCAAAAGTATTTTTTCAATGTTCTAGGTAATAGCCTTCATTTTTAGGTCTAACCTCAAAAAGACTAGAAATTGTGTTTCTGGCTCTGATTTGAATACTTTCACACTATTACATAAATGGCATTAAGGATGAAAACCTATTTGATGTCCAAAAATGCTTGCAAGCAAGGTGTATTAAAACCACCATAAGGTCGTGCATTTTTTTTTTTTTTAATCCCAATAATAATAAATTTAGGAACATATTGATGCCTGAATGACTTTTCCTATGTATGGGTTAATGGTGCATGTGGGCTGATGTAGGCAAAATGTCTACTCAGAAAATAAATTCTGAGCATGAAAATGTTTGTCCACGGTTGTGGAACATGATAGCTTTAATTGAAACCAGACAGGTTACCAAAGACAAGGCAGCTCCAGAGGTGTGCTTGGGATCGATGCATTCCTGGATCACAAAGCATGTGCTGTACTTGCACTTCTTCTGGCATGGGAGATAACGAGATTAAATTGAAATTGTGCATGCCCATGTGAACATATTCAAAGCCTGATGCAGGGGTTTTGGGGACACATAATGTTAGGTGATTCATTTTAGCCACATGTAAACAACATAGCAGAAATGATTCAAATGCACAAGATAAGTAGAAAATACTTACAGTACGTTAGAAAAATATTGTGGAACTTACTATTTGCAAAGCAATGCAAAATACTCACAGAAAACATTTATAGATGTTTGAGGCTATTAATCATTGCATAGTTCACTTCCTCAGGGAACAGAGTATATATTAACAAAATTCTTCTATTATTAAATCAGAAGACAGATTCTGAACAGAACGCGCACGTCATGAGGGACTATGTCGACAAAGTGCTGAGAACAATGGCCAGCAGGTCAGGCGCTTCGCCTCTTCTGCCATGATGCAAAGCATCATCTATCAAAATACCTAACACGGTTGCAGTTTTATGAGGAATTTTGCTTACAAGGCAAAGTAAGGGGTAGCAAAAACTACAGCATATTGCAAACAACAAACACACTGCATAAAAGACTTAGAAATACAGTTACTTTGTGTTCTCCAGCACCGCACAGAAAGCCACAAATTATATAAAAATCTCTTTACAAATAAAGAAATAAGAAGAAAGAGAACCAATCAATCAGCTATTTTTTCTAATAAGATAATACAAAGCTTGCATCTATACTTCATGATCTGAAGCATTACGATCTCATTAGGAAAACAAATAATGTTGATATTATATTCCCACCTCAGGAGGGGACTGCAGACATCCAAGGCTGGCAGAGAAATAAGAAATTACTTTTTCCCCAAGACTGCAAAGTGTCAGGAAACTTGTTCTGAACAGACTGTTCAATTCCATAACTTGGGCACTGCCCCTTTTGCAACAGGCTCCTCATCAGGCTGCGCAGTGACAGCTTGAAGGAATTCACATTCCTTTTAACAAGCATCTGCACGCAGTACAGTGCGGCTTTAATCTTATGCAGCGAACAGGACTGATGTGAGAACTGCAGTGTCTATCACTAGATATCCCCCTGCCTCCAGCACTGAACTTGGGAAATGAGAAAGTAACAGATTTGGTTTCACAACCAACCATTCTAAAAAAGACAAAGCATAAGAGATCTACCTAAACAAAGCTCCTTTAAATCAGGTAAAATTTTGGAAATTTTGAATTTTATTCTGTATTGTGAAGGAAACACAGAGAAACTTCTCTATAAAACTAACATTCACATACAGGATCCCTACACACATTCAAGTGCTCTTTTAAAGGTACAGAAAAATGACACATTTTTGTACTTCCACTAATTTCCTCTTCCAGAGACTTCTCCTGTACTTTCCTTTCTTTTCCCATAGATTAATTCTGAGAAGTGTCTTTGCTGTCTGCGTAAATATTTTAAAAGTTGCCTTGATCTTCCCCATTATTCACCCATTATGACACAAAGCAGATCTGATGCTGAAGTAGGACTATACCTTACTAAATTTATTTTTAGTGGCTTGCATGATTCCTTCCAACAGAGGATCAAGAGAAGATTGAGTATAGTACTTTCCAAATTATGTATCTTGTCTTGAAAGCAAAGAGAGTCCAGAGCTAAAGAAATGTAAATCAATAAATCAGTAAATCAATTCAATGTAATTTCAGTGTTCAAAAAAGCTTCTCTTAGTAACAATTTGCCAGTAGGAATATCTGCTCTTTATCTGCATTTCAATCTTATTCCACTGAAATTAAAAAAACTCTTGGGCAATTCTGAAGTGCTAAACTGACCTAAAAATCTACTCCATAGGACAAGCAAATATGGCAGCATTTTATTTCTGTGATTCAGAAAATATTTTTTATACTTATAGAAGTAATATTTTTCTCTAAAATTAAGAGCAAAACCAGTGTGAGGTTAAACCACATTGCTTCCACATTGTCTTTAGCAAAGTTGCTTGGGAATTATCATGACCAAATTTAATGATATCACAACAAATTAGTGTCTGATTTCACCTTGTCCTTGCATCATAAACCTTTGAGGGAGGAATCACAACATCAGGTGGGAAAGCAGGAAAGCATGAAACAACACTTAAGAGTTGGACTCGACCATCCTTGTGGGTCCCTCCCAACTCAGCATATTCTGTGAAACAAATGAGCCATCTCATCATTCCCAAGAGCCTCACATGGGTAACCTTTTCCTTGTGAGGAAAAAGAATTTTTGTCAGTTTAAAACAGCTAAAAATGTAAACAAAGTAAAATAAACCAAAATAAAATAAAATAAAATAAAAACTTTTAATGATCCTCATGTTAAGTCACACCTTAGTACTATAGGCTAGTGAAATGGGGCTGCAGGCAATCTGCATCTAGCTCCAAGGTTACAGATTTTTTACTCTTAATCAAGACAGAACAGGAGATGAACATGAAAGCACCAACAAAGAAGTAAAAGACTGATCTGCCATCAGAGATTATCCGGCATGACAGCTCTTGTTTCTGATCTTTCCAACTCAAGAAAACATAAAGGAGTAACACCTGGGCTTGTGACAATTTAAAAAACAAACAAACCAACCAACACATGGAAATAGCCACTGTCATTTCATTTTAAAATAAAACAAAATAAAATACACCAGAACAAATTGGTTTTTGAAACACCACTTTCTCTGATGGATTAATTGTCTACCTTGCATGCTCTTCATGATAAATACCACATCTCACATGCTTGCGCACTGACTGAAGTAGCAAGATTGTCAGCTCATTTGAAACCCCTCTAGGTATTAATTTATATATTAAAATAACAGAAATGTAAAAAATCTCCTGTGATTGTAAGACTTAGAAGAATAACAATGTCATTTTTAATATTTTATAACTGTTCTGTTTCCAATATGTGTCTGCTCTCCTGTAACATATCCCATTTTTTTTTCTCATTCCTTTTTCCATTTCTTATTTCACTCTGATATCATTTCTTATCTGTTTCTGCAGTTGCTTTCAGAAATGGAAGCTAGAAACAACTCCTGCTGAAAGATAACAGCTCTGTTTGCAGATTAAATAGTCCATGAGGAGATTTAGCACCTGCAGGGGAGCTGATTCTGCTCGGTGCGAAGCACCATCAGTCACGCTCTGAGCATCAACAATCACAGCCAGCATCACTGGGCTTAAAAGTGGCAGTGTTTTACTGGATCCAACCCTTTCAAAGAAGACAGACATAAAAACAAAAAGAAAAGTAAAGACATGGCTTAAATATGTGTTTACAAGGGCATGTAGTGTTAGGATGAGGGTAATGGCTTTAAACGGAAAGAGAGGAGGTTTAGTGTTGTGGTGGTTGAAACTGCCCCTGCTTTAAGGTTTTTCCTCTCCTGCGATGTATCCTGTGGTTTTGCCTTATGGTTCTCCCCTTAAGTTAAAGTAATGGTTTATCTCCTGGTTGGTGTACACCACATAATGTTACTCCCTCTGTCAATCATTTGTAAGCCCTTACCCCCAGTTCTGGAAAGTTCTCCCTTGTTCAGTTCCCCATTGGCTCTGGCTCCCTTTCTTCTCCCCTCTCCTTCCCCAATTGGATGTAACTCTCTCACCCCCCCTTATCTCTGCCCCTGGACCCTCACCTCATCGGACCCTGATGCTCTCTCTTCCCCTTTCACCCCCATATAAAATCTTGTGCATGAGCTATCCACTGGCTCTTTGTCACTGGAACTTTCCAGTGTGGACCTCCATTAAACATCGGAACTCCAAACGAAGAGCCCCTCCTGCCACTTTGTCTCCGCTGGTTGCTTGGATCGTGTGTGTGCCTGCCTGCACACACCTCGCAGGGAGTGCCTGCTGCGTGCGAAGGGATTGCGAATCCCGCAGGAGTGGCTCGACAAGGGACGCTTCCTGGAAGGTCACTGCGCCTGGATCTCACACCCTCACACCCTTCCTGCCTCGAGAAAAGGCGCAAGCAACAGTTTAGCTTTGATATTAGGAAGAATTCCTTTACTGTGAGGATGGTGAAGCACCAGAATACATTGCCCAGACCACATTGTGGATGTCCCAGGAAGTGTTCAAGGCCGCATTGGATGGGGCTTTGAGCAACCTGATCCCGTGAAAGGTGTCCCTGAAGGTGTCCCTGTCCATTGCCAGGGGAGTGGAACTAGATGAGCTTTAAGGTACCTGCCAACCCAAGACATTCTAGGATTCTATGAGCAATGGAAAATTTTGCAATATGGATATAACGTAATCTAATTGTGATTGGAATTTTTAATACATCTTAAAGCAAGAATTATCGAGTTAATTTCAAATGAAGCATCAGATATTAAATAGTACATGTACTGAAAACCTCACTCTTGTACAGTTGACCTACTCTGCCAGCCTCTAGCACAGCACAAAAATCTGAAGACAACTTAAGGAAGTTCCTGAAACTTTAGATAAATATATATCATAATACAGTGACAGGCAATTGTTAAGGAAAAATTTTGTACACTATAATACTCTTCTCAAAGCAAATTAAATTAATCAGAGAGTATGTATAAAAAAAAGTTTAAATTTTGAAGAAAAATATCATTACTGGGTTTTGTTTAATTCTTCCTCCCAAAACATGCCCTGACCTCAGAGAATGACATACAGACTGAGGCAGTAATCTAGCATTTCCCTATAGGATATTCTGCTTAGAATTACCTAATAAAAAACCTCCTAAAACACCCCAACCAAACATACACACACAAACCCCCCAAAACCACAAAACCAAAATGACAAACAACAAAAAAACCCACACTAAAATGAAAATGTTTTTTTAAATATGTTTTTGAAAATCAGGCATACTGAATTACATGCATTAAATTTGGTTAAAGCTGGACCAGCCCAAAGAAAACACCTTTTCTCCACCTTCTTAACATTCTGTGAGTATTTGTGCATGTCTAAAACTAGGACATACAGATGTTCAGAGTTACGGTGGTGTGAGAGACAAAACCAGCAGTAAGTCTCAGTCACTGATATAAACACTGTACATTTTCTAGTGTTTTTAGCTTCACAGTGTCCATCTATTGTCCTGACTATAGAGGAGAACAAAACCAGATGGAGATCTATTTCACTTCCGCAACTCAAAATTACTAGTTATATTTAGTCCAAATTAGTTGCTTTAGCTCCTACAACATCGAAAGACAATACACCAGCAAACTCTGAAGTTCACTTGTCCCAGCATTTCACACACCTGCTTTAGACTGGGCTGACTCAAATCTGGTGGTACTCACCTCTCTCCACTGGTTACAAGGACATCCTTGATAATTAACCCATTAGACTCAGGCTAACCCAGCTCTACAGGCAGCTACAATTTATAAACTGATTTCCAAAAAGTAATTCAGACTCATACCTAGTAACAAATTTATGCATCCAAGTTATAAAGACTTGCTGATTTTGACCACAATAATCTGGCAAACATCATACAGGAAAAAAGGAACAGAGCAATTCACACAGTGATGCCAAGTCCTAGTCTAGTATTTTACTCAATGGATCATCCTGCCTCTTGGAGTCGCACACAATTTTATATCAGGTATATGAAGGTGCCTCCTTTTTTCACAGGACTACAAGGCATTTATTTGGTAGGTCTGCAGCTTACTTGACTACCAAGGTGGAAAGCAGTGAAATAACGAATTGGCTTTGCTCAGGAAGGTTAACCCCACCTTTTTCTTTTTTTTTCTTAATATTTATGAAGCTATTTTAACACCTGAAATCAGGTTCCTCTCTGTTTATGTAGTAGAAATGGGACACATATCTACAGCCAGCATACAAGTAAATACAGGACTAAAACATTATTTGAAGATGTCCAGAAGTGTTCAGAAAATGAGGTTATGCTATTGCTACCAACCCTCTTAACCTGCATGTCACATAAATCAAGGTTCTGTAAACTCACTTAGCACAAGATCCAGTATTACTTTCACAGAATAAGCAGAGTTGGAAGGGACCCACAAGGATCATCGAGTCTAGCTCTTAGTCCTGCACAGGACAGCCCCAAGAGTTGCACCACGTGCCCAAGAGCGTTGTCCAAACACTTCTGGGACTCTGCCAGGCTTGGTGCTGTGACCACTTCCCTGGAGACCCTGTTCCAGTACCCAACCACCCTCTGGGTGAAACACCTTTTCCTAATATCCAACCTAATAATTTTGATGCAGCCAAGGACAAGGACATTTGGCTTTCTGGGCTGCAAGGGCACAGTGCCAAGTCATGTCCAGTGTACTGTGAGAGATGGCATGGAAAGATTTACTGAAATCCAAAAAGATCACATCAGCTGGTTTCCCTTCATCAACCAGCTAGGTTACCGTGTCATAAAAGGAAATCAGGATTGATAAGCAGGACATTCCCCTCATGAAGCCGTGCTTGCTGTGATCGACGACTGTGTTGTCTTTCGGGTGCTTTTCAATAACTCCCAGAATAATTTTCTCAATAGCTTTACCAAAGGCACTGAAGTGAGACTAACAGGCCTTAGTTTATGGGGTCCTCCTTCTTACCCTTCTTGAAAATTTGGACAATGTTCATCAGATTCCAGTCAGCTGAGACCTCTCCATATTCCCAAGACCGCTCAAAATCATTGAGAGAGGTTTTGCGATCACATCAGCCAGCTCTTTGAGGATTCTTAGATGAATCCCATCAGGCCCCATGTATTTCTAGGGATCCAGCTGGAACAGCAGATCCCACACAATTTCAGGGTTGACTGGGAGTTGATCATTCTCATAGTCATGGTCCTCCAGATCAGGGCACTGACAACCCTTTAGTCCATCATCTGTGTTGAAGACAGAGGTAAAGAATGTGTTAAACACCTCTGCCATGTCCATGTGCCTGTTTGTGAGGAGACCACCCTCATCGTGTAATCGGCTGATGTTGTTTTTACACTGCCTATTGCCATTAATATATTTGAAAAACCTTTTTTTATTGTCCCCCACAGTTCTGCTCAGCTTCAACTCCAGCTGAGCTTTGGCCACCCAAATTTTCTCCCTACAGTGGCCAGCAGCGTCTCTGTGTTCTTCCCATGTCACCTGACCTTGCTTCCACTGGGCATACACCTTCCTTTTTTGCCTTATTTCCAAGAGAAGACTCCTGTTCAGCCAAGCTGGCCTTCTGCCTCACCTGCTCGAATTCTGACACTTGGGAATTGTTGCTCCTGTGCTCTGAGGAGGTGATGTTTAAAAAGTGGATTAATGGACCTCAGCACTTGCAAAAAGAATTTCCCAGGGATCTTACTAATTCCGTGAGCAGCCTAAAGTCTGCTCTCTCATACCCAGAGTTGAGGTTTTGTCACTTTTCCTCCTGTTAACAGAGATTTTAAACTGGATCACTCTGTGGTCACTGTGGCCCAGACGGCCGCCAATCTCCACTTGGCTCAGGAGACCCACTCTGCTGACAAGCAGGAGATCAGGGAGGGCACCTTTCTGAGCTGGCTTCCTTTGGATCTGTTCCATCAAGTTGTCATCCAGGGTTTTCAGGAATCCTTTTGCCTGGGTTGTACCAGCTGTGTGATGCTCCCAGTTAATTTCTGGCAAGTTGAAGTCCCCCATAAGGACGAGGGCAGTCGATTTGGAAGTGTCCCTTAGTTCCTCAAAGCATAATTTGTTGGCATCAATGTCCTGGCTGGGAGGGCTGTAGCAGACTCCCACGATGACATCCACAGCATTTGTTTGTCCCTTGATTCTTATCCAGAGGCTCTCAATTGTGCCATTGCCAACTGTGAGCTCCATACATTCTATCCCTTCTATTACAGTGCTATCCCTCTATCTCTCCTGCCCTGCCTGTCCCTCCTGAAGAGCTTGTAACCATCCAACAAGGCCCTCCAGTCACAGGACTCCTCCCACCAGGTTTCACTTATGCCAATGACGCCAAATCTCTGGGACTGGGCAGAAGCCTCGAGCTCCCTTTGTTTGTTGCCCATGCTGGGTGCAATAGTGTAGAAACATTTCAGGCGTGGTACTTTGTAACCAACATCTCCTGAAGCAGACTGAGGGATCCTATTAGTGCTTGTTTCCTCAAGTTTTGAGACACCATTCCATCACTCATGTCTGGCCATACTGGTTTTGTCACTTTCTCCTGTCTAGGCTAGTTTAAAGCTCTGCCTATGAGCCCCGCTAGCTCCTGTGCCAGAGCTCTTTTTCCCCTCTGAGATCGGTGCATCCCATCAGGTGTCAGTAGACCAGGTATTGAGTAGATCATCCCATGGTAAAAACCCCCAAAATTTCTCCTATTACAGCAACCTCAGAGCCATGCATTGACCTGATGAATCTGCCTATTCCTCTCAATATTATTCCTTATTACTGGAAGGATCGAGGAAATAGCTACCTGTGCTCCTGATCCTTCTACCAATCATGCCAGTCTCTTTTGATTTTTGACTTTGGTTGAACTTGTACAAAAACTGCCGTGCTAGGGATCCATCACAGCACCGAGACAGTCAGCTGTGCATCCCGAGATGCAGTACAGATGATGCTAAATAGCAAGCCTTCTTCCTGCCCATCCCTCCCATCTACCTCTTCTTATTCAGCAAAATGGTTCAGACACATCCCATTTTCATGAACTCCACAGGCTTAAACTTGGTTTTAAAAACATGGAGGTACTACTGTCCTGATTTAGTAAAATCCAGAAGCCTTGGATTTAACAATACCGCAAAAAGATGCAAGACAAATCACTATGAACACCTGGAAGTGTCCCAGGTTTGACTTTCAGGAGGCAGGCATGTGTACATGTCTAAACCACTCATGCTGTTAGAGCTATATCATCAAGTTATTACATTTTAAAACGAATACATATTTCTGAATGCTGCAGTAAAGCTGGTGTTTTCAGATACATTAATTGAGTGAATTTCATGCTGAATACATCTGCTTAAAATGCTGTTACAAATGTCATATGTGGAAATGAATGCAGTCTATCCATCAGCAGTGTTTTTTACTGTGTTTTGGGGCAAAGCACAGGCAATCAAACAATACCAAGGGGAGAAGTGAAAGTTCTGTTTTTCAGCTTGCAGTGCCTTCCAAGAGGGACTGAGAGCCTTCCTGTTCCTACTGAGCATATGCTGCAAGGAGGAGTCAGAATTCCTTTCATCGAATTAACAGGCAAATAAGAAAAGGTGATGGGAGTAGAAGGAAGGGAAAACTACAGAGACAAATCTAAAGAAGTAATTTCATTGTGCACAGTGTGTCTGACTGTTGCTGAATAAAACAAAGACAATTTGATTCATTAAATGGAGATTGCCATTTTTGTAAACACAGACTGCAGGCTATTGATTTAACTGAGTAAATTCCATCTATACTGGTACTTTTTGGGATGCTCTAAGCCTTTTAAATCACTGCAAGCAATTTGGCATATTTTTCTGTGTTTTAGTTACTGTCATTAAGAAAGGGTTATTTCATTTAATTTAATGGCACTTGTAGTGAGAGTATTGAATATGTGCAAGTCTAATAACAGGCTTTCAACAAAGGGATACAAGATTCAGTTCTGACAAGAAAAAAGGATGATCAGGTACCTTTAGCAAGGAGCAAGCCTGACCATGCTGGCATTCATGTTTTGTGGTGGTGAGATTATAATTGGGAACAATTTGTCAAAGCTAGGTCAGTCCCCAAATCTACCAAAATATTCAATGGATTTGAGAACTGCAAGATATTGGTTATCAGAGCCTAAAGTTAAAATGTCATGGTGTTTCAGCCTGGAACTAGCAGAAATTCAATGCCTGAAATTGCATTTTAGATAATCATTTCCTCACAGAAGAGAAAAAGTCTGTAAGCCTAACAATGCTAAAACCTTTTCCATTCTATCTAAATTAAGTTCGAAATTTGAAAGAGCTGCTCTCTTTTCAGTCCTACATATAGAGCAAAAGAGAAAAGCTGAGAGGAGAGAGGTTTCTTTTAGCTCAGTTATCATCACTTTGTACACGAATGGACTTGATGATCCTTGTGGGTCTCTTCCAACTAAGGATATTCTATGATTCTATGAAGTCATGTTTCACTGAGAGCCTCAAATTCTCTATTTGGAAAGGGATGTTTCCATGGAGCTGCTTGTCTGCTTTGCATCACATTCCCAGGGATTTCTCAGCACTATGCTATGCCCTAGGAAAGTACACCTTACTTCTATTCCCACAGAAGTTCTCATTCATCATCTCTTATTAGGTCTCAAGGTAAAAATTTCCATCTGTGTACTTCAATTGTTGAAATAAAGTAATCCATCACAGTCTATTCATTCTCCATGAACTACTGGCATCAGGTATAACAGATTTACTGTGGTCTCTGCCCTACAGATTAAAAGGTAAAATCTCAAACAAATATAAAAATTACTGAAAAAATTCCAATGTAGACATGAGCTGATGTAAATTCTCCTCTGATTGTTAAATGTAAACTGATTTTTTTTTTTTTTTTTTTTTTACTTCACAGGGGCTTGAATCCATTCATAATGAGAAACTATGGGGGAAAAAATTATAATTATTGAAATTGACACTTCTTGTAGCACAGGGGAAAAAAAAATCACACTATAATTTACCAAGAGAATGAGCAAAATGAGAAATTTTGATACTATAGAATTGGAATTTTGCAGGTTTCCTAAAGATTTTTCCTTATGTCCCATGAAGAATGGGGCATAAAACTTCATATTTTGCACATACATAAAACAAATATTCTTAATATTTGGAAAATAGAAATTATACTCATGCAAATAATAATCCCCTAAGCACATGTGGAACTTTGAAATAATGAACAATGAATGAATCATGTTTAGGCATTTGCCATTATTAGGGATAGATTAAAAAACTACATGCATTGATGTCTTCTTTTCTTCCCAGCTGATGACCCAACTTTATTTCTTGCCAGCTGGCCTGTGATGGAGGAATTGAAACAATCAACTGGATTGGCAAGGAACTAAGCCAAGAGTGATAGTGATCTTTGCATCTACAGTGACAAACTTTAAAATGACATCTCAGCTTCCATGTGCTATTTCTTTTAGCCAAGAAATCTAATGATCTCCTTCTATAACAAGCCTGCTGTAGCTAAAGACAGAAAAAGAGTTTATCACAACTGAATAAAGTTCTGCTGTGCAGAAGAAAATTTTCAAATTTTCAGAACAATCTTCTGTAGGAGCTAAAAACCTCACTGTTTTGCTTCTTTATAAGCATTATAGACACTCATTGATTTTGTTAACACAGTATTTTATAGCATATATATGGTGCACACATAATTTACAAAACCCCCTTAAAAGTACAACACTGTTTTATAAACAGTCTCCCAGCCAGAGAAGGGAGAAAAAGAATGAACTGCATATGACAAACATTTGTCAAGCTGCTTAACACATTTCTGCAAGGCAGTTGAGAAATTCACTGATAATGGGAGTAGGAAGAATATAAACAGAGCAGATGTAGAGCTAGCAGACAAGTGGACAGGATAAATTATTTAAAAGAGAATGTGGCAAACATTTCTGTTTTTATAAAGGATTAACAGTGCTCATTACATAGGTACCTATAAACAGTTTCCTTGGCAAGTGATAAATATATATTGCAGAACTATAAATGGAGTTCACAGTCATTTCTGAAAGGAAATAAGGTAATGTATGCTTATTAAAATTCAAAATGAAAGATTTGTAAAATCCGAAGACATCAGCTTTTGGTGTCATATAAACGAAAGTAGCCCCAGCAGACACAGGAAGGTCACCGCCATCTAAATAAGATGAAAACTGTGCTGTTGTAGTCACTTGATTTGAACTTATTAGGAGAGCACTTGCCAGCTCATCAAAGTATGGTCTTATTGCTGTTAAGCTCCTTCTCATCCAGCATCCGTCCTCTGGATCATTAACATCTTTATCCAGGTACAAAGGCACTGCTGCTAAACCTACTGCAAGTCACCTGCTATAAATCTGTTTGGAAGTTGGATTGTGTGGTCAGAGGACTCTGACAGTGTTTTTACACATTAAACACATACATCACACCTACATATGAATTTCTTTTGCCTCTTCAGTCTCCCCATGCATTTACTCTTCTACGTCTCTCCGTACTGTGGCTCTCTGAAACCAGAACTGGCTTGGTATTTCTGTCTGGCACAGCGCCAGGGTTTAACAAATAAGAATTAGTAACAATATTCCAGAGGGTGTTGTGCAGCGCCGGAGGAAAGCTGTCGTGAGGTCACATGTCAGCTGTGTCTGCTCGCTGCCAGCGGGATTTAACGGGTTTCAAGGAGAACCCCTGCAGAATACTGAGCAGGAGAACCCCTGTGGAGTCATTCATACAAACCCTGCATCCCGCTACCAGAAATAACATCCTGGGGAATAAGGTTGGGGAAAGCAAAAAAGGCAAGGAAAAATAAAATAAGCAATAAACTAGACACACGCGTACAGCCAAACCGCTTGGAAGTGAAAACTCAGCAGGAAGGTAAATGTTGCTACATAACTCTGAGACCACATACGACACAGAACCTCCAATTTTCATGCAGTTTAATTGTAAGTTCTTTCCTCCTTTGGGAGTTAAATCAGTGAGAACCATATAACATAAAGTGGCTTGTTGTGGGCTCTATCTCCTGCAATCAGTGCCTAGTTTCATTTTTTCATGAATGCTGCCTCTGTTGTTGCAAGCATTGTTTCTCTGCTCCTGTATAACTGGATTGCAACAAAAGGTGTGTGGGAATTTTTAGATGGAAAAGTCTGCTGAATTTGAATGAGACCATTCCACTCTCTCATTTCAAACCACGCCAAAGGGTAGATGTAGAGGCTGTAAATGACATGCAACTAAGCACTCAACAAGGAATTCATAAAAAAGATTGAAATGCAAACTGAGTGGTCCAAATAAAAAAAGGCTGAGTCTTGTCTTTTAATTTTTAATTAAAAACTCACTGCATGAAAGCCTTGTAATAAGTTAAAAGGGGTAAATTAAGGACCTTGACAATATTTATAGAACAAAGCAGAACATTACATCTTTCTGTGACTGAAAGGGATGTGGTGAAAATCAATCAGAACCAAGATGCATCCTTCTTTCCACTTATTATACTTGTATTAATTCAATTACTGATTTCTTTGAGACTCTCCTACCCCACTGTTTCCACCCTGACCCCAGAATAAAACATTTCACCTTAACACTACTTTTTAACCCCAAAACATTTCTGCATTCATGTCTGGTGTGGAATTAGCAGCCTCAGAGAATGGCATCCCACACAGTTCACTGCATGGGAAGAGGATGAAGAGCATAAAACTGCTTTAGAGTGGTCCTCCCAGCCTGTGTATGAAGATCATAATTTTAAGGCAAATTTGGCCAGTTGTGATTTACACATTCAAGTAATAGCTACTGTACTTTGGTTTATTATGGCAACCATCCAGGACCATTGCAGTTGGCAATTGCCATGTGCTTCATTGAAATGTTAGATCCAACTGGTCACATTTCATTCATTCTCAGAACTTCTTGGCATTTTCAGTGCTTGGTAATATCTAGGTGCAGTTATCCCACCACTCCTTTTATTGACATAGGAAAAAAATTAAATAACTCAAAATTACCTGTCATTACTTCAAAGAGTTATAGACCAGAGTCATTTTTGACATCACTTCTCATGATTCCAGGAGGGGGAATGTTTCCTTCAGTAAGTGCTAGAAAGGTATAAGGAAAAACTCTACCGAAGAAAAAACCCCAAAACCTAGCTCCTTATTGAGGCAGATATTCACTTTGAGAGTTGCATTCACAGTATGCTTTCAAGCCACATGCACATATTTCCAAGCTTTCTTCTCTCCACAGACATCCCTCCCTCCACGTTTCATGCAGTTTTCTACAGCAATGCTTTCAAACCAGTGCCCTGCACACAGACAAAAGCAAAATATCCCTTATGAGTGCATGAGGACAAAACCAGCATTTGATGCTGTCTTGAACAAAATGCAATTAAAATGAAAACATGCTGTCTTTCATTCATTCATTCACTGATATTCTCTACCAATTAGCATATGTATTCCTTTATAGTATTTGAAGATGCTGAAGAGCATTTTTACTAAAAGTGGCGGAAATCATCTTCTCAGGGAAAAGTGCAACTTTGGTATGGATGGGCAAAAGAACAAAAAAAGGAAAGGTGTTGTGTGACCTGGGAGCTCCTGCCCCACTCAGCAGTTTGGGAGAGCGATGTGACGGGGCAGCCTCAGCCACTCCTCACCTGCGACAGCAGCTCCTGCCCGGCCCTGGGACAGGACACTGCAGAGCCCTGCAGATGCACTGCAGGAAACAGGACCATGCTCCTGTGCTTTCCAGAGGGAGCTAATGCCTTGTGAATGCTCCCCACAGGCAGGCTGGGCCTGAGGACACTTGTTCTGGAAGGCTGCAACCAGAGGTTAAGACAACTGTCTTCATACAGCACCTCTCAGGTATCACCACAGCAGGTGCTCTCTACATTTTTGAACATAACCTGCTCAGATTCACACTTAAATAGATACAGAAGAGCTCACTGAAATTAAAAAGCTGTTCTTGACCACTTTTCAGTGGGTAGTTTGTCTGACTCCAAGTTTCGGTATGGTATTCCTTCATGCTTCAAGAGAACTTTAATTGAGACTTTGATATTCCCTCACTCTAAATTCTCCATAAGATTTCAAACTACTAAAGGTGTGCAGGTCCAGGAACAGATGTTCTGGGTGCTTGGAGCAACTGGCAGAGGACCAGGGTTAGCTCAGTGTGCAGACACACACCTCCATCTCTGGATCAAGCCCACAACCTCCAGTTAGCTACATCGTAACATTCAGAAAGACAGGCAAACAATTCTAAAGGTTTTGTGTGAAGGAGAATCTGCTAAATACCTGTGCAAGCTTTGCTCTTTTCTATTCTAACCATTTGAAAATCATGTCTCATTTCAAGTCTTAATTTATTAGATTGAAGCCTTCAGCCATTAGGACCCTTTATGCCATTCTGCTAAATTAGGTGTCTCTCTTCTAGAATAAATACTTTCACCAGGATTTCTCTGGAACATGAAATGCCACCCTTTAGCTCTCTCATTACTAAGCTAAGCAGATCAAGTTTCTCACCGTGAGAAACATCACCTTTGTCAATCTTTTCAAGCTTATCAGTATTATTTCCAAGGGGAGAATGTGATGGCTTCTAATGATGCGTATTATTTCTAGTCCCTTTCAGCTGGTTCATGCATATGCAGATGATATTTGGTCTCTAACACCCCTTACTACACTGGAAATTATATTCCACTGGTCACCACCAAAGCTCTTAAGCCAACCTAGTGTGATTGCTTTTAAAAATACCTCCTTTTCTAGACAGGTTCTTTTTATGTTACCCTGTTTTTAGTGACATTAGGTGATGTTGATTTTTTTGAATTTTATGTATTTTAGATCGAAACCTATCATAATGTCTTATTTTTCTTCTATTCAGTGAAGAAGTCAAGGAGATTGAGGAGAAAAAAGTCTGTGTATGGAAAGAAAAAGAAATAAACTATATGGAAAAATACTTTCTGAATAGTCAGGAAATGCCATTATAGTTTCCCTTATGTACCAGTACGTATTAGAACATTATCCCTCATTTAAAATAATATAATATAATCTGTCACTTTGGCCATGTAATAATTTTTTTAAAACTTCTATTACAAATATACCCTTTTTATTTTCAGTATAAATATGAAGTGAAATTTCTGACTATTGCAGGAAGAAAAATCCAGCAGAATGAAGATTGAACTGAAGCTTACTTTCATTATATATCACCAGTCTTGGCAGGACATTGATCATTTGAAAAAGCATTTCTTACTTTAGACAAAAAAAAATTCCTCAAACCTAAATTAAACAAAACAAAAAATTGCAGTTAAAAATAAATAAAATCAGAAAATGGCTGGCTATTAATGTTGTAGTTCACAAACCTGGTGCAATGGAAGAGTGCAACTTAAAGGGTAATAATGTCTGGTTATATTAATTTCTGCAGTACTGCAACCAGTTTACAAATAAGAGGCACACCATCTGTTCTCTAAAGAACCATATGAAAAAATGACTGCTAGCAATTAAAAGGTTGTACACAAGACAATTTCTGCAGATTTCACTTCTTTTCCTGTGCTGTGTTGGTTTGTTTGCTTGGTCTGGAAACTATGTCATCACAAATACCAGTAGATGGTCTTTCCAATGTTCTTTTTTTCTGTTTTAGCCTACTTAACTTACAGATGTACTTTTTAAAATCAGTGTATTTGGTATTCATGACCAAAGTGAATTTGTAGACAAGATCTGAGAGAATTATATGGGTTTAGGTTTAGAGCTTTTCCCATCCTTACAGACTGATGATAGTTGAACATTTTTTCTGCACCGGCTAATGTATTTTTTCTCTCTGGCCTCTCAATTATTTTTAGTTTTCCCTTTCTCTTTTTAGTAGTTATGGTACATTAGTGTAAGCACTGCTTCTTTCAGGTTATGCTATTACTGAGACTTTGCTAACATGTGGACAGCAATGCTGTCACAACTATTTCACTGTTACAGATTTTCACAGTCCTAGAGGGCTTAAAGTTAAAAGAAGCTATAGATTCATTAATGCATTGTGCAATTTGATTGCATTAATGTGTTCAGTAACATGCTCAGATCTTCAGAACAAGTCTATGGCCTTTGAGTTCTATTTGAGAGTGATTCCTACATATACAATACCGTTCTGGCATGTGGCATAATTGCTATCCACATAAGTCAATAAAGACATAGTGAAATACAAAACAAAGTCATACAGGAGAATTAAATGACACAGGCTGCAATATTATTTGTTGTCTTACACGTTCTCTTAGGCCAAAAAAAGTTTTCCCTAGAAAAGCAGTTCCAGCACACTACTACTATAATGCCTCGGAATGTTAGCTGAGCTTTCGCAGCAGAGCCACGATGATTATTTTGGTTTCCATTGCAGTAGGTCTAATCAACATCAAGTACTTTCTTTTAATGTGTGCCCACCTGTGAAAAAGCACACAATACTCCTGTAGATAGAATAGCATAAAGATTAGGACTAGTAGGAATTAATCCCTAATTTTAAGTTACAGAAACACCTGGACTCCTGCAAAAATCTCTACTTGTTGCAGAAAAGACCTTCGACAGACACTGTGCTAAATCAATCCTCCCTGCCAAACCCCTTGAAAGCCTATATAAGTGTGACTAGTAAGATATGATTGCATTTGTCAGTCACACCAAAAACAGGATTTTTGCTTCCTGTCGTGAAGAAGGTCAGAACCAGACCCTTAGGGCAGAAGATAAACCAGACCAGCATCTTCAAGGCATCTACACAGAACAATCCTGACTCATGAGACACAGAGGGCACTTTGGCCACACTGGCATTAAGAATCTTGTAATATCATTACTCCTCTTAGCTGCTACGGAACAGGTAAATTCAAAACTAGAGTGAACATATAAAGAGACTTCACATTCATTTACTGAATTATTTTAACAGCAGAGAATTTCATACCAGGATTTAAAAACAGAACATTTTACAGCTGCCAGTAAAATTGCCTCAATATATCTAAGCACGGGCTTGGATTTCCTGGAAATGAACCTTCATTTCGAAGCAATCTTGCTCTTGCTGATGTGTGGTAAAAGCCAGCACAGCACTGCTGTAGGCAGAACTGGAGTTTGATCAATGAGAAAAATTCAATTGTAATCAGCAATTAAGTGGATCTGAGATGAATGCAAGAGATGTATTTTCAGTGTGGAGGAAACCAGCCATACCAATTGCACTAATGGGACTTAGTTTTTAAATTTTATTTGTACTGTATGCTGGAAATTCTATGGGAATCTACACTGATCTATAAGGTACAAGAGCACTACACCTAAAAATGGAGATTGAGAATGATTATCCCATTTCATTTTTACTCATATGAGTGCCTGAAACTTTAAACACACATGGAAACTCCTGATTTATCACATTATATAAGAAGTATCTCTGCTCATAAGAAACTAAGAGGAGTGGGTAGGCACAACCCTATTCTGGAGCTGGGAGCACATCACAGACAAAGGAAAGCGCAAGACTGGGCTCCCCTGGCACAGCCAGTGACAGGGGAGATGTAAGGAGGTGTCAGGAACCATGGGCACCCACTTTCCTCTCCGGTTCCAAAAGTCTGTATATTTTTCAAAGTGAAAAAATTGTCCATTTTGGCACTTGACAATTGGCTTGGGAGAAAAACAGTGACAGCACTGAAAAATGATCCTACTGGTGATGAAGCTGCAAAACTAAAGAGTTGCCTAGGCAAGGCAGAAAATATAATTTTACAAATTGGTCTTTCTAAGAGCAACTGACTTCTACCAACAACATAAGTTTGGCAACAGGCAAAGATTCTCATTTGCACCTGTGGCACCAACTTAAGCCTCTATTTTCTGTATTTCCTTTTCATAACCCATGCTCTGCTCCTAAGAGAATAAAATAAACTGCCAAGCACCAGGCTCGGTATTACAAGGCTGCAGGCCACACACTGACACAGCAAAGATAAAGCGTCTCTACTGTAAGAGTAGATGTGGTGTCCAGGTGAGAAACTTTCTCAGAACCTGTTCCAAGGCAGCCTGAATGACTGTCACTATGATCACCACCTCATCGCTAATTGCTCCACGCACAGTGCACATTTATTTTGCTTTTTCCCTTTTCCTCACAGGGCTCTATAATCTCTGTAGCGAGGGAAAATGCTGTCCCATGAAATCTCCATGGCAAAACATCCGTGTGTAAACAAGGTAACGCACTGCAGTCACATGGGTGCTTTCCCTCCCCACCCTTGGAGGAAGATGAGGGGATAAGCACTGTGCAAGCCCATATTCTGTTTCACCTGGCCTGATAGCAATGGGGTAAGAGTCTATGGAGTAGTAAAGCCATACTCCAAGGGCAAATACTAATGTAAGCAAGAACTAATCTAACCATTACCCATTACTAGAAGTATTGTGGTGGCACTTTGCTCCTATGACTAGACCTGGGTTCAGGTGCCAGCCTTGCCCCTGTTCTCAAGGCTCTGACCCTCTGGTTCTCTCTGGGACTTTAACAGAGTCCCAGTCCTTTGGTTGCTGTTTTGGAGGAATAAGTAGCCAATGCAGACAGCACAATCTAATGTTGCATACAAGTCTTAGGCAGTTTCAAAGGAACAGCAAGGTACATGATCTTCTCTAGAACCAGCTCCACTGCAACAAACCATCCATCACCCCCGAAGAAAACTCAGGAAAGGATTTTGCATTTGCTACAGGTTCCAGATGGGTCCCATAGAATTCAAATATAGTTTTACTACTGACTTGTTTGAAACACTTTACCTCCCATGCCTGATTTCAATGAGGTTGTTCTTTATGCTCCCTTCCTCCCTTGATTAGGGTACACCTGATGGACTAATGAGGAAGAAAGAAGCAGCTACTCATTCCACAGCTAGCAGGTCTTCTTTCTCTCTCAAATGTATCATCCAAAACTCTTGCTGACACTTTTAATGAACGTCTAAAAAATATTCATCAGTCTGACTACAGCCAGGCTTTAATTTGAACTCTATCTATGATGACCTCAAACAAAGCACTTAAAAAATCACTAGAACCCAGAAAAATAGAAATTTGATTTTCACTCTCATTTGTAATATGTCATGCAGCCATCATGTTTTATCAAATTATTCCAAAAACTGGTGAGTTAATTAGCAGGCTACAAAACTACTTCCCTACCACTCATGTAGCTGTAAGAGTAAATGAACTATATTGAAATCATGGGTTCGCTACAAAAAAAAGGATGCAAATATCATAACAGCTATGTAGGTTTTGTGTTCTGTCTCATGAAAAAGAAAGAGGGGAAAAAGGAAAGGGAGGAAAGAAAAAAAAAGAAAAAAGAAAAAGAAGGAAAAGGAAATAAGGTGAAAGGTGGTAGGAACTGACTTCCTGATTTACAGTTTAATTAACGGTGAAATAATTTGTTGAACATCAACAAGGTTTTAATGCTGCCCTGAAGGACTACCTGGAAGTTCTACAGTGTGTTAAGACTATAACATGCTTCAGTGACCAAGATAAATCAACAGTCAGCAAATCAGGGATCTGTATTTGAAAAATGGAAATCTGCTGTTTTCTGCTAAATGCTGAATTAATCTGTATTGTGAATCAATATTTTTGCTGTTGTCAATACCACAAAAAAAAAGAAGTAACTCATTACTCAGTTGTCACCCCTTCCCTTGCAAAGCTGTTAACCCCCACAAAGATGCTAGCCAGTCGAGAAAACCAGGAAGGAACAAGAGCAAATGGCACAAAAGATCATTTCATTTGCTTGACTAGGCACATTAATGAATTCCACTTAGACTGGAAAAATGCAGTGAGCACCACAGAATCATACATTGCTTTAGCTTGAGTGATTCAGTCTATGCCATTAAAACATACAGTAAGCTGTATTTAAGCAATTAGACATGAAAGAGCATAGGCTGGGCTGAAATAATGTTAGACCCCCAAATGCCTCGTTTGTTTTATGCCTATTGCAGTTTCAGCTTTAACTATTTCAAAATGACATATGCCCTGTTAGAGCTGTCTAACTGTGATTATAAAAAGCTACCTCTTTTTCTTTCCTACCAAAAAGCAGTTCTTTAAGTATTTTGTTCTTACACCCTTGTATAAATCCTTTCAATTCCTGTTAACAAGTTTGCTGCTCACAGGAGCTGCCTTCCAGAAAGTGTGATGGTGGCTAACAGGCAGGAAGTAAAGAGCATAAATAGGAAAGCTTTCCTTGGCATTAAAAGAAATAATAATTTATTCTCCAGGGTAGTTTTAGTATAACCCAAAAAGGGTGACAAAATAAAAAAATATTTTAATTACATCTATAGGTAATTGTAAAACCTTATTGGAAGAGACAGATTCTCTGCTCCTCTCAGATCAGAATGCAAAATATATAAATATGGAACTCAGATGAAGGACATAAAGGCAGACATGATAAGGTAAACTAAACTGTAAGGGACAGTTATGATTTTATCTCATTTTTACAGTTTTTCCAATAGTTTCCTGATGTAAAAAAATCCAGGTTTCACAAAGACTCAGTGATGGAGTCTAAGCTATATGCAGCAGCAAAGCGAATAAGGGAATACATTTTAGTAAAAGAGAGATCAGTACAGGAATCTTACAACAGAGGACTTCATAGATGAGAGTTTAAAAACAACCCCCCAATAATCCTACAGAGTTTAGAAAAACTTGTCACAGTGGAATCTTTAAGCACTAACTTTCACATTTTCACTTGTATATTAACTTATTTTTAGGATGTTATATTGTATCACAAAGCATATTTCTTTTGGTAGAAACAGGCTAGGTATATATTGTAAAAAATATTATTGCATTATAGCTACTAATCAGCAAGGTATGCTTCCACTTTTATTTCCAAGAGAACAAAGCATATACTAGATCTGTAGGTTATATTTTTTCCCTCTTAATTTCTTTTTTCAAACAGATAATATGTATTTGAGGCATTAAAACAAGATCTTAAAAGTAGGCATTAAAGACTCTAAAAGTAATGAATGAAATGTGATTTAGAGAAAAAAAATCCAAATAAACCAACCTCATAAAATTTTAAAATTAGGAAAAACAGATCTGCAAGGTGCATTCTAATGGGTTTCACATCTGAAGCAGTTGGTACTAAACACCAAAAGGGTCAAAATCTAGAGAAACTGAACACTGGTGTGATTCAATGCCACAAATTTTACTGTATGAGGCCTTCTCCCTGTTTTGAGCATTTACTGTTGATCACAGGCAGTATAAGGCCTTCCTCCACACTCAGACAACACAGGGAGCTCGTGATCAGGAAAAGGAAACAGGGTTTGTGAGATATCAAAACCCTCCCTCCTCTCTGCATAGCAGGAAAAATGTCTGTGCAGGCTCCGAGACAGAACTTAGTTCCCAACAAAGCAACTGTCATGAAAAGCACATGAATCTGAACAAGACCTTTCTACCCTTTTTGTAGCCCCATCCCTGTCAAATGTCTTCAAGTAGCTTATTTATTATTTTGTGGGGAGTCTTTCAGAGCAATCCTAACCTCTGTGCAGAGTCAACTTCACAGCAAAGAAACTAGTGACATTTGTGAGATCATGACATACTTTGGAGACAGTGAACTCCTATTTTTTTCTACCCCAGTGACTGTCTAGCCATGTTCCTGCCAAAAATTTGTTTTTCTCTTTCCATGTTTTCTGTTCTTACTTCCTAAATTAAATTACATTTGAATCAAAGATTTAACATAGATGAGTTTTCAGGTTGGTACTGAGAATAGTAATTTACCCATTTATCAAATTCAATTTTTCTTGTTTCCTCCAAAATTTTTGTCATATTTCTTCCAAGTAATTTTGTGAACTCAGCTATATTGCCACTATATAGTTAATCAAGCTGTGAATATTTAACAGAAGAAAAAAATAAAGAGAGAAAAAAGAAAATGGAAGTTTTGTTTATTTTATATTTGGATTTCAGCAAAAACACAAACTTCAATTTGCTGCTGTCTTTCCAAAATAAAGAGATGAAAATAAATGTAAAGGTTATGAAAGCATTTGTCTCAGCAGACTTGCAGACTCATGTCCTCTGTTTTTCAGAACAGGAGGAATGTGGATAGTGGCCAGGACATTTGTCAGACAAACTCCATCAACAACCATAACTCAGTGAGCCACATGTGTGCAATCTAGTAATCCTGGCAGATGAATATTATGTAACATTGAAGTTGGTGGACTTGGATACAGAAGAATTTATCTGTGCCTAATCATGTTCAGTTTATAGTGTGAGAACACACAACTACAGGATTGATACAGCAAGACAAACCAAACTTTTTTCCCCCTTATTTTAAAAAGACAAATACCAATCACCAAAACCAGCCGAAAGGATAAGGGACTAAAAAGAATTATGTCTTAAATGCAGACAAATAGGAGCCAGAGTGATTTTTCATAGAGATAAACAGGTCATCAGTACATGACATAACATATCAAAACCCCCTAGAATTGTTATTTAGATATTAATTACCTGTGAGGGTCACGTGGTTCAACCCCTCATTCAAACCATGACCAATCTTGTGATTCGTTTTTCCCTAAAATCTAACTAGATTTCTTTTGTTGCAACTTGTTCTACTTACCCTATCACATTTCATTTTTAGCTGCAGACAGTAAGGTCCTCCCTGACACACTTAGAGTTTAACCATCCCAGGCCCCTCAGCATCTTCTCACCTTTTTCTTCTTCTCCTTTTTCCTTTCCAAATATGCTCTCTGCTAACAGACCTTCACAAAGAACAGCTCTTGAAAGGTAGGAAAGACCAATGCAAACTTACTTAATCCCTGACTATGCTTTATTTCTGAATACACAGTTACACCTGTTATGAGACAACTTGTCTTCAGTGAGTGCACAGAGCTGGTACACTATTTAATGCAGGACCTCTCTCATGCTGTTTCCAGAGCTAGATGACAGGCAGAGACTCAGGAAGTAGATACTTCACTGGCCCAGAGCCTGACCTGACAAGATCACTGAACAGAGCTCTCGGGTCCCTGCCACCAGAGCCACCCTTCTCTCTCTCCTCCTCCTGGTCGCACGATCCTGCCCCACTGCCCTTGTGTTGACTCTAACCTTAGCCTGTAATACAGAACATATCACTGCAAGATCTTAGAATCAGACAAAATCCTAGAGACATCAGAATTTTTCAAAAACACAGTCTGATACACTGCACATATAGAATGCCATTACTGCTGCTCTCCAAATATTAAAAAAAAAAAAAAAGAAAGAAATTATCCCCAAACCCCCTTTTGAGTGGAACCATTGTCTTACATATAAAATTAACAGACCATATATAAGCCTGTCTCCCATGGATCTCTAGTAATAGTGTGTATAATAAATAGCCACATGACAGAATGCTGTACAGCCTGTGTTTTGGGTAGAGAATGAAGGACAACAGTGTGTGAGAGCCACAGAACCTTACCTAGGTTTATTTCTTTAGCAAATTTTTAGCATTAACTTTTTAATGGCATTTATTAAACTCCCTTTTATTTTAAAGAAAGGACTGGACAGACATTAAGGTGAGATTTTAATCTTTAAGTTTCATATATTGCTTGCTAAGTGCAGCTTGTCCCATTAGCATAGAAGCACACATACAACTGTAACCAGAAGCACCTAACTTGACAATCCCAGATGAAAAGCACACCTGAACTCCCCATGCCACACTGTGTGTTGGGAGAAAAACCAGCTTACTCCTTAATGAAAGACAAAGGGAGCTCAGACTGAACATTTAAACATCTCATTTTCTAAAACCGAAGAGATTACCAGTGTGTTAAGAGAAATAGGGCAGCCAATCTTGTTGAAAACATACTGTCAGATTTGGACTTCTTAGCTGATCAACAAACCAAGTATTCTTCAGCTCCAAACCACTGCAATAAAATATTTGAGATCTGTATCAGACTAATAAAGGATGTCTCTGTGAGACCACAAGAATGCTGGTTAGTCTGCTAGGATAACTACACAAATAGAAGTACACTGGATACAAAACCACACTCTTAGGCATTCTTAAATTATTTCACAGGAAATATGATAAGATTTACTATTATTTTATGAACTTTACACCATGCAATTTTCTGTGTCTCCCAAAAAAGCATTAAGAACCGAGCTCAATGTAGATACTTTCTGGTAGTTCTTAGCCAATTAACAGAATTCAGTTTTTAACTTGTGGTTTGTGGGTCTGAAGATCTACAAACTCCATCTGAGTGGTTCTCAATAGGTAACAAAAGAAAACCAATAAAATAAGATTGGTTGCACAATTGGTCAGCAGTCATTAGAAAGATGTAGCTGTAAATGTACAGTGTTAAAAATATCCACTTTAGTGGGTCTTCATTGTCTAGTGCCTCAGGTAGATTAGCAGAATTATTAAAAAAAAACCCAAAGGAGAGAAAAACAATTCATCCCTTTACAGCACAGCTTTTGAAGGCATGCTGATCTCCCCCTCACTGCCTCACAGTGCAATATGACCAAGTTTTGACATTTTCTACAATCCAGAGCAGCATCTTGTGCAAGAGCTTGGAGACATCCACATTGCAGCATTTTTATTTGCCTCTTCTCTCACCACCTTCAGAGAATTTGACTCCTCTTCAAATAAAAAGTGCAAAAATCAATGCTACTACAAATACAGAGGGGGTAAAATCAAAGCAAGATTACTTAATTATAGCAATTTCTTTTGTGAGTAAACTAGAGCCATGTCAGACACTGATAATGTAAGAACACAAACAGCCCTGGAGTTAGAATGAAGGAAAGAAGCACTCATTTCGTCCAGTGTAGACAAAAATGTAATCTTCTTTTATTAATAGGCCAGATTTCCCTGTACTTATAACAACTGGAGCAATAAAATTTCGTACTGTGAGCAATCACACATTGCATGTTCTTAATTATAATCTGAAAGTCTGGAGTTACTAGATTCTTTAATTTAATATTCTCCTAATGTCTTTAACTTATCACTGAACCATAGTATTGTTGTAGCTCAAATACATCTGTTTGAGAGATATGAACTATCCCTACTCCTAAATGAGTGGTCATGTAATTATAAAAGCCACAAATAAGGCCACTGATCATCCCATATATTTACTGATGAACTGTGAGTGACACAATTCCACAGAGAGTAATATTGAACGAAGAAGCTGAGCTGACAGCAGGCCAGACATGAGTGCAAACCAGAAACTTTCAATTTGCATCTGGACTTGTTATTGTCCACAGATTACACTCGTTCAGAATTTCCATCCAGCCAAGGCAACCAGAGAACTGATAGAAAACAGAAGAGATGTAGTAACATGACTCCTGCATGATGCTGGAGAAAGCCAAAGGATAGTTTTTGTTTGTTTGTTTGTTT
Source organism: Atrichornis clamosus (assembly GCA_013400975.1). Taxonomy (NCBI): domain Eukaryota; kingdom Metazoa; phylum Chordata; class Aves; order Passeriformes; family Menuridae; genus Atrichornis; species Atrichornis clamosus. The sequence continues at coordinate 224,154 of WBMZ01001168.1, forward strand.
TTTGTTGTTGAATAATATCTTGATTATGCAATCCTTGCAATATAGAGAAGGCTTCAACAAATGTTTGTTATGATTAAGTATCACTTTAGAAAACTCTGAAAATAAAAAATGGGTAAATGAAGTCATGGAAGGCAGGACATTGTCTCGCCCACTTGCAATGGAGGAGTTTCACAGTGATGCTGAGGGCAAATGTCAGTGTAGCTGCAGCAGAACATGCTGTGCATTATTAACACTTTGCAATTGCACAACTGATTATAAGCTCACTACAAAAAATGCTTATTCACAGAAATAATTGCTACTCGGATAAGAAAGTCCAATGGAAACAATGGGTCTAGTAAGATGCTCACAAGGACTAAAGTCAGGGTAAGACTCTTACACAAATGAGAAGCTAAAACCAATCTAAAGCAGTCTGGTCTACTCTCTGTCTTCCAAAAATAGTCACACACAGTCCTGAAGCAAGAAAGCAAAACCTTAGTTTTAGGTCAGGTGTTTCCTTGATCATATTGTGTGCCATGCTGTGCAGGAAATACCCATGACTTAGCTAAGCTGTAAGTGGACAACAATCCCGGACAGATTTAGCAATCTCCACCAAACACTGTGGCAAATTACACAATAATAAAATGCATTATTTTTATCTCCTTTTCACATTGAAGTGATCTGATTGCAAAATGTGACAATAACTTTTAAGTTTTTTCCATTTTATACAACCATAATAAGAAATGAGATACAAAAATAAGATATAGCATGGGATTGTAATAACTATGTCCTTTTGCATTTTGTAATACTGGAAATAAGAATTCATATTGCAATACTTCAATCCTGTTATTCACTGCTATTTCAACAAGGGCTTTAACAAAGCACACAGCAAATATGTTTAACTTGTGGCTTCCAAACCAAACAGTTCTCTAGTGCTGATCACAAAGCAGGTACCTTCTGGTACATTGTTGGCAACATAAGCAATCAAGTCACAAAAACAACAGAGAATATTGAGAGGTTGCTGCTGAGACCAGGCTTGCAGGGTTACACAAAGCACAGCAGCCTGCCCAAACCAGCTGAGTCCCCAGTACACCATGGTGCACCATCAGCCATGCAGCTGCTTCTCGCCCTTGAGCTGCACACATACTTCATCCTCCTCTTGCCTTTCTCAATCAGACGCTGTGCAACTTGTGGCCACACAAAAGTTCCCTTGGGTATCGTAGGAACAGAACTAATCTGAAGAGTAGCTAACATTGGCATCGAGTAATGACACTTCTGTAAAACTCTTTTACCATTAAAATGTCATTCATGGACACATATGTCTTGGTCTACAACTCAAGATAGGTGTGAGCTTTCAATAAGATAATAATTAGCATAATTTACTTAGTAAAGTTCTGGCATAGTTTTACCCAGATCCACATGCATAATTTCTATTGACATCAATAAGAACAAAGTATACACAGAAAGGTAAATGGAAAAAAGAAATAATCTCACAGAATCATAGAATATTTATCATATTGTTCTAAATATGTTAATGCAGATACCACGCAGCAGTCATGGATTTTAATTTTCACAGTCTATGCCATATTACTATCCATATTTTTCTGCCTCTAGGTTTAGCATTTGGCAGTAAGCCATTAAATCATGAAGTACAAAGGAAAAAGCAAAACAAAAGCATGCTCAGAGTCTCTACAACCAGCAGTGCAGACTTTGCCAGATGGAGCAAATGATATGGTCAATGAAGATGCAGAAGGTGAAAGAATTAATCTAAGGGAATTAACAGGATGCCTGACACCAGACTGCTCCCCAAAATCTCTTGTGTCAGCTTCAGCTGTCCATGCAGACTCAAGTTCACGTGGTAGATGTGCACTAATTATGTGTGCCTCTCTCTGCAGTTACTGAATTTATTGATTATTTTTACTGTGCTCATTTCATTTCTTTTACACAATTTAGTTTGGCCAAGAAATCTCTACTTCAAACACTTTGAATTGCAAATTACAGCTCTCAAAAAAAAAAGCCTCTAACACTATCTCATGTGCATTTTCCACATTGTTTCCAAAATCATCAAAAAATGCCCTTTTTGGACAATTTACACCTCCTTAGTCCCATCTGCATCATTCTTGCACAATGCATCTATGGTTATTTCTGGGTGTTCCATGCTTATAGCTTTCTACTATTCCCCACACAATACTATGGCTGCATTTTTTAATCTTATTTCAAGATTAAGATGCCAGGGAAGAAGTACATAGTCCAGATTTTTCCAAGATAGACTTCTGTGCCTCTCTATATGCTCTATCTTCAATTGTGAACTTTGGAAAGCCTGGACATAAAGGTCTACTTCCAATAGTAAGGGCTGATTTTAGGGTGCCTTGCACTACAGTCTCAGATTTTTCCTCACAAAGTATAGAACAAAGAAGGTATCTTTGTGTAAAAAAATTACAGATAATAACTTTGACGTGATAGAGATAGCTTCCATTCCCACAGGGTATATATGTGTTTGTGAGCAAGTTTATGCAGAGAAAAGGAAAGGCTTGTAACCGTTTTTGTTTTCAGAAGGTTCACACTTGCTCCCTGCAGTTTTCTTTTCTTGTTCTTAACTCTACTCCAAGTTCTTCCTCTTAAAATTTCTGCAAGTCCTCAGGGAGCCTGTGACCACTGTGCAGCAGACCAAAGGTCAGAGAAATATAGAAGCTCCCTGCCTGGGCACATGTGCAAGCCGTGTTATTATATCATGGTGATGTCATAACTGACCTAAGAAGGGCAATCTCTGAACTACTGGTTCCAGTCACGGTTCTCAGTGGAACATATTACAGGGAGAGGTTAGCAAGACTTATTAACTGGTTTAGTGACCCCCTGTCATTATTCCAGTGCTTATTGATGAACTGTGCAAGCAAAAACGCCCGAGGGAACCATCATGGCTTTCCATGGAACAGGGCAATCTGTTTCAACAGCATATCCTTCTGGACTCCTCCACACTCGCAACTTGTTCAACATGTTAGTCTGATAAAAAAAACTTCCCAGGAATTGATCTTCCTTCTCCATATCTCTCCAAACTGGTCAGGACCTCCCCTAAACTGAAAAAACTAGGTATCATATTCTAGTCAAAATTACCCTTCAAAAGACAAGCACAACATAGCATCTCTCCTTTCTCAAACCCTCTGCAACAGAAGATCATGAATCCTTTCTCCTAAACGTCCCAACAGTCTCATAAATGTGGCAAGATATACGGTTTGAAGACTTATCAGAGGAATTAAGCTTTTTTCATCTTTTTTTTTTGGTAACTATTGGTGAGGTGAGTTCAGTGAAAATGAAATTTTCAAAAATTAAGATATTTGGAATCTACCTGATTCAACAGTTGACACTTCTATTCTTTTTCACAGCATCTAGATATTTGTACTTTTAATCTTGTGTGAAGAACTCTGCCTAACTGCTGGGAAGAAACCTATGAGCTAAATATATCCTTCAAATTTTATTCTTACCTAGCTGTCACGTATTGGCAGCAACTGATCAAGAAATCAATGACAGCAACAAATTCTGCCTTTTGTAACACTTCCCATACCCTATATGGAAGTGGCAAATGCATATACAAAAACATAAAGAAATGATCTTTTGCCTCATCTTCCTGTTTGTAGATTTATTGGCCTACTGAATAACAAACCTAGTAGAAATACTGATTCACCTTGCGTTTACAATTCTTGCCTTCTTAACCAGATATAAGTTGAAATGTAGCAATAACATTTACTTGTTACCTTGGAAACATGAAATACACATTCAAGCCTTTCTCAGTGTATATGCTTGTTCCTGTAATGCTGTACTACAGGTCTACCAAAGCTCGTAATTTACCAGTTGGAATAAACATTACTTTCTGCAATTCAGTTATTTATCAACTGCTGATGGCCAAATTTTACTTTAACCAAGGTGCAGTTGATTTTTGCCAAGTCTGTCTCTGAGCAGCGTTACTAACATGTTTACCAAATAATGTGTTTTTTATTTTCCCAACAAATATAAAAGTAGATAGAATGTTTCCCTTATCATAAAATAAAATATTTGCTAGCAGTTATTATTTATCCTCTTCATATCCAGAAATTCTTTGACTTGCCAAACTGAGCTAAGAGACAGGATGTTGGAGGACATTTCTAAATCCCTTCTTTATACTTATTTTCACGTACATTAAAAGTCTTTGCCCTCCCTACAGTGTACTTGAGAGTCTTTTGGCAAAAAGAAGTAGAACATCCTTTACATTACTTCCACATAAATCATCCCACAGTAGCTACAGCAATATCAATCAAAATTGTTGGTGTCAGAACAGCCAAACCTCACAAGTCCCTCATATTATCAAAATACCCTTAACATCCAGTCTCCTACCCACCAAATGAGCACAGGAATGTATTTGCATTATTAGCCAAATAATAATAAACTGCCTGCTTTCTGAGTTAAAGCAAATCATTAAACTTAGCAACCAAGTCCCACTTGTACTCCACGAACCAGCAACACTCCCTATAACAAAGGCCTCTAAGCAGTTCACATTTTCTCTAACACAATACCTAAAACCAGAAAAGTAGACAACACCATTTTCAAAGGTGTGCTTACATCCCGTTTCCTAAAAGGCAGACACATGAGCTGCAGACAGGCAGGTGCTGCTCCACTGAGAGCTCAGGGAGAGGTACCAGTGGGAGCAGGGAAGCCTCGGGGTGCCTGCTGATGCTGGCACCTCTGCAAAAAGAATCCCACAAAAGGGGGTAGAAAGTTCCCTGCAAAGAACTTTGTGGAAACTGGGCCAAGATTTAAATAATACCTGTACCTCCCAGAAGGCATTACATTACTTAAAAGCATGAAGAACCAAAAACCTAATTAGATATGTAGCACTGTGTTCAGGCTCCCCAGGTACAAGCGAGGAGCTTTATAGCTAAGGCTGAAAAGCTACAGAACACCATTTTACTACTGCTCCATGATTGACTTCTCAGAACACACCATTATACTGATAGCAGCAATACCTAAAGTTTCAGAAAATCTTTTCTTTGTAATCCAAATGGTTTTTATTAATAGTATTTATTGCTGTGACACAAGTGATAAAATAAAGCTCCTGAAGAGTACAAAGGCTTTGACTGAGACGGACAAATAGACCTAGCAGTCAGTTCTCAGGTAGCATGTTATGAAAATGACCCAATATACTTATGATTTTATTAAGACAGCAAAAGCCTTGATATATGCACAATGTAAAATCATCACTTTTCTTCCCTGTCCATTATTCACCTAGGTTTCCAAAGGTATTTTATGGGAAATTATTCTAAACAGGAGGTGATTCTGTGCCCTATACTGATAAAGAAGAAGAAAGCAATTTCCCAACAGTTCCCAGCCATCAATCCTCTTGAAAAATAAGCTTGACTGTAAGCTTAAGGCACCATCAGCCTGAGCTAGAAAATCCCCAAAGGGCATTCCAAGCTATGCTGGAGCAACTGCCACTTCTTATGTGAAATGTGACTTCTAAAAACTTGCTAGTTGAAAAAGCTTTTTAGTAAGGAAATAGTTACCTAACGTGTACACAAAAAGAAATAAAAAAGACAGTTACTCATCAGTTTCCTTATTTTCAGGAATAATTCTCACTCCTCTAAGTGAGATCAATCAATTTTTTTCTCTGCACTAGGACTTTTTTGAAGATCAGTTCTGACTATCAGTTATGTTGATTTGTGAAGAACTTGAAAATACAGGAAAAATATAAAACATTGACATGTCAGAGAGTACTACTGTACTGTGCTATACACTGTCTGATACATATTGATCACCTCCTTACCTCCTTCAGTAGAAAAACATCATAATTAAATTTAAGTTGAGTAGGGTACTAGCTATTTTTCACAGCTTGGAATTCTTTGCAGCAAACATGATCCCAGTTGACATCAACATAATTAATATGAAAATATAATCGACAACAGAAGCCAAGCACAGAAGGTGTCTCTCCAGTTTGATTCTGTCTTTTTTTCTGACAAACCTGCTGTTAACTTCAGAGAATTTAAGAAGATGTTAATGCAAAACAGATTGGCATTTTGAATGTCTATCATTTCAGCCAGATAAATCTCTCTATAAGCTGGACCTACAGAGGTATTATATTAGGTATTATATTATAGACAAAAGGGTTATGATTTTTGCACAGATGTGCAACTAATTGTTATAACTCAGATAATTCAGAAACCTCTGCTTTTGTACAGATCATGTAATAGGTCAGATAAACCTTGCTAGGCTCTTTTAGGAGAACACCAAACACCTACCACTAAGAAATAAGACAATTAAAAATTCTCTTTGTCTCTGGTGGAGTTCTCAAACTGATAGATTATTCAAAAAGAAAAAAGGATCCTGACTATGATATGCTAAATTAAAGAAAAATGTCCAAGTTTTTAAGAGCAAAAATAACACCCACACCTTCTCTTTTGGAGTTTTGCTTAACCACTAAGAGTTACTGAATTTATATTCCTCAGATTTCACCAAGACAGTATTCACTGAAGGAGGCATTCTAGTAGACTCTCAAAAAATCCTTATCTGCTTGCAATTATTTAGTTTGCTTCCTCCTATCATTTCTACTACCCTCACTGCTAATTATTTTCTTCTAATGAAAATCAAGGGACACTTCAAAAAGAATAATTTCCTTTACTTGTCAGCTCCTTTTCCTTTTCCCATTCATTAGACAGTGCTAATGCCTGCTGCTCCAACATTCCTCCCAGTACAACTATCTCAGAGCTCCTAGCAGACATTTCTGAAAAATGAGGTATTTACCACCCTTACAAATTTTTTCTGATCCATTTAAAACTTTTTAATATAATTTATTATATTTTATTTATTTTTTCAATATGTATATTATTATTCCTATATAGTGCCAAAATCTAGATCAATTTCTAAGGAAAATGACAGCATGATTTAATGTTGCTTCAGATGTTACATACCTGCTTGCAATTGAGACAAAGAGAATACTTTACTGACAACAAGTCACCACTAGAACGTTTCTTGGTTTAAGTGACTGGCATAAAGCTTTCATTTTCTTTTTAAGTGAAACTAGATATTAGAAAGCATTTTTTTACTGAGAGAGTGGTCAAACACTGGAACAGAATTCTTAGAGAGGTGGCCAACGACCCAAGCTTGTCAACACTTAAGAGGTATTTGAATAATGTGCAATGTACATCAGGGCTGCTACATTCACTGTGAGAGATGGAAGGTGAGAATCAAAGCATTGACTCATGTCTGTTATTAGCCTAAGGGAGTTCAAGCACAGCAAGATTCTGTTGAGCTTGCATTTGGAGAAAGCCTGCTTCATGGAGAGTAATTAATGTTGCAGTGTTTTTTCTCTAGATAATGACTCTTTCTTTTCCCTTTGAAGGACCACTGCCATTTTACTGCCAAGGTTCCTTCCAGCCTCTGCTTTATGCCACCCATGTGGCAGTACAGCTGCTGGAGCCCTGACTCCTAGAAGACGGAAGGGACAGCTCTCGGAAAGGTCTGGAGTGGCTAAAATGTAATCTCAAATGGAATCTGAATGATTTTGTCAGCAAGTGCTCTGCCTGGGTCAAAAGATGGCAATGCTCAGCATTTTGTTGGTCATTAACTTGCTTTAAGAAACAAACACCTAATTCAATGAGGTAAGATCACTGTGAACACTTTTGATTTAGAGATCTCTACAGCATTTCATTATCAAACATTATCAGATAAAGCCCTATTTTAGCTAGTGTACATTTTTGAAAGATAATTTTCTAGTTTTCAGGCACGTCGACTGTAAAACAGATATATCCTATAGCTATCTTACATATTGTCTTCCCATTGTCAAATTCAGACACATAACATGATTTACAAAAGCTACAAAATCCAAACCAAAAGCATGGCATGAATTTAGATGCTTAACATTTAGATGTGTATAAGAACCAGATCTTATACCCTACCTTGAATGAATGGACAAGTAAAAATAATCTTGATAGAATGACGTATGCTTTATCATTTCATTAAAAGTGCATATAAAGATTTAATTTATATATTTTTTAAAACATCATTCATGGCAGAGACATACATAACCCACAAATACATTATTTACTAGCATCTGTGTATCTCCTCTCATCATCCTGAGCTTTGAAAACTGAAAACGAAACATATTGGCTTGTTATCCTTTAAAAGGCATTGATGGACACCCTCTCTCTCTTTTTTCCCTCTGTATCATCTGTGAAGCAATAATCACTGCCTTATTTGCAAATGAAACTTTTATTGGACAATTATCATCTAGGTCTATACGAAATCCTTTCCCTTTGCTACATGTATTAGGCAAAGGTGCCATAGCCTGCAGAATACAACAATAATAACGGTATAAAGTATGAAATCTAATAAAACAAGTGCTGTGTTTTTTGTCCCATCATATTCCTGGATTTAATGAGTGCAGAGAGCAGAAATGCCTGATGTCTGTCCCTGACAACTCCCACCATTACCTCAGCGAAAACAGAATGTTCTCCTGGCCCTGGAATACACACACAAAACCCAAACAGAGTGCTTCTTGATCTTTTTCAATTGAGAGGGGTAAAAAAACCCTCTTCTTTTTTTACCCCCCAAAACCTATGGCCCCTCTGGTATCTTCTCACATACTTTTTGAAATTGAGAGTAAGGAGAAATGAAGCAATAATGAAAAAGAAATGCTACTCCTTAAAAACCCTTTAATTTTAGTCTTTTAATTGAAGGTGAAAAACATCAGTTAATAGTATGCTTCTGACTGTGTTTGGTGATAGACTTTGATAAGATAGGACCTACATTAACATTGGAAAATTACTGCATTAACTTTATTTCCCCCCATTGTTTGCTTATATGCAAAGGGATGTTACAGTGCTTCTATGCCTCAGTAAGATTTGTACAGCTTCCTGATTATTTTGGATAAAGAATGACCACAGTGAGTGAGCAAAATCATGCTAAATAATTAATGAGGAATTAATGAGGAGTCAGTAACACTCAGGCTGTCTAGAATATCTGGCCCAATCTTTCACTGTCCACTACATGAAGTGAAATTTCTGGCCAGCTCAGCTGCCTCCACAACAGGCAGAAAGGGAAAAATGTTAGCTGTATGCCAGCCTCCCCAGCCTTGCAGTAACACGATGCCACCTGGCAGCTGTTCCTCTAACAATTCCTGTTATTAAGCATTTTTTTGAACCGGGATTTATGTAAATGTTTATGTCAATACAACTTTAGCACAAACATGTAACGAGGGATGAAGCAAGAACCTTCAAAATAAATGATTTAAGTTTGCCCCTGGGACAACGAATGGAAATACAAGCAAAAAAAGCCCACAAACCAAAAATTCTTTTAGGAATGAAATTTTTGAACTTTTTTCCTCCCATTTTTTCCTCAGAGGCTATTCAAAATCAAAACTTAACACAGATATGTATGGAGCTACTCATCAGCTTAAGCACTTTTAGCATTTTTAGATCTATTCCTGTCTGCGTTTATGAAAGGGAGAATCTTCCACACCCCAAAATGTTCTCTATGCCTGAAACAGGTAGCAGATTAGAAGCTTTGCACAGGTTCAAATAAACAAAAGCAAGGAGCAATACAGGTTAAGTAGGAAGCCTTAGCATTTGGTACAAGCATCAGTTATTCTCTCTGGTTCAAACCTTCTTTAGTATCCAAAGCCCAAATGTGAAAAAAAGGATTGATTAAATGAAATCCCAATGAAATGGCAGAAAGATTTTCTGTGAAAACCTAAGATGATTTGACTACATTCTTTTAATTTATTCTGTACAATCTCACTGCTATGAGCTGTATTTTTTTCCTCCCCATGAAGATTGCTTTCAAAAAATAAAATTGAAGTAGTACCAAGTTTGACATATAATGAGGTTGGCATTAATACTAGCTAAATCCTTCATATGTCTAATGCTGAGATGCATAATTTTCTTCCTAGCATATTCACATTGGACAAGATAAATTGATTATTTCTTTTTTTGATCTTTTGTTTTCTCTTATGATGGTTTTGCCACTTGCATATTCAAGCATTATAATAATGACCTAGATGAGTGTGGGCTTATGCAATTCTCCTATCTCTTTTCTAAAACCTGGCATTTGATTTTTAATACACTGATGGACCATTGGTGCTTGCTTAGAATTCCACAGCAGAAAACACACAAAATTTATGCACAAACAGCAGCTTTGAACCAAGCAAAAGAAACACAACGGGGTGCCAATATGTGAAAGTTTAACCTTGTGTGATCCTCACCCTTGTTTTCACTCAGACAAATAAAAAAACTCCGAGGAATTCTATGCCAGACCAAATGTAAGACAGATGACCATTTTAGTAAAAGAAAAGTATTTGCTAAGTAGTAAATCAATACTGAGAGAATGCAGAATTACAGGTAAGAAAATTATTTTTTCCTTTTTCCTGTGTTGTATCCACTCTTGTGGGCAGAGGTAATAATTCATGGGAAGTAGCAAAGAGTGACCATCATCTATCAACTGTACAGATATGGTGATGAAAGAGTAAAATAAAATAACACTCCCTCCCTCTCCAAACCTCAAAAAGGCCTGTTTTGAAGATCTTTCAGTAACTCAAATTTGTGAAAGACTTGTTCTTTACTGTATGTATAAAAAAGAATGGGTTTTTTTCCAACTTACACCATATAATATCTGAGTAAATATTAAATAATCTAGGAAGAGGGAGATACAAAGAGAGAAAAATTTTACACATCACGTTTTATACAGACAGACTTCCCTTTTAATGCACAAAGTAGATAAAACACATACGTATGCAAAGCTTGGTTTCTGTTAGTAGCATGAATCTTCCTTCCAAAGGTGCTTCTGAGTAGACAGAATGATTTGCCATCTAAATACTATATTTAAATACAGTCCTGGAAGAAAAGTTATTTTTCTCCACCCAGAAGCACCTCCTCCTAATCATATATCAGGCAAAACTGAAAGCTGAATGGATGTTCCCAGATTTCCAGCTTTCCTGCCTGAAAACAATGGAGCAATTTGACCTGGTAAATTACAGCATGATTTTATATAGCTCTTTCATGAAACTGCCATACCATACACCATAGGAGATGCAAACGGGCTTCTTTCAGGTCAGAACATTTTAGAGAGACATTATGTCAAGACTACTCCCAAAAAGAACGAATGCTTTCCAAAGTTTTTGAAAAAAAATCATTCTACTAAAGCAATTAAAAAAAAAGGGTAGAAGAATCATATGCTTTAAGGTTGAAATCGCCCACCTGCTGGAAAGGTCTAAGAACCTACGTGCAGGTTTTGCAGCATATAAAACCAATAATACTGGTTAGAAAGTAAAACAAAAGAGCTCCATTAGTGCAATGCACCTCAGCACACACTCCCTGTCTGGTCTGAAGAAATTATTTTAAACAACATGAAAAGAAGAAGATACTGCAGTGTGAAGATGAAGTACAGCTAGACATGGTGGAGGTGGCTTTACTAGCTCAGGCTTTCAGAAGCCACATCCTATTCAAGCTCCTTCAAAAAAGAGTTTATTCCAAGTTGTCTCCCAAAGGCAAGTAATATCTTAATATCTTCATTATTGTACCCCTAACTACTAGACAAGACACTCCTTGGATGCTGTGTTCTACTTTAGCAGATATATAACTACAGTGCAGAGATTTTACTATATGCCTTAGTCCTGTTGGTTTGAATAGTGATAGAGAAAACATCTGCCTAGATTATAGTTTTGCTTGAGAAGAATTCAAATCCTGATTCATTCTCAAAAGATGAACACACTGACACAGCTAACCACCAGTCTTTGAGGGAGGGAAAACAGCTTTGTTTTGTTTGGGGTTTTTTAATTTGATTTGGTTTCTTTTGTCTTGAGAAGGTCTCAATCAATTAGAGAAAAAGAAAATAATTTAAGGCAGGATTAAGCATGAAATAATAAAATAATACATTTAGAAAAGATTTGGAAAAACTTTAACTGAAGATCAAGTGCACATCTAAGTGCAAACAAGAAAACCTTCCACATTTGTTTGTGGAAGGAAGAGTACTTAAGAAAATAAGTTAAATGCATCTGTAAAGAAAGATGTTTACTCCATCTCTCTCAGCTTTGGGACAGATGTATGAAATGCTGAATCAGACAGCCCCTCAAAAATAAACAAATTTTAAACCTACTAATTCATGGGAGACTAAAATTTTCTTAAATTATTACGTAATCAAACACAACTGGATCTAGAAAATACATTAGGTAATGAATGATCTGCAGCAACTCTGTCCAGCCTACGCTGGCTTTCTGAAGGAGGATATTTGCCAGGTAAAAGTTGGGAGCCAGGGCAGCTGTCTGAATTCCGAGCCAGAGGTGGTGCTGAACAATACAGCACAGAATGTGAGTCCAACAAAAACCCTTTTGGATTATACAAGGTATAATTACTCTATTTGTTATTTCAAATGCTTAGTACTGCAGGATTGGCTGAGCAAAAAAAAGCAACAAAATTCTAGTTCAACAAAACAACAATTATCCCAGAGGAGTAATTGCAATATGTTCTTTAATTTTCAAACTTGAAACTCAGGGTCATTACACAACCTGGAATTCAGAACATCTGAAGGACACCCACAAACATATCCGTTATTTACTGACTTGAGGAAAAGGCATGAACATGTCTGGCAGCTTTGAACTTTTGCGTTCCGGAGTTAGATTGTATCACAAATAAGCACAAGGCATTTGCCACTAGTCTAGCCAGCTCTCAGAAGAAGCCGATTCACATAACATTGCTGCAGTTCTGATTTATTTCTTTCCATTTTTAAGAAAAATTCACATGAGTCTGAGGTTTTATAAAGTCCCTGGACTTCCATCTGCCATTTTAAAGGCAAGAATATAAATGAAGAATGGTGCCACTATTATATGAGGAGATAGAGAAAAGACTGGAGACAAAGCCTTGACATCCTGCAAGACACTGACAAAGTTCCTTGACTCAGGGGAATCTGAACTTTACCCTAAGGCCCCTCTGACAGCACATATAGACACAGGCAGTCATGTAGACACAGACAAATAACATTTTAAAATGGAATGAAAGGCAAAGAGATGAAAACTGGTGCTCAGTTTTGTCTCAAAAGACTCTACCAGCCCCTACTTGACTCCTAGTTGTTTGGATATCAACTCAAATGCAACTGTTCCAGCTAATCTTTGCTCTGGGTCTGTTGAGATGTTGTCATGGATTCCTCTGCCTCAGTCACAGGGTCTGTTTAAGCAACAGTCAAGATTTGGCCAGCAGTAGCTATTCAGTACTAGAATCAACCAAAATGCCCCAAACTGAAATGATCTGAGAAACATAAATGACTCTCTGGAGGAAGACAAAGTGAGTATCTTTTTATGTATTTCACAGAATGCTTAGAAAATTGAGGAAGAAGAAATATATTACAACCCGCTGCATGGAAGAAGACTCAATTATACCTCAGATATTCTTGCCAGACATTTGTTTAATACATTCTCAAGTATCTCTACCAGTGGAGACTTTCCATGCCATTTGGCAATTTACTGTAGAGTTTAAATTGCTCATTCAGTCACAAGGGTTTCCCTAACCCCCAGCTCTGATTTACCTTTTGCCATCTAAGTCCAGCACTGCTTATCCTATCCACAACGGAGAGCGAGATAAAACTCTTGCCTTTCCCTTTGCAACTATGTTTTAAGAACCTGAAAAACAATTTTGTGTTCCCCCTCAGTCTGATGCCATTTTAGTAATCAAGCCACTTTAACATTTCTCTACACTTTCCAGAAGTGTAGGTCCCATTTACTACATCTTTGCTCTCTCCTTTGATCTAGATGTCTTGCATCTGTCCTGAAGGATGCAATGAGCAAGCCTGGATGCAGCATTTCTGTCGAGACTATGAGCTCAGAAGATGATAGACAGCCTTATCTTCTTTTTCTTCTTAGCACCATTTTAGCCTTTAGAACATCAGATATTAATCCTCTGCGTCACCCATCTTATTTCTCTAATGTTGCATGCACTTTTCTGAGAAGGACACTTGCACAATTTCACACAGAATTGGCTTCTATTTCTTTCAAAATTCTGCTCTCATTTGTCATGATCATCCTGAATACAACCCTCCAGTGTACTTTTAATCCTCTCACCTTTGCTTCTTCTGCAAATTCAGTAAATATTTCTCAGTTGACTTTTCAAAGCTGACAACTTATTAGTAAGTGTGTCTAGCACATGCAGTAGCATCTGAGCTCTCAGATGAGATTGTGGAATTGCTCATTCCTATAAGTTTCTTTTCAAGGTTATAGAATCCATAGCTACAGAACAAAATATACCTATTTCCCTTCCATTTTCCTGAACTCTTCCCCCCTCTCTCGGATATACTGTCACCCAAGTAATTTTCCTGGGTTTTGTAATTGTGTTACACAATAAGTACTAAACCTCTCATTGCTGAAGGAATGTTATGACAGTTTGTCCCTATTACCTTTGCTATTGTGCAACTTAATATTTTTCTTTAAAAGCCTAAAATATTTCTAATGTTGTATAAGCACAGCATTGTAGCTGTTACTAATTGCAGATAATCCACTTGATATCAATGCAGCTGTTCATACGAGCCACACAACGGATTCCATAAAAGCCTATTATTTGTTTGGTTGTAAAGTGAACACATGCATAGTACAAAACTATTCATGACATAGTTTTGGAGCAAAGCTGTGCCTGTTTCTTGAAAAAAGTCCCTAGTCTATTAGGCTGCACTGCCTAGTATCACCCTGTTAGTGGTACCCAACCTTTATGCAAACAAAACTGATTACTTCTACTGACATTCCTTGTAGCAAAGGCCTGGAGGATGGGTCAGTAATTTCATTAAAATATCCTACTCTGGTGTGAATACTCTTAATTGAAGTGTAGAGAGGGCCTAAAGACATTTCAGATGGGAGGTTCTGTGAAACAAGGCATGTAATTAGGGAATGTTTCAGAATGATCGAAAGGGTGTTTTTCATCAACACCATCTCTGCTGTTTGAGGCCATCCACTGAACTTTGCAGAAAGGACTTTCTGAAAAGAGTAGTGTGGAACACAGCTATTATTACTGTCAAGTATGACACATAGGTGAGAAACAAAAACTATCCCTCCATTAGTTAGAAAATTACAGCTCTGGCTAATAAAAGCTCTACATTTCATCTGTGGTCTGTACTACAGAATTCTTTAAAACTATTAACAGCATCTTCTGTTTTTCTCAGAATGAAAGCTGATAAATTAGCAACAGAGAGAAGAGCTCCTAAGCCAGACAGTTCACTTGGAGTTGTTATATAAATGGCCTTTCTGAAATATGTCCAAGACTTAAATTACTCTGATTAGTTGATGTCTGTGGAACTGGCAACTAGCCTTTTCACTGTTGCTCTCATAGTAATTATTATTCTTGTTTCACTGCATATTTTGATAGTATTTCTCAAGTATCTAGTTATAAATCCCTTAAAGCCTAAGGACAGTTGAATCAGTAGAGGTAAAATAAGAACAGTTCCAAGCTAATATGATCCTTCCCTTTTCTGTACAACTATTTTTGAAGCTGAAAATAAGTGTCTCCCTACATCCAACCCAGAACTGATCAGAATGCACTTCAAAAAAAGGAACAGGGATGCTTTTAAGCCTATCCATTACATTTATATACCACTAAAGGATGTATAATTCAGAACAACAAAGTTATGAGCACACAGCTTCTTTTTGTTAGACTACTTTTTAAAAATTAACTGTAAAAATAGAATTTCTAATAGTCATCATCACCACACATTTTTCCTTGTAGATAACAGCTCTCTTCAGATTCAAACAAGCTCTAAAAGATCTCATTTATCTAATCTTTCAGAACCAATTAATTTTACCAGAAAAATATTCATCTCATATCCTCAAACATCAAACCTTTCGTGTTCCCATAATTCATCTCCCCAAACTGCTATCAACTCTGCAATTGGAGTTCGTGTCTCTTTGTTCCCACAGTTCTTTCAAACACCACTTCAAGTCCCATCACTTCTCATTAACTAGCAACTTCTGCAACTCTCTTTGATAGAAGAGTTAAATCCCCCAAGTCAAAACTTTGTAAATTAGCATTTATTAATCTATGTTTCACCCTGCTCTGCATTATCTCTCACTGAATCAGGAATAGAAATGCCTGTCTCAGTTCCTAACATGTTAAATGACTTTAGAAAGCTTCTCTTTTATTGTCCTCTGTAAAAATCATTCCTTTGCCTCTTGTGCCACCTAAGAGTGACACAATGCACAAGCTATTCCTCTAATAATATGGTATGACATGCCATCGAAAATCAGCTATGAAGTATTTTCTGACAGATGCTGCAAGAAATTTTCCATGCTGTATGATGAAATCAGATATAAGCAACTTTTTAATAACTTGCACTACATTTCAGGTCTCTTCTTGCTTTTCTTCTTGATTGCACACATCCAAATGAGTTAAGGTCTTAATTCTGGTGGTTTTGAAAGATTAACCTGAAATAATCTTAAATTAAATATATTTTTGTACTGAAGTAAAAACAAAACAAAAAAAAGATAAACCTGCATCATTACAGAATCTGAGTTTCCATTTCAGTGGGTCCAATCTGGAAGTACAAGGCTGGCAATTGCCAAAGATGCAAATCGTAAATTTCGGTAAAGAGAGCTCCAAAAAATTTTCTTATTCCATCAACATTTTTCTGTTCAATCACCAAACAATAACTATTTTCATACATATGAATGTCATGAATGCCACCATAAAGGCAAGGAGCTAAGAAGGAAATTCTTCATTACCAAGAAATGTAGATTACTAACTGAAAAATTCTCTACTTGAAATACAATATGATAGCGAAGGAAAAAGTGGTGAGTGGGCTGAGGCACTCAGGAAGCTATTCCAAGAGCTACCAGTACTTACAGACTTCCCCTAGACAGAAGATGATAAATGTGCAGAGGAACTGTTTGTAAACTGAAAATTCATCTAGCAGATTAGGCAGAAACAGTTTTTCCTTAGAATCTTAACAGGGTTTTACTTTGTTTCCTTATCTGGCAGAGCTTTCAATTATTGAGACAGAATGACAAAAGAGCATATGTGCTCAATGATCAGAGGACCTGCACCATCAAACCGGGCATCTGCTACTCATTTCCAAAGGAGGCTGCAAGTGAGACACAAGTGAAAACCAGAATACTGAGTAGTCCTGAGCCAGGCCAGCTGGAGCAGGACCAAGCAATGAGGCTGTTTTCAGAGGAACTTAACACAAGTGGTCTGTAGAAAGTAATTTGTACCTGGGAATGCACTCTGTAATTGTTTCATTGTATTTGATCAGCCACATTACAGAGATGATTTAGGAATACATATGGCCAACAACAGACCAAAGAGCGATTGCAAAGGCGATTCCACTTCAATAAAATATCCTTGGCCTTGCTCCCAAATAAAGTGCACTATCATGACCCAGCCATTAATCTGTGAAAATATAACTGGATCTGGAGGAACTGTATCCTTGAACAGGATGCATCAGTGAAATAATCACCTAATTTATGAAGCTGAAGGGTCTCCTCTGACTTGATTTGATTCTAGCCTGACTTGCACCTGCCCTATGCTGTACCAAATTGCTCACTTGTTTTGGAAAGTGTTATGGCTACCTATTGCATTCACCAGCTGTAACTGCAGCTGTTATTTCTGTTATCCTTTTTTCCACCAAAAAAAAGAAGAGTTTTTTTCCTTCCATCTCCCCATGTTAACTGACAGCCTGGTAAAACACATTTTGCAACCAAAATTCTGCAGCATTTCAGAAACGGTGAGTCAAATCGATTCATTAAGTAACAGTTGCTCAGTGACAGAATCACCAGGGATGCAATGTTACTTAAAACTCCTTTTTATTGACTGCACAGCATTTACAGAAAAGATGGTCTTACTTCAATTTCTTTTTCAGTAAATCTCACATATATTTTTTCTTCTTCTTTCATTGTTTCAGATAAATCCCTCAGTAATCTTCTTAATCATTCAGTAAGGAGGACATAGTTTCTCAGACTTTATGGATACAGTAATTCTTCATAGAAGTGTGTTGTCTAACACAGCTTCTACTCACCACATTGTGGGAAAGGGAAGAAGGAGATAATTCCTTTTCATTGAAAGTGTGGTTAGCAGTGAGTTGCTTCAAAATGGTAAATGGAATCACAGAAATTGAAGTTGTACAGGATTTTCAGGACCATCTAGTCCAATCCCTGGTGCAAGGCAGGTCTGTATAGAACAGGCTGCTCAAACCCATGACAAAGTGGGTGTTGAGCCCCTCCAAGGACAGAGACCTCTCTGTACATCCTATTCTAGTATTCCATCATTCTCATGGTAAAAAGTAAAATCTTAATATCTAATGAGAATATTCCACATTAATATATTTTCCTACCCAAACTTTAAAAATCTATGACTGATTTAAAGACACACTAATTACAAAAAGCTCAATTTTGTATTCATTGCTTTTTTGCCCGTCAATCTCACAAATGCAAAGTTTGATTTGAATTTTATTTTTGTCTTCATTGAATATCTGAGTGGTAAATGAAAATCTGTAAATGAAATGTGTAAAGGAATTGTATACAGATATAGAGGGGAAAAAAAGATCCAGAATAGAGCATGAACGTGACAATACATCATCCCATAGACACAATAGTCCTGGTCCAATTAACCATTATTACACAAAAGTCTTTACTCTGTCCCCTATCACTCCAAAACAGAGCTAAAAATGTAAACGATTAGTGGTTTGCATTTCCTTAGGTAGACAATAAAACTTTCCTTTGTTTTATTACAATAGAAAGCCCTTTACAAACTGGTAGCAAATGGAGAACAGAACAAGCTCTTTAAAACTGCAAAGTTGTTTAATATTTAATGTTCCCCTGGAACTGTTGAAAGGCACCTTACCAGAATGGCACACAATGAAATCCCATGTCATCCCATTCTGATCATCAGGGTGACTGGGAGCAACAAAGAAGAAAGAAATCAGATATTCAGTCTGCTTGCACCTCAAAGTGCTCTTCCTTTTTTCTTTTTCTTCATAATTATTGAAGCTAGGGCTCTAGGAGGCCTGATAAATATTTCCAATCTTGGCTGATACTAATTCAGTAGTATCCAAGAAATTACAGTGTATGAAATGTGCACCCATAGCCATGAAGAAAGACTGTTGAAGAGTTTACTGGGCCTTTTCCCTAAAAACCTCTCATATAAATGGGACTAAATCCAGATATGATGGTAAGAACATATGACAAAATTATTTCTTAAGTCAGATTGAATCACATTTTCACTCTTTTTTTTCCCCCTGTACTTTAAATTGTGGTAAAATTTGCCTTTTATAGCAATGGCACAGATTTTTGAGCTGCCCCTGGCTACTGCCAGGAGCCTTGAATTTTACTTGGGAAGTTATATAAGTAAAAGGATATATGTTCCCCTTAAGCATTTTATTTTGTATCTTGACTTTTGTATGGTGTTTAAGCTGTAGAGTCTCAGACGGAAGTGACTTAATAGCTTACATTTACAGAGGATACAGTCAAGCTGATTGGAGTGACTCTACTTATAAATAACTATGACAACATACCACATTACCCCATGGAGACCTCCTGAAACACAGAAGGCAAGTTCTGTCCTCAGCCAGAGGAGGCTGAAAATAGGTGAGTTTGTAAAATGTCCTCTGGGTTATCTGTATCCATTTCAGCATCCATCTGAAAGATGAAAGAGTTGGGTGGCTGATTTGTGGGGTATAAATCATTCTTTAACAAAAGCCTTTAGGAGTTCCTCAACACCTCTCTTGGAGGCAGCACAACTTCAGTCTCCAGTGCTGATTTCATTGCCTTATTTTAGCTGTTAATTTAAAGCTAATTGTAGAGCAGGTCACATTTAAGTCCCTGGAAAAAAGCCCAGTTACTTATATGGTGCATGACCAAGATCTGGAAGAAAATAATAAAACTATTAATTAAATTCATTTAAAAAGAAAAAACAGCCACAAGCAAACAGAACCCAGCTATGGTTATTTGGAATTACATGTAATTTTTCTAACTAGTTATGTTCCCAGGTAAGCACGGGGGCCATTGCTTTCCTAGGGTTTATAAAATTCTAACCACAGAGCATCTCCGGTTCTCTCACACTGCCACACCTGGCTTGGCCTTTGTGACACAGCATTTGGGTTGTAATTTGCAGACACCTACTGGCACTTTCTCTTTTTCATCCCTTCTTTTCCCCAACAATGTGGAAAACATGTATGAAACATCAGACCTGAGAATGGAAGCAATGCTTCCTCTGGGTGCGATACAAAAAGTCCATTACCATCAGAAGGCAAACATGCCTTCCCTCTTTTTCCATAAATGCGTGAATTCAAAACATGAAATAATTAACACATTCCCAAGAGTGAGTGCACTCAACCCAAAAATACCGGCTACAGAATATGGCATCTTCATTTTACATTCATGGTAATGCAGAGAATCAAAACATTCCCTCCTTTATTTATGTGCAACAATAATAAACATCCTTTTCTAGGCAGCTGCAAGCATACCAGAAAATAGAGTTCTGTCTCCACTTCTATTCTGTGGCTCAAGATTGAGAAGAGGAAAATCCCGGCAGTGTGGAACAAGATAATTAAAACATAATAAACTATAGCTCTGCTTTACAAGTAAAGTAATCTGGTTCAAGAGTGACAAAATGCCAAAGCTCTGACACCTACAATGTCCAAACAGACAACATGTCCAGACTGGGCAGAGCACAAAGGCTGCTGTTCACTAAGCTATGTGAAATGCTTGCTGAGACCGTGGATAAAAAAGTTTATCTAGTGCGTTCCTTCTGTTCAACCACCATCAGGTTCAGTAAAGTGAACAGGCTGTGAAATCAACGGCTTCCCAGTTGTTAATTTTGAGGAGAAACACAACACTGTTTTATATAAAAGAGACTGATCTGCCAACATTTCAATAATCTGAAAGAATTTACCAGCCACTGACCCAGAAAGATAATCAGCACACACTAGTGAGTACTTGATGCTCCCCCAGGAGAGAAATGGTTTAGTAATGGTGACATAACTGCCCGATTCTGGGTCATCAGATATAAAATATCATTTCTGTTCAGTAACTATTCAGTGACTCAGAGGACACAAGAAGTGTTGGCAATCACAGTCCCCTTTTTTGGTGCTTGTGATGAGCAATTTCTGGCTAGACAAGTGGTTCTCTACAGTGGCAGGCTAAAGGATGCCAAGTCTAATCTGTTCCAGCCAAGGACTCACACAGGTATTTCAATGGGATTACCCAAGAGCTTGACAATTGACTACAAGTTTGAAGGTTATGTTGGAGTGGGACCAAAGTGCTCAGCACTAAATCTCTCTTGATGAACTTCTCTGTATAAACGTGTATTGCCAAAAAAAAAAAAAAAAGAAAGAAAAAAGAGAATTACCTAGATCCTGAAAGGATTGTAGATACCAAAATTGTTTAGATACCAAAATCCCGTTATTGTAACACCCTTAAATATCTCTGAAGATATGAGCCAAAACCACCCTCTACACGCCCAATCACTGTGTTTGTTGGGAGTCTTAGTGAAGAGGCCAATGACAAAACAAGCATGCAGAAGGCAAATCCCACCTGGCAGCCTAGAGAGAGCCACCATGGTTTCCTGTACCACAGCTCAGACTCTTTTGTCACCATCTGAATTTCTGCTTCTCTGATTTGTCAATAACACGCATTAAAGACTCTTCAAAACATAAAAGAATATGCTTCCTGTACTGCAACTGCCCTGCAAAAGTAATCATAGTTTAAATATCACAGTTGCAAAACAATCAACACATTACACTGAGTCGTGTGCACCACTTTCCCAAATCTGTATCAGGGAAATATCAACTTTATAGAGACTTATTTCAACAGGTTAACTAAAACTCTGTTATAGCTGCATGCCTAAGGAAAGAAGCCATACTGGTTCCTTAAATGGATAGTCACGTAGCACATTCAGCTGTGGAACATGTTTTCTCTGTAATTTCCCTTTGAGCGTCGAGTCTTTGACATGCAGAAGAATGGACAGCACTTGTCAAGCTGTGATTACTTCAGAAATTGAAATACATAAAATAATAACTGAGGCAATCAAATGCACACACAACTATCATTTGCTTGGAACACAGACAAGCAGATAGCAAATGATTCAATTTATAATTAATTCAGAGAAAGAAGGAGGAGTTGAAAAAAACCCTATATAAATACATTCTTCAGGACTTGGCAGAAAATAATGACTGAACAAGGATCTCAAAAGGAAGATTAATGAATGACAACAGGAGCAGCACATGTGTAACGTGACGATAGACTACAAGAAAATTAAACATGTTGCTTATGGGAAAATAACCACCTTCTCCTTATTTTGCTCAGAAAACAAACACATGGTTCCTAATGGAATTCAAGGCTATTATTCAATCAGAAGATTCTCATGAAGGCAGAAACTGTGAAAGTATGCTTCCTAAAGCAGAGCCCCAGGAGATAATTGAAGCCTTAGAATCATAGCAGTGATTTTCTTGAACACTCATCCCCAGGTTACCTAAAAAAAAAAAATCCATCAGACAAGAACATCCAATGCAGCAACATAAAGGTTACATTGACTAAGATGTAAGTAAAGTGGATGAAAATAAAATGCCTAAACTATCTTTGGGGAAAATTATGGGTGAGCACTTGTACATGTACACATGTAAATTGAACTTTACTATATAAAATATATACCTGGAAAAAAGTAATTTAAGAAATCCCAGTTTCCTTTTGAAAGGACTGTCCATAAGTTTCATATACCTTAGCAGTGTTTTAAGAGCCTTGCAATAGCTGCAGTTTTCAGAACTCAGCCACAGTTTTCAAGATCACGCTCAAGCAGATTTGCTAAAAGGAACACTGAAAAAGATGGACTTGTCATGTAGGAAGACCCCAGATGTCACAGCAATGCTGTGTGAAGAGCTCCAGTCTCTAGTCTAAACTGATGGAGATTTAAATGGAAGCCAGAATCACAAAGCAGATCCCAACCTGACAATTCACACATGACAACTGCCTCTCTAAGAGCAGGAAATAATTTTATGGAAGTTATAGAGAGGAAAAAACAGATTCTATTGATTCAAAAATTCCAATCATAAATCCTGTGATATCATAGGATTGGAGAGAGAAGAAAAAAGAGCAACTGTTCTTAGGTCAGTACTGAAATTAAATCTGTAGTCTTCTCAGCCATGCAGTCATTTCTCAAGGACATCCAGTAATAAATCAAATTATTAGAAGAGCCTCATACTCCTTGTATGAGGACCAAACCCCACCCTGTGTTCCTCTTCCACATGGCTGCAAAGAATGCTGAGCTAACCTTATTAATTGCCTTCAAAGTTCCCTCACCACCAGTGCACTTTGTCACGGCTGCTCTGAAGTTATGGTCAGAGGACGGCAGGGACAGAGATGTGTTTCCAGCATTTGCCAGTTAGTGCTACACATAACCACTGCACTTCTCAAAGTTAAATGACAACGATGTGAAAATTCCATCATCCTAAGTCCTGCAGCCACAGGGGCCGATGCAATTTTTTCCTAAATGAGAGAATTTAGCCACTCTTCAGTCCCAAGCTAGACAGAATGCACACCATATGTCATACGGGGATGCAAAACCAGCTCCCTCTGCAGCAAGGTGAAGCACCAGCGAGGAAGGGTTAGAGAAAGGATTGTTAGCCTGTGGTATAGCATACAACCTGGCACAGTCTACTTATGAGTTAAAAGTCTGTGGAGAGACCTTAAAATAGGGAAGCAGTACAAACCATTCCGAGTATCTAACGCTCAGTGGGCAAAGGTGGACAAATAATGGCAAGAAATTAAATAGGCTTAATATACTACTGGGCACTCAGAGATAAGTGCCATTAGCTTCCACGTACTTCATTTTTTAAAAGATCAATTACAGAAATCCTGCAACTGAATAAAGATTGTGGCTTTTACTCCGGCTTCTAGGGGGGAAGAGAAATTAGTCTTGACAACTCAGAAATTACACAAGCAAATAAAAAAATGCCAGTATTATTATTTCTTAACAAGTTCTATAATTTCTTGAGCCTCATGGCATTTAATTTTGCAGTCAGTAGCATGGTAAAGCTTGATTCATGAAGGCAGGGTTACAGGACTGTTATCACCAGCATTGAAAAAGCCTGAATGCTGTACCAGAGCGAATTTATTCCTTGCTCAATCTATACACTGAAGCAGGAGATATATATTCCAACATCACCAAAGAAAAGCTAACAGTTTGCATTCCTTATTTCTCCAATTGCTGATAAAAATCACTTTGAAGAGTATATTAAACTAGTGCCAGGCAAAACACTGCAGCACTTGTTCCTCATAAAGTGGAGGCTTCCAGCCACAGCAAAATTTGGCTGCTAAATTCATGTTCTTATTACTATAATGTTTTTTCTGACATCTGCTGCCCTATAATCAGTGCTTGGATGCTAATAATTACGTGGGATACGATACCGTACATCCAATCAGTGCTGCAGTGCAACAAAGGAAAAGACCAAGTCAGAAGTAAAAGAAATAATTCAATAACAAACTTACAGAGGATGGAAATTTGGATTCTCTCTCAGGTGTTCCCATTATCTGATGTTTTTGATATGCAATAAAAAAAAATTATTTATATTAAATGAGGTACTACCAAAAATCAATTCATAAATAACAATTGCATTTAAAACAACTGCTGCAACATGTGAATTTTCTTGGAGTCCTGAGAGCAGAGGCGCTCTTACAGCTTCTCTTCACATGATGCAGAAATGTGTGCAATTGGTATTCATGAGTCAGGGTACAAAGATCCCTCGCCATCTTTCCCTTTCTTGCAAAACTCTTTGGACATATGTCTTTATTTGCGTGTGGAGAAGCACAGGCAATGTAAATACCAGCTTCCCTGAATCCTGGAGCTCAAACAACACAGTTGTGATTTCACCCTCCCTGTGATTCAAGCCAGGCTGGAAAATTATTTGCTATGGAAATCATCCAAATGTATTAAAAATTGTCACCACCCTTGAAGACAAGAGGTGTAAAGAAGGAAACACTGTTCTAAAATCTGCTGGAGACCAGGTACAGAAATTGATTTTCAGTTAGGTTCTTTTACAAAGATAATACTTGAAAGAACTGGGATTGAAAGTGAATCTCCTCAAAATTGGTTTGATGACTATCCTAAAACTGCAGGATGAAATTATATGTCACAGTCTTCATTACTTGAAGTCTTTAAGTCAGATTTCTGGTAAGATACATGTATACTCAGGCCCCAACAATACAACTTCAAAGTAACAAACTCCCAGTGAAGCCTAGGAATGGACACTCTATTACTTAGCTGCCCACCACAGTGCAGTTGAGGTTAGTTTGATGATGACACACATATATTTCTAAATCTTTCTGACACACAGATATTCCTAAATCTGTTTTCCAGTTTTAAAGCTAGCCTGTACAGCTACCCTGTTATCCCTTGGATACTCTAAAGAAACACACTAAGGCACTGGACAGTGGAACACAGGTTAGTGCTCTTTGTCCCCTGTAAAGAGATTCAGAAGACAGAAATAAGCTCCAAGCAGAGGAAAGCAAGAGAACCTCCAACTCTCAGCATCTCCAACAGCAGAGTTACCTTGTCAGACTGAGCAGCCAACTTGCTTGGTCTCTCTGAAGCAGCAATTTGGGCCACCAATTCCACCACTTTTTCAAGACTCTTTTTGCTACTGAACCTCATTTTGAGTCTTTCTGATTTCTTTTTCTTAAATGACATCTCAGAAAAGGGAGGAATGGCACAGACTAAGGAACTGGAATGCTCCCCCTATGCTTCCCAAGTTCAAATGGCAGAGCACTGCTCATTTGTCCTTTCACAGGTTGGTTGCTCTTCTTCTGTCAGTGGGTGCTGGGGACACACAGACCTCCTCCCCAACCCCCTCTTTTTTTTTTTAAATATCCTTAGATTTTTCTTAATTACATTAAATTTCTGGATTATCTTTAAATTGCTTTTGCTAGTTAAAAGACTAATAAATACTGATAAAATTTGATTAATTCTTATCACACCAACTTTGCAATGACACAATGCATTAGTTCCATAACTGAAATTATGTCACCTTCAGGAGCCAACACAATCTAAACACAGTACTTGAGCACAGTTTAATTACAGGATTAGGGAACAGGTTGTCAGATGTGCATGACATACCTGTATCCCTTCGGGGGAATGCTTGAAGGACTGAAACACAGTGCTATGATGTTTCATTTTCAATCCTTCACTACACAGGGACCATAGTGGTTTTAAAAACCAATGATCAGTCATCCTCTTTATATTCATGCTGCAAGGTTTGGACAGATTGCAAAGTTGTACAGCAGGGTTATGTAAGTACCTATCATAATATCATTATGGGAAAACCTTGAGCGAAATCTGTAGATAAACAACCACGCCACAAAGGCTGTGTGGAAGCCAGCAGGTTAGACACACAACTGTGATGAAGAAACTACTCTCTTTGGGAGAGCTGGAGCAGAAACAGCAAAGTTATGATATAACCCATGCCCACAGACAGCACTGTTGGTGAAACTGCAAGCCAAGTCTCCTGGACATAGGCCCATTGGGATACTCTCCAGGCAGCAGAAGCTGTGGCATTTATTTTAGAGTCTAGCACGCATGATTTACATGTCTTTTCAGATTATAGCAAAAAGGAAATTGCAAGGCCAGAACATGCAAAAGAAAGTGGATTGCCTGTGAACACGTCTACTTCTCTTACATCTCTAATCACAGACTTGGGGCAACATCCTTCCCTTGCACTGCTCCTGAAGGTGTTCATCTGTGGAAGACTGACTGAGCAGTGTTGATAGACCCATTCATTACCTCCTGAGATGGGAGAAAAAAACCTTTTCTCTGCAGCATTGCACAACAGGTCCCAAAAGAAGCAGTTGAAGTTATGCAGCACTAACACTGGAGTTAGGACTCCAGTACCCTGCAGCCATGTGTATCCACTATATAATGTTCCATAAATTTTAGGTGTGCACTCATTAGAAAGCTCTTTGACTTTGAAAGGCAAGCACATTCAGAACCTCACTGCTCTACTGGTTACTGATCTTTGTATTTGCAGCATAAATTTATTCATGGCCAATATATAACTGTTTGTTCTTTACCTCAAATATCTCCTCTTCTCTGTTTTTTGTCCCTAAATATATTTACAGAAAGGTATTACAACTTCTTCCAGACTTTCCTTTGTGAGATTAACGAAATTTATCCTACCTCATGGAGAATGATTTGTCTTTGTCATCCCAAATAGGCTTCCTCTGCACATGTTGCAATTTGAATGAGTTTTTATAGCAAATGAATGATCAGAAATTTATGAAATATTTTATGCTCAGTTATATCAGTCTACTTCCTTCTCACTTCTGAAAAAGCTGGTTCTCATATCTTTTAGTAGCACAGTCCCTTTTTCCACATCTGTCACACATTTTTAAGGTCCAGTCCTTTCTGCAGTAAGGAGGTAGGTGATAAGGGGTTTTTCTCAGTTTAGAAGCAGAAATTTTGTCAATCAATCATCAGATGTGTGAATTTTGACTATATTTCATGCCTTTTTCATACTTCACCATCTCCTAATTATTTTTTACAGGAATTACTAGTCCTCCTGTGACACGAATTAAAAGGAATCATCAGTAAAACAGCAGAATTTACTTGCATATGCCCACTTCTTATGACAATTTTATTATGCAAATACTAAAAAAGATCAGTTCCCAAAGCAAATTTATGAGAGTTTTTGTTTGATCAGTGCTTTCTCTTTCACAGAGTCTTGCCATGTCCACTACAATTTTTCTGTCAGTAATCATTTTCCCTATTTGAACTAACAACTTCAATGGGACACAGCAACAAATGCCTTTGGGAAGAAAAGTAAAATAAGACCTACCACAAACCCTTTTCACTAAACAGTAAAGAAATAACCTCCTCTTTCTTAAGTCACCTAGATCTTAAAAAAAAAAAGAAAAGGTAAATTCATTATGTCAGGATATAATTGACACATTAAAATTATTGTTTCAAAATGTGTTCTAAAGTCTAATTGCCTGCACCACTGTTTCTCTCATTTTGACAAATGAGATACATGACAAAATGTCATGTATTACCAAATTAACAAAACAGATTTTTTTTTCCTAGAGAAACACTGAAAATCAAAGGGTGAAAAGGTGAATGCTCCTTTGTATTTCCTGGAATGAATATATTTTCATGATTTAGTTGTCTTTAAAAAAAAAACAACCAAAGAACAGAGGAAAAGCATGTTTCTTACAAAACTACCTGCAAAGCAGAAAACTCACCTATTAAAATACAAATAGAGCCTGTACTGATATTCAGTTGAGAATGCTTTTGATTTGTATTATCATTATGGGATGAAAAGGGTAGTGAATTTCTTTGCTCTAACTGCTGGATAATCTTATGAGTGATCTTTGAGTGCGTATGTTTTAAAAGGCTTCTCTTTCAACAACACTTTGTATAATTTGCTTCAACATCTGTGGGCCTGCTGAGTTCCTTCTTTATTCACGTTTCACTAGACCTATAATTAAACCCTTTTAAAAAATGCATCACTTCAGGTGTCCTAATGAAGAATCTTGAGGAAGCTGGTAATAGTTTGCTAAGGGAGAGAAACAAAGCTCCTTCTCTACTTACAAGTATTTCTTGCAAGATTCATTCTCTTCAACAGAAGGAGGGCTGCAGTAAAAGACAGCAACTCGAGGCTGAAGAGGTCATAAAACTCGCAAGAGCAGGAAATTACACAGACATATCTGCCAATGAGGTCTATATATGAAAAGTCATTAGGCACTCCCAATTTCTTCAGTTCCTGCTTCCCCAAATAAGAGAACAGTATCTTAAGAGTAGTAAACCCCAATTATCTTGTTTCAATTTAAGCTTATTCCTGTATTTTCTTTTATATGCTAAGCATATAATTCATGCCAAACACAAAAAGTATCCACCTGCTATAGAAAAAACAAGTAGATGTATAAAAGTAGGGGATTTTCTCCCTTGAACCTTGATCCTGTAGCCCATGCAGAGTTTTGAAGCCGTAAATACCTGCTACAGTATTGATACCACATGATTTGGCTTTTGTTTCAACATGAGTTTTAGCCCCCAGGTTTAACAACCTTGGAAGGCCCCACATTATTATGCCAGAGCCATAAGAGTCAGAGAGAAGAAGTCACTCGCCTCCCAAGGGTTGTGTCACACGCTGGGTGACCAGACCACACTGCGGACCCATCTTCCTCCTGGGATAGAAAGCTCTGTGAGCTTTATGTGCCTTCTTCCTCTTGGGCTCCCAGCTGTTCCACCAGGGACAGGTATAAACTTTAACAGGCAAATTATTACTGGAGCCACTGGGGTTTTTGCCGGAGTAAGGAAAGCAAATTTAGATTAATATCCGTAGGTATAGCTGTGCACAATGATCATCAACATGCAAAGGTGCTTGTATAAGGACTAGCAAAAAAAGTGATTGGAAGAACCCTGATGTTCCTATGTAGTCACTTTATTTGAATGTACTATTAGGTACTATGAGAAACTGTATGAGTTACTAATAGAAGTGAAAAGTGGAAAAGTAAATGTTGAGAAAAGATAATTACTAGATGCTCTTTGCAGTCTATTGTTTTACAACTTTGATTAGTACTGGGTATAAAAAGATGGAGAAATACTGAAAACAGTAATTAAGCTAGGATAAAGAAGGTTGTGTTTCCTGAATACATGACATTCTAACAATAAACAAAAGCAAAACTTGGAGTGGAATACACTCTGAGAACAGTAAAAGGAATGATACCTCTGGGAAGTGAACACACCAAATGCTCAAATTAATTTCCTTATTACAAAGACTAAAAACCAATGAAGGAATAGGCAAAAAAAGGATAAATACAAAGAAAATTTACTGTATAACTGATATAGAGCCTTATCTTTAAATATGACAATATTTACACATATGCATATATAGCTCTATGGGTCAGAGCTGGGTGCTGATAATGCCAAGGTTGTGGATTCAATTCCTGGTATGGGCCATTCATGCAAGAGTTGGACTTGATGATCCTTGTGGGCCCCTTTCAACTCAGAATATTCTGTGATTTTGTGATACAAGTACCTACAGACACCCCTTCTATCTGTGCATTTATATAAGAGGTTACATGCTGAATGTCAAAATGGGTTCATAAGTATTTTCAATGTGTAAATCCACCACGTCCCACAGCTCCTTCTAAACAGTTCTAATTTATTTTGCATCCTTCCTACTCAGTTGTGACATTTTGCATTTCTTCAAAAATTATTTAGCAGCAGAAGACAAAGACAACCAGGATCATTAGACCTGGCAGCCTCCTGTGCACATAGCTCTGTGCTTCCCAGACCAGCAGCTTCCCCCAGGCCAGTGAGAGTGGCAGAGCTGAGCTCTTCAGGAACCACTGGGAAATGTTCTTCAAGAAACACATATTCAAATATCCTGCTGAGTACAAGAGTCTACTGATCAGAAGCTACTGGTCCCAAGACTGACTATTATCTTTTCTATCTTGATTTCAAAGACTAAATGGCTGAAATTCAATTTGCTCCCAAGTGAATGGCTTACTAAGCTGCAAAACCTCTACATTACTTGGCATTATTGAAAGTGAATAGAAAATAAACTCACACAAACTAAACGCAAAATATAACCTTGCATACCCCACATCTAGAAGAGCTTAAGGAGACTTTGGGCACTTAGTTCCTGCTGACATCAGTGGTAAATGCCCAAGATTAAGCACTTAGGGAACTGTACAGTAGCAGTTGCAGAACTGCATGGTATAACAGTAAGTTATATTCATCTTATTCATTAGTCTCATATTTTCAGCTTTGTTGAGAGTGTTCTGAATTTACTGTGGACATTGTAAAGCCAGACATTCCAAGCTAAACAGAGCATGTGTTTCACAGAAGTTTTTAAGTAAAGGATTAGAAATCTTTTAACACGTTGTTTTCCTACAAATGTGCTCTAAATATTCAGACAACTGTATATTTTTCAGAAATGAGATGATAATTTAACTCAATGACTTGATTAAATTTCCAAACCAGATAATTGTTCTTTAGGAAAAAAACCCCAAACATCCAACTGATGCGTCTAATTTATAGCAGACCTTAAAATAAATCATACAGGTCATTAATTTTTTATTGCAAGAGGCCTCCACATTAAATTAAATGCTCAGCTGCATATATTGCACAAGAAAATTAACAGGTCACATTTGGCTGCCTTTTCTTGGGCATCATTTCTTTAGGAACAACTCTTCAGTGACTTGGCATATCTTTTTCAAGGTAAACTGAGCTGATGAATGATTCTGTGATTCTATTTCTAGACTACACACTATACAATCTTTCCCTCAGGGAAAGAATCTCAAAAGTTATTTTGCTGCACTCCACATCCTAAAGTATATGGGGTTCTTCTAACCTCAAAGCTTAGATTTTGGAATACCTGTTCTGCTGGTAGGTCCCAAAGCGAAGCTCAGTTAAAATATTAAGTCATTTTTTTTCCTGCCTGCAACCACATAGTGTAATTTAGTGAAAGATCAGGTACATTTTATGCATAGGCCAGAAGAAATGTTAGGGAGACAAATAAATTTTTTTCTGCCCTTGCACACTGAGGCAAAGGAATTCATGTTCCTACTGAAAAGCATCTGAAGGGAGCATTTGGAAAAAGGTCTTAGTAATGTAGCAATCCCTGGGCAATTGCATTTCTCCAGATTTCTTCTCTTCTAAGATTTGTAGGACCTTCATTATCTCCTTCACATAGATGTAAGAGATGCTGAATGTAAGCCTAGACTCTCCCAGGCTTCCACTTCTCTGCCAAACCTTTGCTCTAGGACAGTGTGGGTCTCTGCCTGTTCCTTTGGCCTCACATAATTTCTACTTCTTGCTCATAGTATTGAAAGAAAAATTTTAAAAAGGAGAAAAAAGGAGAAGAGAATTGCAGAAAAGTGTTCAAAAATCTAAAATGGCAAATAAATACAATCCATAATTAAATTAATTATTTCATCCAGAGGTGGAAGGCATTTTTTTTGTGGATTTTTTTTTTGTTGAATTTTTTGGGGTGTTGTTTTTGTTGTTGTAGTTGGTTTGTTTTGGGTTTTTTCTCTAAAGCGTATGTTAGTATTCTCATAGAAGCAAAACAGATCCCTAATTTCAGAGGCTGCAGCTCGACTTAACTGTAAGCTTGAATGTCATCTTGCAGCAACAGAGAGAGCAAAAAAACAGTCTTAGATTGCCAAATATTTAAATGGAAGTTAAAGAGCTGTTGGCAGGATGGTGGAGTTCTGACAGAAATTATAAAGATGCTATTGGCTTGTGTTTTAGTGAGCAGTTCTTGTATATTAAATTTTAAGTCTGTAGTTCCATCACTATGAAGCATATAGAGTCTGTTTTGAAGGTTAAACATGAAAACACAAATGAAAACTGTGAGATTTTTTTTCTTGTTTCTACACTAAATTTGCTGTGTGTGATCTTGGCAAGTCATTCAATACTCCAGTGCTCCACTGGTAAAATGAAAATAAATAATAACCGTTATTAGACATGGCAGTTTTGTAGCTAAAACCATCAGTCTTTAAAAACGACTTTAATAAATGGTGATGATGAAACCTATAGAAAACCTTATAAATAGTTATTTCAAAATTCAAATCCATCCATTCTAAATCCACAAATGGTAAGTAGAATATATTACACCATAAATACCAAGAGAGATAGGAGGGAGAAAAAGCATATGACATAGTTTTAAATCATGAAATGCACATGGGAGGGGATTTTTTATTGAGTGTGTAGAATGATGGCTATCAAATGCCAATTGGTTGGATAAATATAAACAGCAGGAATAGCTATAGTTCAATACCTGTAGTTCAATAGCTATAGTTCAACTTCCTACTCATACCTTGGTAGGTGGTTATCAAAATCCCAACGTGAGTAAGAGCAGAGGTGCCTTGTTACTGATAAACACGAGGTGAGGGAGATGGGCATCTCTGATTCAGAAACATGTTTTAGGATTCCTGGGAAAGTTGAAGACTGGAGCAATATGCCTTGGCAAACAAAGATAAGTGATCTGCCATGTCAGTTAACAAGTTAAGGAATTACAGCCCACAATTGCAGAGGGATGTGCAAGGAGAGCAGAACATGTTTTAAGTTCAGCACCCCATATTTAATGAAGCCATTATTTTGGGTTATAACTTCGTGTTTTCTGCTGGGATTTACTGCCTCAAGGATGGTCAGAGGATACTTTGTCAAGCTACAAGTTAAACCTCTATTGACACAGTCCAGCTGGAAATACACAGGAAATTACCATAGGGCCAAGTGAACTTAGCCTGTAGCTATCTTTATAATCATTATTCAATTTTTTTCTCCCTCTCCCTCAGAAAATCATATTTACAGGAATATGGAAACAACTGGATCTTTGAAGAAATGCTACAGACCAGAAGGGACCCACTCTGCCTTCCTGGCCTGTTGTCCTCCCATCCTGTGATGCGTGGCTAAAACAGGTGTTCAGTGATGAAAAAGGAAGCACTGCTCCTGAATGCCTAGAAGCATAGCCCAGCACAGACACAGACAAAAAGTCTTTTCATTCCTCAGATACTTTTTTGCAAGGCAGCCATTGATAACAGCAGTCACCTGGCAGGGAGATACAGGTTGGGAACTTTTCCTTCCCAGTTTACCTGTCCTATATAATTTAAAGTTTTCTAGCATTCCTTAAATTGTGCAATAGACAGTTCCTCCCTCCTGTGATTTTCAGGAGTACAGAACTGGACAAAGCATATATATTTTTTTAATTATTATCTTTTTAATACTGAAAAAAAATGAAATTAGAATAGCAAAAGCAGCATTTTACCATAAAAGGACATGGCTTCCCTATAAAGCTTCTGAATATATCTTTTCCTATCTTCACTCTCTGGCTCCCTACAGATTTAAATTACAGAAGCAG
The DNA here is from genome assembly GCA_013400975.1 of Atrichornis clamosus. Classification (NCBI taxonomy): domain Eukaryota; kingdom Metazoa; phylum Chordata; class Aves; order Passeriformes; family Menuridae; genus Atrichornis; species Atrichornis clamosus. The sequence goes on from WBMZ01001168.1 coordinate 257,958, forward strand.
AATATTTGTTCTCAAAGTAATCTATTTTTTTAATCCACATGGATGTTTTGATCTCCTTCCTCTAGACTTCCAGCCTGAATAGCCCCACAGAATTTATACGGCTGCTAAAATGTATAGAGTGAACTGAATCAGGCCTTTCATTCCTGCCCAGCAAATATTCTCATAGCTCTCACAGTCAACTCATGGACTCTTCTCTGCTTGTCTTCTTTTTCCCATTTCAAGAGTCTTAAGTACTCTGAAACAAAATGCACTTCCTTTACCCTTAGAATAAAACAAATTACATTATCATATATTTTAAATAATACAAATAAAAACATCAGCAAAGAAACAGGCATCCAGAACCATTCAGCTTCCAAGCCCCAAATGCCTTCCAAGACTGCAATGAACAACTTTGAGGAATGGAGTAGGTTTTCAGCACCAAGGTAAAAATCACTGCCATTCATTCATTCCCTTCCTGGGAGTGTACAAGGCGTGCTCACTGCCCGTGGGAAAGCGGCATCAGACTCTGCTGTGACCAAGGATCCCACACCACAATACATCACATACACTAAGCACTGTCGAGCACAGCACAGAATTAGAGGGAAGGCTTTGTGGGCTAAAGACTCATTTCAAATTGGCCCGAGCTGGTCTTACAGGAGTAAACTGTGGCTGTGTTAAAGTATGTGAGGGTAGAATGCAACCTCTTTCTTTTTCCCTACATTAAATTCTACATATAAAATGCCCTATAAACATTTTAGCAACACCTTCTAGTACAAGTCAGTTTGGTGAAGACTTTACATATGCACTTCTCTTCAAGCACACACTTCAGCCACATTTTTAAGTGCTGTGCCAAATTGAGGGTTGCAAGGGTAGCAACTATTTTTCTTTTTATATTGAATTTAAATCTTTAAAATCTTTTCTCTCTTTGTCTTCTCCTGCTAGATGGCAAACCTCAAAATGGATTTGAATTCTACTTAAAAGTCCAAAATATCCCTAGATCTCCAAACAACAGATTATTGCAAAAAGAGGGACAACTGTCTGGCTCTACAACTGTACCAGCAACAGTCTCAGACTCTCAGGTAATTAGAGAGTTGAAGTTAAAACTGCAGTGGATTTATTATAATCAATAAAACATAATTATGTCAGCAGAAAATATAACCAAACACTGGACAAACCCCCTGGCCAGAGATTTACGTTTCAGTAGGAATGCTGGCTTGGTATGCACCCCTACTAAGCTGTGCTATAAAACAGCAGAACAGGGATAAAATAATGAAATCCAAATACAGGCATGGGAGGGTCAAAGCTTAAGCTGAAAGAACTGGTTTTATTTGACAGCCTACTCTAACTACAGCAAACTTCTGCAGATAAAGATGGACATAGCTTCCTATCCTGAAGGCCTCACCTTCAGTTTATTATCTATACATGCCTAGGGATAAAAATGTGATTCATTAACATCTCTGGGTCATCCCTTGAAGCTAACAGCAATGTTTTTGTGTAAAGAGCGGAACAATAAACCATAAATTTGCATTCAAGAAGCAGCATGCAATAAGTGTTTACACTTAAATTTTATGTGAGCCATGTGTGGCTATAGCTTCTCAAGCTCAGGCCACATTTCAGTCCCTTGGAGACAGACCATAAAATCTATGGGAATATTTAGTTTGTGCATCTCCTAAATGTGTCTTGCACATCATATTAAAAAAAAAAAATAAAAATCCCAGTGCCCAGTTCTTTAAGAGGAATGCAATACTTAATAGAGGAGAGATTAGGCACTGCTGTTATGCACTATGACTATACAGGGAGGTGGCAGTCTGTGTTTTCTGCTTGCTGAAAGATCCTTTTCTCCACAAATCATTTCAGGATCTGCAACAAAGCTGCAAAATTATTGCCTCTGTTGCAAATGTGCTGGGACTTCCGGGCCAACTACATTCCAAAGTCCAAGGTCAGAGAAAAATCTTAAAACACCTACACCTTTTTTTAGTCCACTCGTCTGTAGGATACCATTTGTATAGATTGATACTATTAAGCAAGCATTTAAGCACAGTTCTAAATAAGGGAAGTTTTCTGTAACTGGAGCCTAGATATGCAACCCCAAATATTCCAAAGCATGAAGTCTGTTTGGGGTTTCGTTTGTTATTTTTTTGGTGGGTCACTACTCCTCCCCCTTCCTCCCCTCCCCTCAACCCTCCATCCCCTTGCTGGTTTTGTTGTCCTTGTTGCTTTCTTCCATTGTTTTGTTGGGGGTTTTTTGTTTGTATTATTTGGGGTTTTCTTTTCCCCTCACTGATGGCTCTATTAGATTTATTATCTAAAAGATAATTCAAATTTATTTTCAAATTAAGTAGGGGAGAAAAACTCATCTACTTCACAAGATAAGGATAACAACTTTTTAAAATTTAGTTTTTTTAACTTATCACTATTTCTGCAGAACAAACAAAACCCACCAAGAGTAACAAAACAGCAGATGCTGAAAAGCACTGATCTGCTGATCTACCAGTTCTGTTATCAGTAAGATACTCTACAGGAAACTGAAACATGATTTATAGCATCAGAGGCACAGTATTATACACAGACTCTGTACGAATACATGTGTTATAGACCCCTTGTCAATAATCTTTTTCCTTAAAAGTTCATGAAGATACAGTCCCAGTAAAGGCTGTTATCATATTTATGAAGCAAAATAATAATATTCTACGTCTTCCAATGATTGTTTCCATAGCAGAATAACCTTTTTGCACAATTAAAGCATGCTAGTCAGTAGGGCTTCAAACTGATTGCTTTGGAACTCTTTCCTCTGACTAGCAATTTCTGAATCTGGATTGTTATTCTTAAAGTTTAATTACAGGAAAAATAATTTTACAGTTTGTGCAACACCATCGTTTGCTTCTCTCCAAGAACTCAATGACAAAACCAAAAAGATTTGGACACAGTCTTTCCAAGTTGTCAAAGTGCCAACAGGCAGAAATCTGACCCAGTATTTGTTGATTTGTCTATCCTTCAGACATGCTTGTGTTTAGGAAATAAACTTACCACATTAGACTATAAAATGTCACAGTTTGGGATCTGTTATATAAACAGCTGAGAGACATATCCCTTTCCTGATGCAAGCCTGAGCAAGGAAAGGAATATCAGAAACACAAGAATCTACAGCAGTCGCAAACTAAACCTTGTTGTCTCTGCACTAATCAGAGCCCTCAGTCAACTCTAATCTGGACTTTTTTCCAGACAGGCAGGTTACTTCATCAGAGGTCTGACTGGGATTTAAAATCTGAGATTAGGGAATTCAAGGATAAGAATGCAGAGAGAAATTACACACCTGAATTTGATGAAGCAAGGGGAAACTCCAAAGATCACTGGGCTATTGCAGAACAATTCAACTCACTCTGAGACACAAATGACCAATCTTTAATTTTGGCAAGGCCATCACTTCTTCAAAACCTCTTTCTTATTTGTAAAACTAGGATATTACCTTACTTTTACAAGGTCTTCCAAGAATAAGAATAGTAAGAATATAAAGGACATATCTATGATGATTATGGGGATAACCAAGAAAACTGTAAGAGAAGTGTGGTCTGAAACCAGCAGAGGAGAAGTAGAGTGTACAAATTGCTAGCTGACAACTGATGGGAATCAAAAGTCTGGGTTCCAACATCAGAGCACCTAAACAAAGTTAGGAACACAAGCTGGATCCAAGCTTGCAGTACAACACAATATGGAATCGCAGAACCGCCAATCCTCAGGCATCTCAGCTAAGGTGGAGTATAAACCCACCTCCTTTCAAACACTAGACTGGTTTTGAGGAGGTATATGTGGCAAGCTTAAGAGGCTGACAGAAGATAGTGGTCCTTTTCTCCATTCAAATGGACAAGTTCTCTATAAGAAGAGTAATTTTGCAGGTCATTTATGCTATTCTAGAAAATGGCTCTGAATTGAAACAAAACCAGTGTTACCAACTCTGCAATCATTGTCCATGTAATTGTGCATTAAACAAAACAGGGGCTGAAAAAGCCAAGTATATTAAGTCAAAAATTAAATGGAAATACAGGCTAAGCAAAACCAGATAAAGACAAACAAGCTTTCAAACAAAGCATACTAAAATTAATTTTTTTTTTTTGCTACTGTAGAAACTTGAACTCAATGCCCTCATCATGTTTTGTGGCACATTATGCTTGGGCCTGCTGCAATTTTACCACATGCCCAGAGGTTGTTAAAGGGACGAACATTACTGATGGCCTGTGGTGCACAGTGACATGTGGAACAGACTTTCATGACACAATTGCTTCTCATCTCAGGGAAATACTTGCTGACCTAAGTAGTCCCTTAGCTATGCTGTCCTAGGCAAGAAATTGTTAGGACAACTTACTACAGTTATTATATCATTTGTGCATTGAAAAGATAGAAATGTCTCCAACAGCTTGCAGGATGTGTTTGGGAAGGATAAATTCATTAATATTAGCAAAACTGGAAGCAATTATGTTATTGCTTAGTGTGATGTTTAATGGGGTTTGGTTTTCTGTGGCTGAATGTAAACATGAAAAGCTGTGTACTTCAGTCTACAACTATACATTTCAATTATTAAGTCTTTCAGAATTTGCATAATAAACTAAAAAGCATTGCATTACACATACTTAATTCATAAACATATTTTTTAAAAGAAAATGAATAACAGATGTAATGAAGAGTAAATGGAAACCAGAACTGATGATAATCTATAATGGTGATTCATGCACACCATCTTATTTGTTTTGAGTCTACAACTTAGACCAGTATATGTTAGTTTAAATAGGAACCAGTAATACATCTCTTTGATACAGAGGTCAGGTTTCTGCAATACACCAAATGCTAAACTCCTAGTCCATAAATGCCTTCACTGCAAATAAAACATAAATCTATTATCTTTACAGTACTTGCAATCTGGAAAATGGGCTCTCTTTTAATTTTACTGCCTCATGCATACCTTATTATAGATAAGATATGTATATCTTATTATCAATATAATAAGATATACATGTCAAAAAGAAACCTGCATGAGAAATATACTATAGAGTTAAAAATCAAAACCCAAAAACCTAGGTGAATAATCAAGACAACTGGGTTTTTTTCAGCCATTCTCCCCTTTCCTATTATGAAACAAAAGTAAGGTTTTTACAAGATAAAATGGCCTACTTTTACAAGGCTTACATAGCCAAGTTCTCAACAGCACTGCCTCAATTAGAGATAACTAGCAAGTTAATTTTCCACCCCAATCAAAATTGTGTTCTTATTTGGATTAAAAGTGAATAGTCAATGCTTGCTGTAGGATATTAAATGAAAAATATGTGAATACACAAACATATAAACTTCAAAACAAAGTGCTTTTTAATTGTGCTTATATGTAATATAAAAATTCTAAGCTAAAAGTCTAAATGCAAAATTTGAAGAGATATTTTATCATCATCAAAACAAGAATCTCAAAAGCATTTGTTTTGACATTTCCAAGTGAAATACTTGACAAGAGCATGTCAATTTTGACATAATTTTCCAATTCAATTAGTTTCTTTGAACATTTTTTCACTAAACCTATATAACACCTGGTAGTATTAAACAGAATTCAGATATTCTACTTTTCTAGAGTTTTTATGTTGTTCTAAGAGGATTTCTAGTGCTCAGAAGTTTCAAATGAACTACATTCATTTTCCTCATGATTTTATTTTCATCTGAAAAGCAGTCTTTTCTGTTCCTCCCTCTCTTTTTTAAATCTCACTTGACTAACAAGAGCAGGTCGGATCCATCTGACCTAGAGCATGGCCACATCAGCTACTGAAACCTTGCAAGTGAGGAGCAAGCAGTCTCTGAAACAGGCAGTGAGAGCAAGGAAGAGATGAAGGGTGGGGAAGAAGAGGATGGGCCTAGGAACTCTGAAACCTGTTCTGCCACAAAAAAGTTCCTTACAGAGGGCCTTGGGTTTACATCCCCGGGTGGCTGAGCTTGAATTGCAAATACACACTGTTTGGCTTGCAAATTCAAAAGGAGAGTCATATTAACCAACACAGGAAAGCAGAAACATGCAGCTGCAGAATATCCTGGACCAACTATCACAAAAAAGACTCATGCTGGCTCCTCTGTGGAGGCCAAGGTCGAGTTTTCCAATGGATTTTTAGTTCAGCTGCTGAATCATAAAAGAAGAATCTGCATAATGATGAACACACTTTAACACTTCACCCTTCAGAAAACACTGAATTTACAATGGATGATACTCACCTTTAACAATCAGCCCAGTAGCAACTCTTGTGAGAAGAAAAGCTGCAATTATTCAGCAGAGATGCAGTTTTTGCATTACAACCAAAGGTAAAAGAAAAGGTGATGCATGAATAGAAGGAAAAATTAAATACAACTCAAAGTTGTGTTACTGGATAACCACTGCATCCTATTCTGCTATGCAATGCTGCTGAAACTTTCAAGAGAATCGGCCCTATGACAGCATTTAAGGAAAGCTGCAGTAAATACTATTAATGGCATTCATCCCTGTAACATAAGCAGCCCTTTGACACAGTTCAATTACATCTATAAAGCAAAGGACCAGAGATCCTCACATCAACTGTGACACAACATATATTAGAAACATTGCCAGAGAAAGGTTAAATTGAAAGGTTTATATATTCTCTTTGTGGAACTCTCCCTATTCAAGTCAAGGATTTTTCACTGAACAAAATGACATGAGATAAGTGATTATGCCTAAAGACCAAAAAAGTCACTATGAGAGTATCTTAAAAAAAATTTATCTGCTTATAATGGAACCTAGTGTTCATATTAAAAGGTAAAAGTTCTAAACAAGTAAGATCAAATATGATTTTAAAAGCTTTATTTCATAACATAAGAACACTAACTAAAGCAACATTTTAAATGCCCTTATCTCGTCTACAGCCACAAAAAGTGTATGTTGAAATCACATTAAAGCCACATGTATCATTGAGAAATGAGAGACACGAGCCTCAAGCTAAGAGAGCACTGGAACTCCTGCTTGTAGTTTTTCTAGCTGCAGAGTTCAAGGTGAATCCCTGTGTACTTACAGCTATCCACACAGAATGATTCCACATAGCTGGGTGAGACCTTGAAGGGTCACATTGTCCAGCCATTTGCTCCAAGGCAGGAACAGCTGCCTTTTTTGACAGAATGACATTTTGGGCATATGTTTATCAAACCTGTTTCAGTGGTGAAGGCTACTTATAGATAATCTGTTCCTCTGGCCTTGTAATTTAGAAATCTGCCTTGCTGCAATTTCAGTCATTAGTTGCTGCTGAAGACAAGTTATTCCCTCCTCTGTGGAACCCTTTTACACACTTTCAGACTGTTACCATCTCATCTCTCAGTTTTATTCTCTATAGTAGTATTCTTTCCTTTTTTCTTCACATGAAAGTCCTCAACTAGTCCACATATTTCTTAAAGGGCAATGCTTAAAACTGAATAGAATATTCCTGTTGGGATCTTACCATGGTTGAGTAGAGCACAAGCATCATTCCTGTGATGTCTTGTATCTATTACTCTTGATGTATCACACCATCAAGATGTTTGCTGCTTTTGAAATTGTGTGTTCAACTCAAGCACCATGTCTGACCCTGGATTTGGCCTCAGAACCTGCTCTGTTTGCCTGTTTCAGAAGGTTGGGCCAAATCCAACTCGGAAATACACTCCAATGAGCTGCCCTTTGATTGAGGGAGATGAACATGTTACACAAGCTCTTTCAAACCCAGACACTTAGCATAACTGATTGCTCAATGTTGACAGCAAGGAGTGCTAACTGAAGCTATGTTTATTGGTTGGACGAAAAAAAAGAAAATAGGAGAAAGCGGAGGAAGTGTTCCATGATGAGACACAGAACTCAGCACTCACAAACAATACTTCAGGGCAATGTTTTTTGTTCTTTTGTGAGAAGCCACAAACAAAACCAATCCCCACGTGCACTTAGCATGGTGTCTCCACACATCTCTCCACAGAAAGTAAACTCATACGTTCTTCTAGTTCCTGCTGTGATTATGCAATTCTCCAATTCAGTAAATACAGCATCTGCCAATTGCACTGCATTAACACTCCTAGCTCAGCCCTCATCAAACCTAAAAGTTGGATATAATTCCACACTGCTGGCAAGCTTGCAGCATTTCCTTGTGCTGGATCATAAATGTTCCCATCAAATTACCTTTTGTTCCCTCTGTAGAGAGTCCCCAGGAGAGATTATCTTAATCACTGCTGCCTTAAATTCCTTTGGTATTCATTTTTCTTAGGAAGCATGAACCACACTGGGAATTCAAAATACCAGTGACACCAGCTGTGTTCTCAGACTAAGAGGCTGCAGCTTTGGTAAGTTTGGAAATTGGGGCTGCTATACAGATTCCTTTCTTCCAGTGCTTTTAAGGTTACAAGCAGCAGAACTGCTCAGTACTTCAGACAGTCCAATGAAACCACACTCACTTTTATAAAAAACAGGGTCAAATGATGCTTTTATTTTTATTTCTTTTACTATGAAATTTTTATCTCCTTTGTGAAGAAAAACCAGTAGGATTCAACAGAGCATGTTTCTTGTGTAGTAGCTGTCATTGGCATACTTCAAAGCAAAGCAACTTTCTGGGCATCGCTGCACAACAGTCCTACAGAAAACACAAGTTTCAGGTCCACACCTCCATCTCCTGAGGTCTGTGCAGGTGTGGAGACCTGCAGCACTGCTCCGCAAAAAATGCGCCAAAAAGTCCTTAATAAAAAATACTAAGGTCTATGACTGTTTCCTCAGGGAGTCTCTCTTATCACACGACATTATGAATTTCTTCATCTGCCTCCTTCATGATCTCAGGAGTCTCTCTCTTAAAAGTAAACCTCCCTGAACTGCATTTTTTAAAGAGATCTGGTATTCAGTAAGGCAGTAGATGTCACAAGATTTTACTCTAAATAGCCTGTATGTCCTGCTAACAAATTGTCAGAAGACAAAAACTTTTCAAATTATGAAGACCTTTTCCTTCTCTACCACATTTGTTTACAGTGCAGAGAGATAGTTCCCCTGTTACTTATATCAACTCCAAGTTACGTGTCAGACAAAACCTAGCATCCGAGTAAAGTATTTGCTGGAGTTTAAATGCATGAAGATGTAAACTCTGAAGAGGAGTATTTAGAGCCAAACCAAAACACTTTTTCCCAAAGTATTTTTAAACCTTCAATGAACTATGAGCGTTGAACTTACTTTCAGTCTGTGGAAATGTGTTTCTGTAAAACTGAATTTAAGACCTAAGTCAACCTCATTATAGTCTTAATTTACCCACTATTTACTAGCAATATTTCAAACCACCCTTTCAGAGAAAATGACAATGACAAAAAGTACAGAAAAAGAGGAGGAAGCAGTATGAAAGTTGAAAAAAAAGATGACTTCTTAGCGGTAATTCTTAGTAAAGTATACATGATATTCAAATAGGATTTTATCTCAAATGTCACTAGGATTCTCTAACCCAATAGTCCCTCTTCACGTATCATGCACAGAAAAAAAATACTTGATTGCAAACAGAAAAAAATATACCTGATATACATGTTGTCTAATATTGTATTTCTTTTTATACTTCTAAGATAAAAGCCAAAAGTCCTAATGTGAAATGATGAAAGTCTGAGTAAAGCTCAGGCAATATACAAAATGTTAATATTTCAGCAGTAGAGAAATGCTAGGTAAACACTCCTTAATAGCAGTTTATCCTATAAAAATAATGCTACCCCCCTCTGAATGCTGATGTCTGGAGACAGCAGCAGTCCAATGAACATAAATTACATCAGGATTCTGGAACATACTTTGACAGACTAAAAATTACAATAACAGCCTCCTAATTCTGACTGATGACATTTGCAAAAGAAAGTAACACTTTCAAGACTTCTTGTGGCAACATTTCAACTGTGAGCCCTCACTTATACAAGTGGAAGGTTTAATTGTTTTGTGAGCTTTCAAGAGCCCCTCTGCTTCACTAAATTCATGTCATATTCAGCTTGGCTACTGTAAAACACACACGTGCACAAGCCTTGTGTTTAAGAACCTCCATCCTGGATTTACAGCATTTTTGTCAGCGAAAGTGAAGTTCTGCCCGTGCCCAGGGGAGGATGGATGGATGGATGGATGGATGGATGGATGGATGGATGGATCCTGGAAAGGAGCCTCGCCGTGCGCGGCCGCTGCTGCGCCCTCTGGCGGGGACAGCCCCGCTCAGTCCAGTGCAGCCTCGCACCTTGGCCACAAAAGTCCGGGTTTTAGGAACTCCCGGCAGCTGTATAAGTTCCGGCATAAGTTCAATTATTTCCCCGACCTCATTTTACCCAGTAACGTAATTCTAAGAAGCTGGGGAAAACGCCTTTACATTTTTTTCCATCTCTATTGAAATCAGAGTGTATCCCTTTGGTAGCATCCTTAGAAATCCTCCCTGGCTCGGGTTCTGCCAGGGCTTGTTACATGTTTCCATTTCTTGACACTGTTATTCCATTCATTTTCAATAAGGTGTTTTCTTACTATTTGAAGAAAATGTCAAAACAGCCTTCCCTTAAGAATTTGCAGCTACCTCAAACATTTATTCTTTACTTTAATTCTTTAAAGAATTTACCTGACCTGATCTAAAGGGAAACAGTAGGTGCTAAACACAGTAAAACTTTGAAACGTCACTTTTTATTTTGACTCACAGAACCTGAAGTTGAATTTCTGGCTTTACATGATTATCCTTTTCTCACTGATTAGACGCAGTCTCTGGTTGCATTTTTTTTTCCAAATAGCAGCAGTATTACAAACAAACAAACTAAATTAAAAAAAAAAAAGAAGGAAATAAACTCTGATTTTGAAAATGATATTTAATTATTACTGTTATAATATAGATTTTTTTAACCAAGAGCAATGGAAAAGATGCCAAACATAAACATCTGGCTGTCAAAACTGACTTCAGATTGCCCCTCTTACTAGCAGAAGAAAATGATTACTTGGTATATTTTCTTCAGAATGTATTCAATATCAAAATAATATTTGTCTGATAATAAACTCCTTCATTCTTCATATCACATTCAGGAAAACACAAGACATTATTTATGAATAAGCAATCCATTGGTATACCTTCTATTTAGCACCTCCTGGTACAGACATTGATGACTACTACAACTTAATAGCATAAATCAGTGGTGTGTGGTATTTATTTGCCCACTGATAAATCATATTTCATTTAGTCAGCACTAATATCTTATTGTCTGGATGCAATGGCTGAAAGATAATAAACTTTGTGAGCTCAGTCCACTACTATACAAGATAGCAATTATCTTTTTCTAATCTCACAGCCACCCTTTATTTTTCCTTATAACTAACATTAACAAATACCAACATTTGTTGCCTACAGCCCTGATGCAGCAACATGGGTTTTGCAGCAGTACTTGAAAAGTCTCCTCCTGGTTTTTCCCTTTGCCCCAAGTGACATGTGAGCCCCAGCAACCTGCTGAGCTACCCTGTCATTTAACAATTCCAAAACTCAGTGGTAGGCCCCTGCCTGGGAAAATCCCGCTCTGTCTAGCACATAATCCCACTGGACATTTAAAAAAACTACCCGGTCTGTCTTGTTCGGGTCAGTTACACTGTGATCACAAAACTTTTCACATTTGTATCAAACCTTTAAGAAAAGGAAGAAGGGGAAGTTCTGTTGCACCAGGAAGCCAGTGGGCGTGTTTCATCTGATAATGATCTGTCTGGTATTTCGAATATACATGCACAGCTTTTGAAAACACCTGTAAGCTAAAAGCTGTTGCAGGAAGGTGCCCTGCAACACACAAACCCCACGACTTTTCTCACTAGCCGCAAATGTGCCAAGCTTTCCTTTAGCAGCTTTCCCCTCCACAGCACAGGAATGCAGGATACAGAAGGCTTTAGTGATCATAAGGGAACCCCATGCTGTGGCCCAAGAGAAAGCACTACAGGTGCTGTGTGTCACACATTAACAGGTGTCTCCGAGAAGGACTGACAACAGGACCCTGCTACTTCACAAAGTCAACAGAACCCCTCGCTCCTAACGAACAAGTCCCACAGCCCCGTGGGGCTTCTTCCATTATTATGCTCCTTCTCTCAACGCCCGAATTCCAGGGAAGGCTGCAAGCTACTGACTTCCGCGGGGGAGGAGAGTGCTCGCTAGCTCTCCCAGGCAAGATCTGCAGGGAAACTTTGCCATCTCTCCGCGGCTCGCTGCCGGCAGAGCAGGGGGGCCCAGGCGCGGGAGGGAGGGAGGGCGGGCAGGGAAAGCTGCCGGGGTGCCCCGGCTCGCCGCTCCCGGGGACTCCGGTGTCTCCGTCCCTCCCTTCCCGGCGCTTAAGCGGAGCCCCTCGCGTCTCGTACATGGCTGGGAAGGAGGCTCCGGGGACCCCGCGAATGGGCTGGGGAGGGGAACAGCACCGGCTCCCGGTGACCGCCGGGCAGATTCATTAAAGGAGGAAAGTCCGGAATTCCCATTAAAATTAGGAATGAAGTCATGGAGAGCTCTTTCTGGAGAAGCCAGGGTAGGGAATGATGAGAGGCCGGGACCCCGGGCCTCTCTCGGGAGGAGGGGGAGCCAGCCCCAAACGGCGTTTGCCCTCTCCGGGTACGCGGCTCGTGGAGCTGCCAGCGGAGCCCACACCGCGGGGTGCTGCGGAGAGGTGGCCCGGCCCCCCGAGCCCGGCCCGGCCGCGCTGCCCCGGGCTGTGCGGAGCTGCCCGGGCCGGCCCCGCCCGGCAGGTACCGGCCTCGCTTACCGTGGCTCTGCCTCGGCGTCTCCCCGCCGGCGAGCTGGCAGCGCTCGCTCAGGCACTGGAAAAGTAATAGAAATCCAGCGGCTAGTTTGCTTCTCCGCAGCCTCGCCATAGCACGCAGCCTGCCGAGACAACTCTCCGGGTGCGGGGTGCGCGCCGCTCCTCGTCGGTGCTGGGGAAGTCCGGGGGGCGCGAAGAGCAGCCCTAGCAGGCGCCGAGCCGCCCCGTCCTCGGAGCAGCGCTCATACAGTGGGGCGGCGGGGACGAGCCGCTGGGGCTGAAGGCGCTGGACCGGGTCTGGGGGGCGCTGGAAGCGGGGGGCTCCGTCCCCCTAACTCGTACGGTCGCGCCGCTCTCAGTCCAGCAGCATCACCGCTAAGGGAAAACAAGCCCAGCCTCGCTGCGAAGTGCCAAACTCTTCCCTCCTCGCAGCCTGCTGACAGATTTTAGGAGAGCCACTGAGATCCTCCCTTCCTGGCTTGCCCCCACCCAGCTCCCTTCCCCCGCAGGGTGAGGCAGGGTGCCTGAGGGACGGAGCCTCTCCTCTGTGTACCGCTACCGACCAAACCCCGCCGAGGAAAACGAGCGGGGAAACGTTCCAGCCGGAGCCAGCGGACCGGCCCCGAGTCCGGGGGGAGCAGGACACGGAGGGCGGGCGGATGCACCGCGGGAGAGGATGCGCGGGCGGCGGGAAGGCAGGCGGGGACGGACGAACAAGTTCTCCTTCTCTTTCGGACCGGTTTCCGCGGCCGGTGGTGCTGGAGCGGGGCCGAGGGCAGCCGTGCGGGGCGGGCGGTCCCCCGGCCCGCAGCGCGTCCGCGCAAGTGCGGGCGGGGGGCTCGCCTGAGGCCGGGTCCCGGCCGCCACCTCGCTCTGCCCCCCG
>WBMZ01001169.1:0-138883 GCA_013400975.1 Atrichornis clamosus
CCTCTGACATTCTCAGGGCCCCTTCAGTCCCTGGCTGAGGCACTCGTGGTGATGGAGGCACTCTGGCTGTCCCCCAGCCACTCTAGAAGCCCTGAAGCTGCCCTCTCACCCCTCAGTGCAGAGGCTGCTGGAGCCTAGGCCGGCCATGAAGGCGGCTCGGAGCCGCAGCCTGTGCTGCTGTGCACAGGGATGGGGGGCATGGCCTGGCTGGAGGGTGCCTGCTCCTCANCTTCATAGAGTTGTAGTTGGCCAGCAAATGGGTGAGGACACCAATCCTCCCCAGGGCCCTCCCGCGCACAACTTCTCTCTCTGATCTGGTGAAGTCCAGCAGCACCTGGGACCAGAGAGGCTGCTGCTGAGCACCAGGAGCAAACACAGCTCTGCTGCTGGGCCAGACTTGTACCATCCCTGCAGCCTTCCTCTGAGCCCACACAAAGCCTGCAGGGGGGTGCCTGTCCCAGGGGTCCCTCACAGTCTGCACGGAGGTCCCAGGACAACCTCTTGGCCAGGCAGGCGCCACCCTCTGCAGCCACTGTGCTCCAGGGGAGCCTGCGGCCAGCCCCTGCTTCCCCACGGGAGGTGAACACCCACCCTCCCCACAGCACGCTCTGCCTGCTGGGCACTGCTCTGGGCAACGCCTCCCCTCCAGGGTGAGGAACAGCCCTGGCACCCCCACTCTGCTTGTACCACACCTCCAAGATGTCCTGCAGCTCCTTGCCGACACTGGAGGCAGGAAGGCTGAGCACCACTGTCCTCAGCATCGTGTCCATGGATCTCAGGGTCTGCAAAGAGGACAGAGAGCAGAGGCCGTGATTGTGCTCTTCCCCCAGCCCCAGGAGACTGATCTGAAGCCCCAGTGCCAGAGGAGGATGCCTGCGCTGCCCAGGAGAGACACACGGATGCACAGGCTGCTGGAGACAGAGCAGCCTGTGGCACAGGACACAGCCAGGCCCACGGCAAGGGGACAGAGGCGCAAGGGTGGGAAAGCAACGCCAACACCCTGCCCTGCCTTGGGTCTCCGGCCACGGGGCAGCACGGGCTGCCCAGGGAACATCCCAGAAGGACTGGAGGCTTCTGGAGCTCACTCGGCCCTTACCTTGATGTAGAGGGTAGTGCTCAGGCCTAGTATTTCCTTTTCTGGAGGGAGCCAGAAGATGCTTGAGAAACACGCAGAGAGGAGGCTTTTGCTTTTGCCCTCCAGCGCAGACTCCACCAAGCTGCAAGGAGACAGCAGGGACATTTTGACCCTGGTGTGGGGAACAGCCCCCCAAGGCCTTGTGCAAGGGAACCACAGGGATCGGGCAGATCACCCCAGAATGCCAGCTGGCCTCTCCCCTTGGTTTCCTCTGCTATCTCGTATGTGTCACAGAATAAATCCAGGCCTTGGGACAAGCCCCAGTGCCCGGCAGTTCTGCACAGGTAGGTGGCCATGAGGGTTTTCTGGCTGCTCTCACCTGGGGGTCCCCAAGGGTGCACGACCTGCCAAGCCAGCTCATGGGGCAGCCGCAGGGTGGGAGAAAACACACTTCCCTTGGGCATCACAGCTGCTCTCAGCCCCCTTCGTCAGGACAGGGGGATCTGTCCTTGGAGGGACCTTTTTTCATGGAAAGGTATTTACATACAGAAAAAGAAGGAGAAAAACCCCTTTTGCTCTCAGCTCACTGCCTCCTCCTGTAGAGGTTTGGGTACTTAGTAGTAATGACCTCAAGGGCATCATCAAGTGCTGCTCCATTACAAGGCCAGATTGGGCTGTAGGACTGATTCACTCGGGGGGAGGTCGGGCAGCAGGACCTGTGGTACCTCTACAAAAGAACATTAGAGTCACAGGCAGTAAGTCAGGGGTCAGAAAAGCCATGGGACATTCACTTTAGGGCCTGGACTCAGAGATGGGGGGGCATTTACATGAGAAAATACTTGTGCTAGCACTAATAATAGCAGCTTTACTAAACACATAAAAACCAATTACTGTTGGAGTTGAAAAATAATGAAGTAAGTAAATAATTTACAGGGTGCCTGCAAAATAAAGAGGGGGAGAGGGCCTGTTTAAAACCCTGTCAGCTGTGACTGCTCTGAAGCAGCCCCCAGAGCCTGCAGCAGCCTTCAGTTGGGTGCACATTATTTAATTGGTTTCAAGTAATTTTCTGGACTGCTAATCACCATGAGGTAATTAAAAACCTGGGCAGCATGTTGAGTGCTATAGCATATTAGAGGTGTTAAGTTCCTGAGAGTTCCTGTAATAGGGACAGCCGTTCCCCTTGCTTGGAGTGTGAAACATCCAGGCAGGTGACATCTGCAGGTGGATGAAGCAGAGGGACACAGGGCAAGTGACCACCAGCAGCATGCTGAGAAGTCAAGGTGGAATATTCATACACATTCTGAAAAACATCCACTTCTCATGAAAACACAGCTTCTGAAACGCCATGAATTTTGGAAGGGACAGAAGTCCTTCTTCTTACAGGCATAGGCTGTCTCACTAAAAAGAGGGAGGGAAAAAAGGAAAAATGAAGTTTTGCATCACAGTTTGCTATTTTTACCAACTCATTACATGGTTTGTAGTTTCCAAGATCCTCATGGTTTAATGAATTTTTTTCATGTAGTTCAGGATCAGTTACTATGTTGAATAAAGCCCAGCCATGATTTCACCCCTGTGTGTACAGGGCGATAGGAGAGCGAAACCTTCATTAAAAAGAAGGAGAAAAAAAAAAGGCCAGTAACTCATTCCAACATTCTTTTTGCTAAGTTTTCCAAAGGACCGATTTTTGCTCAAGAAGCCCAAACAGATGCCAGTGCATGCAGAGAGGTGTCAGCTCGCAAGTGTCTTTAAATGAGATGCCATCACACTCAGGTCATCTCCCGGAGTTTGGTGTTGCATCTACCTGGTCTGTTTTTTCCCTCAGAAGCCCTTCCCAAGTGAGTCACTCTCTCCAAATGCTCTGCTCAAGGAGTCTGGATCACAAGTCCCACACGGCCTCAAATGAAGGATTACCTCTCATTTCATCTTGTTATGGGGCCTTCTTAGTGATGTCCTGATGGCAGCCAGGGATCTACATGATGCTGTAACGTGTATCACCAAACCATAAACCACACATCACATATATGACTCAAATCAGACAAAAATACCATTTAATTCCAAGGCAGATGCTGAGTCTGGAGACTCCACCCATCCCAGATGAGCATACCAAAGTCCTAGCCTAGCCCTTGCAGCATCCCCCCAAACTGTGCTGCTCTGGAGATAGAAAGGTGCTAAGAGAACAGTTGTGCACTGCTTGATCAGGGTTAACAGGCAAGATTGTGGAGACCAGCATGAAGGAGGGATAAAGGCTGCAAGCTCTGATGGATGCTGGAGAACACCTCTTCCCTGGAAAGGCACCATCAAAGCAACTTCATCTGCTTAAAGACTTTCTGCAGTATGATCCTAAAACCACAATACTTCACCCCATGGCTTTATGTCGCACAACTCATTTTTCACAAAGCTCCAGCTAACCAGACTGCAACCCATCTATGAAGGAATTTCAGATACATCTGGTTTCTTTGTTTAACTTTCATTTTTGTCCCAGTGTCGATACAGCTAAACCTCAGCAGCACAGCTATGTCAGGCTTCTTGAAGCACCACTGATGTTGGTTTAAAGCACCTCATCCATCAGAGGTATCTATCATCAGTGTAAGGGGCTAACACAGAGCACTCGGTCAGCTAAAGCTGCTCTTCCACTTTGTACAGCGAGTGTGAGAAGATCAAGGGGGGGAACTAGAATGTTTCATCAGCCATCTGGCAGGAGCAGAGGTTCACAGTAATGCAATCACTCCTTTGGCAGCATGGGAGGCAGGAGGAATATTTCCACAGGAAATTTAAAATTTCCGCAGCAATTTTAAAATTGCAGCATACTTCCAGACAATGGGCTTCAGGGAGGAATTGCCACCTCTGCTGATCACCATAACCACCACCTTGCATCGCCATGGCCTCTGCTCTCCAGCAAGGGCAGTGAGGGCATCTGGCTCATGGGACTCACCTCCATCTCAAACATCCTGCAAAGGACAGACCAATGCCTTCTAGCTCCTTCAGAGTTTGCCTTGTGCTTTTTATTCCCCTTGTCCCCATCCAGTGACCTGCAGAGATGCCAGTGGGACTGACCAGGTAAGTGAGAGAGGCTGCAACTTCAACCATAGAGAAAACCCCAGAACCACTTCCAAACACCATGGTCCCAAAATGCAGGGAACCTGTCTAGTGTGAGAGTTTTGAGGGGATTATCTTTAAATCAGGAGGCTTTTGGTTCAGGAGGAGTGCACCCATAAGCACATCAACACCTGTCAACCTGCAGCCCATGACAGTTTGTGCACTGGGGTGATATGGACCAAGACCAAATACCCCTCTGGTGATTTCTCCTTCCAGCTCCATAGCTCAGTCCTGATCCAAGATTTTTTACCAATGTACAAGCCCACCAGGCAGCAAGTCGACAATGGAGCCAAAATTTCTGCCAAAGCACTTTCAGCCCCACATGCCTCAGCCACCAACTGTGATGGTGAAGTGTCTCCCACCAAGCAACAGGGCTGCTTGCACATTTAAGAACCACAGAAAACTGAAAAATGAAAATGGTTTGGCATCTCCCAAACCTATTATGTCCAAAAGAAACAAGACTCTCCTTGCTTTCCAGGGAAAACAGGAGGTGAAATTAGAAGTGTCTGTTAGAGGAAACATGAGTCGTGCTGTTCTAACCAGCTTTGGCTTTTTGCACTTCCCCAGCCTGAGGAGTCATGCTTTGAACCAGAGAATTCCCTTTTTTGGTGATTAGATTATTGGTGGGGAGAAAACAGGTTTTGTTTGTGCATTTGTTTTGTTGCCTTGTTGTGCTTTGTAAAGCATTTCCCACTGGCTTTCAGGGTAAACACTTCCCACGCAGAGCTGAATGGGATTCGGTATGTGCTGCTTAGGGGCTTGAAAACTTGAGCCATTTCCCTCACTTCCCCTGTTCCCCTCAACAACCGACTGACGTTTAGGCAGTCACAGGTAGAAAACCCACACTCAGAGCAGGGATGTACCATACAAGGACTGCTCATCTCCACAGAGCAGCTGTCTGGCTCAGCCAGGGAAGATGCCATTCATTTCTGTGGCAGCACTGCTGGCGGCTGGGACCCCAGAGCCTTTCCAAAGCTCGTGGGGAGCACCTCCAGTTTGCAAGAGCTGGACTCGGCTGGGAGAATCCTGGCTGGAAGATTCAGAGAGGTGTTCAGAGAGACTGCTGGCAGTCTCTCCCAGCATTTATTGCAGCCTCTGCTCCCTTTCATGAGCAAAATCCGGAATAATGTGTCTGTTGACAGTTGTAGCTCCTGACCTCGTTATGAGAAGAGCATGTGTTAAACACTTAAATGAGGCCCCTGGAGACTACACTCAGACCATCACACTGCTGGACTCCTGAAGAAGCAGTACAACCCCAGTGCACTAAAGACATCTCATCAGCATTTGTCAGCTCAGCACAAAGACCGTTAGCCTCAAGAGACTTCTCCCTCCGGAGATGTCCTCTCCGTGGGCAGCTCAAGCCCAAATTCCTGCTGGCTGCACAGAGGCTGCAGTCAGATGAGTTTAAATAAATTATTTTTGTTCTAGGTCACTAAAGAAAGTTGTAGCAGAATCAGATTTAAAGTTCTCATCCTTTAACAAAGAAATTTAAATTTTGTTATAGAAGCCTGGAGAACTTTCAGAGACCAAAAGCACAGAAGCCAAGGTGATCAGTGGTGGGGTTTTGTACGTTACTAATGTAAATATCTCCTATGATGTATTGGATTGGTGTTGGATCTTTGTTGAGGGTTTTGGGGAAAATACAGGCCAGTTCTTTAGTTGAAATTTTTCCAACTCCAGGTATTACTGAGCATAACATTATCAAACTATTCAGTCTGACCTCAAAGTTAACTGCAAGGGAATATTTCTGATTTACAGAGGTAAATTAAAGGGGAGAAATAACAACAAGCAAAAGAGAGACTTTTATATGAGATGAAGTGCTGCAACTTTCGCTATTTCAAGAGGCCTTTAAAAACCACACAGGCAGATAAAAAAAAGGGAAATGGGCTGTGTTACCATCTCTGAGCAATGCCTAAACACAGCTGGACACAGAGCAGGGAGATATTCCCTGATACCAGTATGGTTTTTTCAAAGCATATGAAATAAGGCAAGTTGTGGTCAACAATACTATCCCTAGTCCACGTGCCAGAAAGAAAACTCATCCCATTAAACACTGGAGTTTGGCAGATTGACTTTGCCTTTCTCCAAACTCCCAGACAGGCTAAGACAAAGCCCTTCCAATCAGTGTTTGCAGGCAAGGAAGTTTTACAGTTACTGTCAGCACAGACCACGGGTCTGTCCAGAGGCACTGCCCATGACTCCTCCGAGTCAGGAAGGAACGGAGAGATCCACACTGCTGATTCCCAAATCCAGCACTTCAAAGTCAGAGAGCATTCCTGAAGGGCTGACCAAGAAGGCAGCCTTCATGCCTGCAAACAGCTGATCTGCTGGGCACAGCATGGGAAAGGCGATGAAAGAAGAGTTTGTTCTCAAGGCAGGACGAGGTAAATGCCACCAGGAGGGACCTGCCAAGGACCATCAGGGAGACCAGGGCAAGGCTTCTCTGAGGGAGGTGAGGCCCTGGCACAGGTTGTCCTGACAAGATGTGGATGTCCCACCCCTTGGAATTGCTCAAGGCCGGGTTGGACGGGGCTTGGAGCAACCTGGTGTGGTGGAAGGTGTCCCTGCTCATGGCAGGGGCTGGAACTAGGTTGTCTTTAAGAGTCCTTCCAACCCAAGCTTAAGATTAACCATACCATCACCCTGAAATGCAGGGGAACCATCTGTGTTTGTAATCCATTAAAGTATAACATTGTCATCTCTGCACTGAATCACGTACAAGGAAAAAAAAGTAAAAACAATTCAACACACTAGTCATGAGAGATCAAAATCACTTCCTTGCATTATGACTTTGTAAACATTACTCTGCAAATCTTCTGCAAGAAATGGAGTAATTACTACCTTGAAAAAAGATTTTTAAAACTATTCCTTATCAGATAACTTTCAAAAACATAATAATGAAAGTATCATAACTTCAGTCCTCAACAGGCAAACGTGAGCAAAGTTCATGATGCCAGCAAACACAGGCAATGTAGGCAGAATAATAACTTCACTTCCCAGAACCTGTTCCCATTTTCTCCTAGGTTTTAGTTCAACCATGTGAAACCACAGGGGAAGGAACAGACTTTCCTCAGTTTGGCCCTTACCAACAACCATCACTTCTCCCTGGCCACATATCCTTTTAGTGCCATGTCCGAGCTTGGACCTGTCCCTAAACTTTCATGGCGGTAACCACACCAGGAGCCATGGACCAGCTCAGTCAATACACCAGCAGGGAGAAATAAAGTGAGGGACCTAAATACAGGTGACACCTGTCCCAGAGTTCCACAAATCAAAACCACAGCCAGTGAAGAGGTGACTGCAGCTGAGACCTGCTCAGCCCACATCTGGAGTGCCACAGGCAACTGTTTACCAGCAGCATGTGTGCTCTGGAGCAACACGGAGGCTTTACAAGAACAGGTGAGTTTGTGGAGACCAATTTGGTTTTTTAACCACATAATATTTGAAAGATTTATTTCATCCCAAAGTCAGAGGTTGAGGAAAAAGAGAGATTAAGGACAGGGCAGCAAATTATCAAAAGCACAAATGGTTCAATACAACACTCCTCTGAAGGCAGGAATACAAAACAAACACTTTAAAGGAGATTAGAATGAGTAAGGAGGCCATTCAACTGGAGAAAATGGGATGACATGCTCAGAGGATAGAGTAATATATCCAAAAGGATAACACATGGTCTCAGGATCTGATCTTTCCTCAACTCTTAAGCAGGTGTCCAGGCTGATGACTCAAAGATGAGTCGCATGGGCACAAAGCCACCAAAGGATGTTACACACCTACAAACTCAGAGCTGCACATGCCTTCAAATACTCATAATAGAGGAGGAGCTTTTCAAGCACCCTAAATCCTGAGTGGTCCTCAAAAATGTTTCAACAATTGCAGTTGATATATATTGAATACAGACATTTTTATTTTCTCCAGCCTGGTATAGTGTTCCTTCCATGATAAATGCAATTTATTTTTACATTAAAATGATTTCAATAACTTGCACTCGTTCTTAAAATCATTACAATCACAGATTAGGATTGCTGTACTTCACGGTAGAAGACCCAAATGCTTTGCAATTAATTTTGTATTTTTATTCTCCAGCAGACTCTTCTTTCAGGCCTACAGAAATACTTCAGTAGTTCTCAGAATGTGAAAATTGTGTTTACACCACTCTGCTAATGAGGCCACTTGCTTTACAATATCACTGCTGAATAGCTTTCTCCTGGCTGGTGCACACACTCCCACCTGTGTGCTAATTCACGCTGGAATATTAATGCCATGACTCAGTGGGATGTTGAGTCACCAGTGATGCAAGACCTGTCCCCACAGCCCAGCTCATCACAGCACAGCAGCAGGAGCAAACACACTCATCCGGAGCTGCTGCACAAGGAGCAGGGACAGGTATGGATCCATCAGGATATCCCTTCCAGATGAGTGCCAGAGAAACCACAGGGCACTTCAGCCTGTGCAGGGGGAAGGTCTGGTTGCTCTGCAGAGGACAAGAAAAGGACAGATTTATTTGTAGCTTTAACAGTTTTTAAGGAAAGACACCCTATTTCCAGTTATCACCATTACTGCCTCCACATTGCAGGCAGTGCCCTCTCCTCCTCTCTGCTCTCTGCCTTGTCCATCTCAGGGCCAAAGAGCAGTTACGATTGATAAGAATCTAATGATGACTCCTGCTGGGACAGGATGCCAAGTGTCTCCATCTCACTGGGAAGTCACCCACGAGCAGAGTGCAGCCCAGAGGGAATGTCACCACAGCTGAGATCAGGAGATGACTCAAACCCTGGCAGAGACACAGTTCCTTCTTCCAGGAACCAGCAGATACAGGAAGAGCCTCAGACAGCCTCATCACACAATCTGGACCTTCCTTCCCTTTCCCTTTAGTAGCTCCTGGGGAGATTCACAGCCCATTTGGCTCACTGCAGCCTTTGTCTCAAAGTTCTTGTCCTTTACTCACAGTGAGAGCTCCAGAGAGGACATTGAGTCTGCTCCTCCTTCCCTCTTGGGAAGCAGTGCTACTCTGAGGATTCTCCTCAGCTGAGGGAAACTCCAAGTCTTCAGTACCCAAAAGGCCTCTGCATAGCACCAGTGAACAGCCAAGGACTTTGCCAGGGAGGAGGAATCTAAGCAGCCCTCACCTTTCTGGGAAAGGAAAAGGCAAACCTGTAAAATCCAAAACCTGGATTTCTTCCTGCTGGGAAGGTCATCACTCCATTTTTCACTGGATTTTACTTATTGCTGCAACTTTCATACTGAATCTCACAATTTAAACTCCTATTACAGCACCCAGCCTGTTCCCCAGTGACTCTGCCCCAGCTTAGCTGCCAGACAAGGCAGCCACCCCTCAAGCAATGCCCCCAAAATAGAGATCGTCACCATATGGGTCAGTCAGAGCTTTTGGGGGGCTGTAGATATAGGAACAGCTATGTCAGGATTGAGGCATGAATCATCACCCCAGAGTGATCCTCTTCCCAGGGAGATGCAAGTCCCACCATTCCTCATGGAATGCTCAGCTGCCTCCCAGCCCTGTATTGGCAGCCTGACACTTTTAAAATGTAGACTTTTCTACTTTTCCCCATTAGGGGTTAAACTCTCCTCTATCTGTACATCAGCTCACAGATAAAACCTGAAGGCTCCAACTCGACCTGTAGCTTTTGCAAAGGCAATTTAAAGGACCTGAAACCTTTCCAACAAGGCTTACAAAAGGATTAATGGAGCTGGAAGCTGAACACAGACCTCCCAAGCCTCAGCTCGGTGCCTCATTCACGTCAGCCTCTTGCTTTATCTGCTGTAAGAAAAATCTTCATAAAAAAGGAGAAGTAAAAATAGTAATAAAAAGAGTGCCCACTTCCTGAATGCAGAACTAATCCACAAGGATTTGATTATGGATTATTCCTTTGCCATTGTCACCTCACTGTCTAACAACAGTTAAGAAATTTTCGTCATTCAAATCAAACCGATTTTAGCAGATAGAAACCTTAGCAGTGTTGCATGGGAAACATTGAATTTGAGGCTTTATTTCACCACTGCACAGAGCCACACAAATTGTCCTCCACTGCAAGAGAAAAAACAGTCCCCTCTGAAGAAGTGTTTCCTATATTTTAAAAAAAAAAAAATCCATTTTAAAACTTCCCTCCTCCCTTCCTGGACGCTGGATTAATTAATAGAAGAGACTGCAAGAGAGGCAGGGTTAGAGTAAGAGAGTAGCATTGAGACCAGTAGCACTGAAACTGAGGCTGAACAACATAGGGCTGCTGGATGGAGTAAACCAGAATTGGCAGAGGCATTAATACAATCACTCATCTTCATCTCTGTCTATTTAGGAATATCATAGAATGGTTTGGATTAGAAGGGACCTTAAAGATCATCCAGTTCCAATCCCCTGTCGTGGGCAAGGACACCTTCCACTATCCCAGGTTGTTCAGAATACCATCCAACCTGGCCTTGGAAACTTCCAGGGATGGGGCAGCCACAGCTTCTCTGGGCAACCTGTGCCAGGGCCTCCCCACCCTCACAGGGAAGAATTTCTTCCTAATATCCAATCTATAGCTATAGGTTGTTATAGCATCCAGAGCTGCTGTTGAGCTAACTTTGAATCACCCAAGAGTTGCTTATCCTTGATTCAACCTGTATCCCACAGAAACTTACTGAGAGATTTCAGTGCACCAGGTTCAGGTGCTGGCTGCTTTGAGCAGGTATCTGTAATCCAACATAAATTGTGGCACCCAAACCTCCTGCCTGAAGCACAGCACATCCCATCCTCCAGCAGAAGGATGTGCAGGAGGCAGGGACAGCCCTGCCCTTCTCCTACAGCCCTCACATCCCCCACCTTAGAACCAGCTGCCAGTGCAGGGTCCTACCAAGCTCAGTGGGCAGCAGCCATTGCAAAGCACTAAAAAATATAAAAATAAAGTAAATCCTCCAAAAACTAGGAGAGCAAGCTCAATACCTCCTTACAATCCTTTGCTAGCCAAAGTCACAGAGTCTTGCCCCGCAACGCAGCATGGCAGGGGTGACTGTAACACAAACAGCCCTGTGGAGTCTTTTCCTTTCTCCCACACATTTGCCCAGGTGAGATGAAGTGCCACAGCCTGTTCCTTGGGCTGCTGTCTGGAGGTGGAAGGCTGGGGAATGGTTCTAGGCTGGCAGCACAGCATCTTTGCATCTTGATGCTCACAAGCATTAGAAAAAGCAGCCTGGGTTGCATTTCTTGAGGTTGCTGACAACCAATGCATAATTGCATAGAAATAGGGAAATTAATATCTTGGTGCCTTCAGTCCGCTGCTTCAAATTCAGCATCTTCCAAAGTGGAACTGGCTATAACATGCTGGCAAGGCTTTTTAAAACAGAGACAGATCTACCAAAGGGGGGAAAAAAGAAAAAAAGAAAAACAGTGTAAATCCTGACCTTGGAAGAGATAGATAAAGAATTGAGTGTGCCATAACCCTGACTAACAGGTCCACCAATATAAAGGATGATTTTTTTCACTGCTGCTGCCTTTCATACTTCAGAAGAAACATCTAATGGCAGCATTGAGATGCTGGGCAGGTTTACACTGGAAGGAATGAGGAAATTATAGCTGCTCAAGCAAGTACCACTGCTGGGCAGGTGCTGATAACACAGAAAAGTCTGGGAAAAACAAAACAAACAAAAGAAACCCAAAAAATCACCAAACCTCAAAGCCCCCCACCTCCACATTTCTCTCCCTACTACACTCCTCTGCCCTGTTGGATTAAGGTTTTCCAGCTTAGGAAGAGATTTACTCAGTCAAACGTGCCAAGATTCACAGAGCCAGAGATGAGCTCCAGATGGGGAGAGATTTCCAAACTCTGTGTTTTGGAATTATGAGAAAGGAGTGATCACAGCCATTCTCCACGGACATTACACCAAGTGCCAGGAGATTTCTGGCTCTGGGCACTGCTGATGGGATGGCAAGAAGAGGGCAGGGAAGTGATATGTGATGTGATACAGGACAGAGGGTACCAACCCCTGCGGCTGCTCTCATTTGCAGCCCTGCGGTTCCTCCCAGCCAGAAGCACTCACTGATCCAAAACACTCCTGTGATCTGTAATAGGAAAATGCAGCATCTTCTCCAGAATTCACTCATGAAGTGAGGCATCATAGCCCAGCTCCTGCCTGCAGAGATAAGGATGTCACAGCCCCTGCTCAGCTCAGCTCTGGCCCATGGAAGGTGCTGGAGAGCCAGGACTCAGCACCTGACACAGCTGCAAGGACCTGGCGGACACCTCTGGTCAAGACAGAGGCCATCCCCACCCAGCAGGTCTGTTGGGGGACTGCTGCAGTGGGAACACCAAGCCACACAACTGCTGCTGCCAATACATCAACCTCAGCCATCGGAACAGCTCGGACTTGGGCCCTCCAGCCTCCTCTGGGCAGTGCTCTGGGAGGCAGGAACGTCCCAGGGACCCTTAAACTGTCACCTACTCATACATCTATCAACAGAGTCTTTTAGTTCAAGCATATTTTTCCATACCTTGCCTTCACCTCCCTGCAATGTGCATCAGCAGTTCCCAGCCCTCCTTCCAGTCTCTGCTCCACAGGCAAAATACACCCAGGAAAGCCTCCCTGATTCCCTCAAGGGAGATGGGCACACTTCACCCTTCCTCCACCCGCTCAAATTCCAGATCCTCACTCTAAATAGTCAGCTCTTATTCCCAAAATCATTTTAGACACAGCTGCAGCTAAATCCCCAGCATAATATTCAAAAAATCTTTCTCAGAGTAAGAGAGACAGCCCCTCTCCAAGAGCTTTCCCAGAAGAGGCAGAACAGGGAATACCTCCAGGTCCTTCACCCAGAGAAGGTTTCAGTGAGACAGTTCAGAGATTTCCATTTCCATTCTGATTCTTCAGTCAGGAGAGACAAGGGCTGGCTTTGCAGTAATCCTCCTCTCCTGTCTGTGCATCTAAATGAACTATGAAATTGGAAAGGAGGGAGTCTGAGCATCCTCTCACCTGTGCCTGGCCCCTGAGCCAGCCTTGCAGCCACCTCAGCAGCAGGAACGCATTTCCTCTCAGGATGCTCAACCTCTCCCCAGCTACTCCTTGCTCTGCCAGACCAAGTGTTGTGAGAAACTAAGGGAAAAAAAGAAAAAAAAGAAATCAAGGCAAAATCCATCCTCCTCTTCCCCTTCCCTAGTCATTCCCATTAGAGCAATAAGCTCAAATCCCAGTGGCTGGTGCCAAAGCTGACATGTCTGCAAGGGACATGCAAGGAAAGACTGGAGCCCTTGCAATGCAACGTGGCCTTTTTGGAGAGGACCAGAGTACCATATGAGAAACCCCAGGAGGTGCTGCTGCTGGAGTGATGCAAGTTAGCATGGACTCCTGTTTAGAAAACTATTGAGAGAGATGGTGAAATTTGATTTCTGAACATCTTGCTGTGAGGCAAAGAGGATGCACATCACTTAGGGGCATTCAGTAACTGCCCTCTGATACTGTCATCTGCAGTGACACCCGAGAAAAGTCTTTGGGAAGCTCTCAAGGGCACTGTCAGCTGTTAGTCCGGCCTGCATGATCACAGCCCCTCAGATCTCCTGCCTTCCCAGCCCCTGGGAAAGCAGGGCAACACCTTCAGAAAGTAAAAACAAACTGCTTCACTCTCAGAGTGCAGCACAAATAAAAGTCTCGGCTGTCCAAAGCAGTTGCAGTTTCCAAAACATGGACACAGAGACAGGATTTGGATGAGCTGAGCAACACAGAAGCTTAAAACTTTTGTCAGACAACAATTTTTCATAAATTGCTTCTCTAAGCAACAGCAATTAACAGCTGTTAATTCCCTAAAGCAGAAAATTATAGTGGGAGAATTTTTAAGTCCCTTTTTTTTCCATCTTACTCTGCTAGTAGGAGCCTGGAGAGCACAAACTTTTGTCATCACTTCACTTTCCCTTGGACATGGGTCAGTGGAGAGACATTTTCCCTACAAGAGCCACACAAAACCTCATTTGATCACGGACTCATCTGTGCTTCAAAGAGAAAAGTAACTGGACACAGCTCAGCCCAACACAGCAGAGTGGGCAGAGAGCCCATCCAACTGCCAGCACAAAAACCACCCAACAGACACACAGAGCAGAGGCTCGGAGCACCTGGATTTGGGGAGCTGTTCCCAGAAGCGAGGCCCCCACTTTCTGCTTTACTGGGCAGGTGATGCCTTCGGGATCACACACACTGAGAGTGCCATACACACTGAGAACTGGGAATGGGAAAAGGGAGCATGCCTGCAGATCTGAATTCAACACCAGGGGACTGGATTGCTGTCACTGCTGCTGCAGAGAGGCTCTGACTGCAGGCTGCAGCTATTTTAGTCCCATCACAGCCCTTGGGTAAAGCGGCTGTGGCATCCCCAAATGTACCAGCTGCCTCCCTCCTCATTCCACCCTGCCAGGCTGATCCAGAGAGCACACAGAGCTCAGGCATTGGTCCAGCAGGACTGAGGCACACAACCAGTGCTTACAATACATGGAGGCACACAGAGGTGGCTCCATTTGGTCACAATCTGTCCTGGGTGATGATTTCCTGCTGAGAAGGTCTGACAGGGGATCCAGCTGCAGTTCTGCCGAGTAGAACGATGAGGGCAGCCATGGGAAAGGTATCCCACCCAAATCCCTTAAGTTCCAGAGCTCACTGCTCCATTCCCTCACTCCATCAACAGACGGTATCTGCAGCCACAGCCTCCACACCCATTAACCCTGTTACCATCAAGTGCAACACTGATATTGCCACGGGGTACCAGCGTGGGCTCTCCGCTATGTTGTCTGATCAGCTTCCACACTCAAAGGCTGCCCCATACACTGATCTGCTCCCAGACATGCCATCCCAGATACTGCACCTCCCAGTATCCAAACAGGCAGCTCCCAGCCCCAGCATTTCAGGTGCAATGGATCAGTCAGGCTCCAGGAGCAGGGGAAAGAGGAACGCTATGTTTGACAGCATTTGTATTTGTCTCTCTACATATAAAAATATGATTAAGGCTATTAAATAAACCAGTTTCTTTTTAGGGGATTATTTCCCTGGTTAGAGCTAATGCTGAGAAAACCACTAGCCTTGCCAACACAATTCCCACTGGGAAGCATGAGGCAGAAGCCAGTACCAGCTGAAATTACAGATGCACAGGGTAAAAGGAAGAACATTAATTTTCTTGTAGATACCGATTTTCTTTAGATTAGGAAAATGCTTAAACACACCAGCTAAAACCAAGCAGAAGAGAGAAAAGATAACTTTTATGAGGAAAATAATCACTTAGCCCCAAAAAGGAATTTAAACCAGGAAGAAAATACCCAAGTTAAGACATTTGAAATTACTTCCAACTCCAAACAAGAATCGAAAGCTGAGGTCTTTCATGAACTGGAAAATGAGACATTAGGGAGCCCTGGATGAGAAAGGCTGAAATTAAATGTTTCTTTTCAATAGAATCACAATATTTTGCTAAATACTAACACCCTTAGGCTTCAGGTGAAGCAATAGGAAGAAAAGCTTTAAAAAGTTCTTGTCTCAATGAATATTTACCATGGAAAATAACAGTGGAAGCACATTTTTTAATTACATAAGTCTTTTTACTCTAACATTACTCATCTGTGGTTTTAAGAGGCTTTGGAGAAGCCTGAGATTTTGGAGGAGGTAAATGAATTGATGATTAACTCAGCAGGAAGGCTCCGAGCTGTGAAATCTCAGGGCTGGAAAGCAGCATTTGAACAGAGCACTTGTGTCACCTTTACATCATCTGTAGCAGGAATTATGGCAAGAAGACAGGTTGAGATGTGTGGACTGCTCTGCTGAAGGGATTTAAGTGTAACCACAGGAAGGATTTCAGGCCAAGGGACATTGACAGCACGGCTGTGAGTTGGTAAGTCAATACCAGTGGGACAAATGCTTGTCTTTCTGAAGTCT
This sequence comes from Atrichornis clamosus, assembly GCA_013400975.1. Classification (NCBI taxonomy): domain Eukaryota; kingdom Metazoa; phylum Chordata; class Aves; order Passeriformes; family Menuridae; genus Atrichornis; species Atrichornis clamosus. The sequence goes on from WBMZ01001169.1 coordinate 16,067, forward strand.
TATTAACTACATTTTTAGCTCATCATTTTTTGGCTTTTTTTTTTTTCCAACCTGATTGGAAAGAGGAGATGGAAAAAGAGATACCTGAGTACAGGCTGCTGCCAACCAGCAGAGAAGTTGTGTGACATGCTGACAGCCAAATGTCCGTATGTTTCCCTCATGGACAGTGTGTTACTCCACATCTATAAATAATGCAACAGAACTGTCTGCAAAGAATTAGCCTGTGGTTATTCTGTTATTCAGTGCACAGAGGGATGAGACTTAAGCTCATTAACCTGAGCAATGGGAAAAGGGGATGCGAGATGTCACTGCCACGGCATGGCCAAAGGAGACGTGGCAGGAGGCTTTGGGCAAATTATGCTGCCCACAGCTGGGAGCTTGGGCTGATAACAGCATCAGAGTGGAGCAACACCGAGCTGGGGGTCAAAGGGACAGGCCAGCTCCTAATTTACAGTGCATGAGCTGCTACTGCCAAAGTATCACATTGTCCAGCCTGTCTGTTTTCTTCCCCATGGGAAGCCTGCCTGTTCCAGCAGCACAGCACCACAGGCCAAGCAGCTCCAGGGCAGTGCTAGGAGATGTCTGTCCCAGTCTGCTTCAATGCTATTTCATCACTTCACACATAGCATCAAATCCAACAACTTCTCACCCCAAGGGACTGCTCCAAGGGGTCCTTTCCTTTCAGTCTCCTCCCTCCTGCAGTTCCCCTCTCATGTCTTTGTATAAAGCCCCCAGAACTCCTCCCTGCTCAGTGCTCTGCAGTCCCCCAGAATCACTGCGATGTCACCCTGAGCACACAGCCTGCCTGGGGACCAGAAGCAGCATAATCACATCAGTGCAGGCCTGCACCCAAATTAACTAGTTGTAGAGAGCTGCAGGGCTAATTGGCACCATACAGCACTGGTGTGCCTGTCGTGCTTCAGGGACTGGAGCCCGGCACAGCGTCAGACACGCCAGTTTGCTCAGAGCTCCCTGCTGCAGCTCATCCCTCCCTGGAGCCATCCCAAGGGCAGAGCAGCATCCCACAAACACTCCTGTAAGAAACAACACAAAGTTTCCCTCCCACCCACCATCAGGAAGGGCCCAGGACACCAGAACCTAGCTGGTTCAGACAAGGGTCTTTTCTCCTCCCCTTGGCCCTCATGGTGGAAGCACAAGGTGGGTCCATGTGACCCCAACCCCAGGCTGCAGGGTCTAAACCTGTGACCGTACAGCTTATCCTCACCTGTGTGAGCAGCACCATTTCAAAGTTTTTCCAAGGTCTAGGTGGGCTTTAGTAAACTTTAAAGATGCCAATAAACACTTGAGAAACTTTAGTGACGTTTAGAGAAGCCAGTACACATTTGAGCAGCTTTCTGAACTGGAGCAATCCAAAGAGGAATACACCAGATTTTCTTTTTCCCCTGTCATTCCTCACTGCATAAGGTCATGGTTCCTCTTCACTCTCATCTTGTTCCATGCTCTCCTACAAGCCATTCAGTCCTACTTGCCATCTACCAAGGCACCACATTTTTGCTGCTACCACAGATACAGACAGGGTGGGTCATTAGATGAGCATGGGGTTGGGAACAGCAGTTCTTGGCAATGTTAAGTCTCAGTGCAGTTTACAAAATACAGAGAAAGCTCCCCAAAGATGTACACAAGGGAGAGGCCTCAGAGGCTCAGACACTGCGTGTGCTGCCCAGTTACTACATACCCACCCACCCCAGTTCCTCTGGGGTTTGCTCACCAGGAGCACAAGGAGTGTGGATACAGGCAGAAAGGGAGCAGTGACAGAGATGGAGAAGTTTGGCACAAGGCAAGGGCTGTGCAAGACAAGAGATAAACACGTGAGGTGGGAATCTGGCACAGGAGAGAGGAAAAGAGTGATACGGATGAAAGCATTTGGGAAATGCTGCCTGCCAGGTGCTGGCACACACCAGTAGAAACCACATCAAAACTCGTCAAGTGTCCTGACAAGGAGTGCTGACCAGTGAGAGCTGGGATATTTTTGTACAACATACTGCCAGTTTGGAGAGAAGAGGCAGGAGCTCTTGTCAGAATGGGAGAAAACCCATTTCCTTATAACTCCTTTTTTAAAGTCTTGAAAAATTATCCCGATGGAAAAGGTCTGTGTTGTTCAGCAGTGAATTACAGCTCCAGGGAACATCCAGTGCAACTCTTGGGAAAGGCTCCAGGAGTGGCATTTCTGCAAGTTTACTTGTTCCTTTGGCAAACTATCCACATCGGATGCTCTTGTGGGAGAGGGAGACACAAGTCTGTTCACGTCTCTTGTTCCAGCCTCATCTGGCTGGGAAGAAGCATTAGCTCCAGTTTGGGAACGGATGGGTTTTTACCAGGCTCTTTCACCCACGCTACTCAGGAGGAGTCACAGAGACTTCCACATCTCAGCATCTCCCAGACGTGGAGGAAGCTGAGCCAGCAGAGGCACAGCAGGTTTGCTGTCAGATCAAGTGCATGAACAGCCTGCCAGCTTTAAATCCCAAATCCAGGCACCCCTGACATAACCAGCATCACCTGCATTTTGATCTGCTTTATCACTGTCTGAGCCTTGGCAGCAGGAGATGGAGGGCTGCACTTTTACATGAGATGTATCAAAAGAAAAGTCATAGGGTCAACTTTATCTTACCCTGGGAAGAGAAAATACTGATGAGCAGAAATGACAAATGCAGAAAGCCTAAAGCAGAGAGATAACTCAAAAGGAAGAAGCCGAAGCACTTCAGCATTCCAAAGGCTGCACATAACACATAATCACCTGGAGACAGGTAGAGACTGTGCAAGGAAAGAGAGGATTGCTTCTTTGTGCAAAACCGTGCCCCTGAAAGGGAACTTTCCTGCAGAGAGACAAAGAAGAAAGGATTTCCCAGCACAGGGGCCTGCTGAAGGACCAGGCTGGAGCTGGCAGACACCTGCCTCCCATCCAGCTGCTAAACAGGAGAGAAGGGGCACGTTGGCCACCCTGGTGGGACACTGGATGCTTAGGTCTGAGCAAACATGAAGACTCTTCCTTCACCACAGCTCAGACTCGGCTCCTTGGGGTTCAGGAAAACTGAGACTATTTCACTTAATTCCCCTTCTACCTCCTTAAGCTGCCTCTCTGCCCCTTCATCACCAAGTAGCCCCCTACACACAGTGGGAACAGAGCAAGCCAGCTTCTCCAAGGACATCCCAGCTTGTGGAAAAGCAGCTGCCAGGTGGGCCTAGCAGTCACCTCTCTGCTGTTGAACATGAGGAGAAAGCAACACAATGGTTCTTTTCCCAGCCCGTGGTTCCTCATCCACCAGCCATCCCAGCAGGGGCAACCATTCAGTCAGAACAGAGGGGTCAGAGCCAGGCACTCACAAGAGGATGGGCAAGGCAAGGGAAGCAATTCCTCTTACAGGAAGGCAATTGAATACTTTGAGACAACTCAGAAAATCCAAAGGCTTTAGCCATGAGCTTCCAATTTAAGCAAAGTGCAAGGTGGGGTAGCAGTAGGTTAAACAGTGAAAAATGGAATTGGAACTTAACATTCTCTGGAACACAAGGAAGGTGGAGGGGAACATTCAGGTCCCTCATACATTCCTTACACTACAGCTGCTACTCACATACCTGCAGCAGAGATGAAGCAGATCAGATTTTACATTTCTGCCTGTACTCTGCAAGTAGTCCAAGTATCAATCCCAGTTTTAATTTATTATAAGGATAAGGCTCTTCTGTTATTTCTGCCACCCCCTTACCTGACTGGCACTGGATACAAACACAAAATACAATAAGATCTCTCATCAGGAATAACAAAACTTACAGCTTTTTCATGCTCACGTTCCTCTTTTATGCCTCCTGGAACTGCAAGGTTGCAGCAGCTGCTCAAGCCACAGCCACTCCCCAAACCTGGGCTTTCCCAGCTCAAGGTGATGCCACTCCTGCATGGCCCAACCCCCTGATTCCAGCTGGAACAGGTATCTCATCCCACCTCCCTCAGCAGCTGACAGGCTTCAGCTCTCCACACTCCCTGAGCTTAAACACACCAGTTTGCAGACTTGTGTGTAAAATTGATAAAAATGCTTCTAAGAATTTGTAAAAACATAGAAACACTTGGATTCATCAGAAGATCTATGATCAGAGGGAGCTGTGAAGGCAGCCTGGAACAGCAAGAGCCTGGGCACAACCAGCCCTTGCACAGAAGAATTTGTTCTGTACAGTAGAAATATGATGATTACTATTATTATTATTCCTGTTCATTGTTCCTTTCCTTTCTAAATCCCTCCAGATAACACCAGGGGTTATGTATTAAGAGCTGCAGATGTCAAATAATGCTCTCTGGTCCATTTAACAGCTCCTTTATCCCTTCTGAAAGGACCTGGGGTCAGCAGTCCAAACTTGGTATCTTCAAATGGTTTTTTAAGAGCAACATTTCCAGTTCAATTCCAAGTATTCTTAACTCAGTGTAATGCACCACATGCCTTAAAACATAGATTTCTTTTTATACAGTGAGTTAAAGGCCAGAAAATCAATGAAATAAAATAAATACACCCAACTGTGATCTCCCCTCCTGCATGAGCTTATTTCAAGGATGCCAGAACTGTGTTCACCCAAAAGCTATAAGGGATGAAACAGCTCCAGCTCTAACTGGAGTGTTGCTTCTTGCTTCATGTTCTGTGTAGTGAATAACTAGAAAGTGGTGAATGCCAGTTTTCCAACAAGATTTCAGTGATGAGCAGAAGGACTACAGAGCAGTAAGGATGGTAAATTAGGAGAAACTGGAGTAAAGAATTGAGTGAACAGGCACTTGAATAAGCAGAGTGGGCAAAAGGCAGCTCAGGTTCTTGAAAGAGAAGCTTTCCTCAGGAACAGACTGGAGCTCTCTGAAGGAGCCCATGAGGGTACAGAAAAAGGTAATATAATTCCAGCAGTTTGCTTGGATTATCAGAAAGCTGTCAGCAAGATCCTTCAAAGGCTAGTCTTCCATGAGCCAAGAGCAGAGGTCATCATACATATGAATAATTGATTAAAAGTTTAGAAACAAAGTGTGGGAGTAAATGGTCAATTTTCAGAGGAGATAATCGCCTGTGGCCATCCAGTGATTCATATATGAGCAGGAAAAAAAAGGAGTGAAGGAAAAATGACAAAGTTTGCTGGAAATGCAGAGTGATTCTGGAGTAAAGATAAAGTCCAGCTGAAACTTTAAACTTGTTGGCTTCTTGATGCTAATAATATCTGAGTCTCCCAGCTAGAGCTGCACTCCCAGCAGGGCTCCAGCAGCAAATGCTGCTCTGTGCTTACAAAGACCAAGACAACCCCTCGCAATGTAATTAATTTGTGGGAATGAAAGCAGCCGGGTGGGTCCCTGCACTGCATGCTCTGGGCACGGCTGGGGGGCTGCTGAGGCACAGCCACGGCAGGGAGCAGCTCTCCGGAGCTCTAGCAGGTAAAGGTAAATGAGTTTGATAGGGAAATGCTTCAAACTACTGGGCACAGGTAGCAAAGGCAAAAATCTGCCCTTCCCTTCTGTGGGTGAAGTGCTGTCAGCTCCCGTTGCTTTCAGTGCACAGCCGAGGGATTTCTGTTTGCTGTGCTGCAAGGATGAGGCACAGCCAGAGGTTGCACTGGCACAGAGTCCTGGACCATCTCTTGGATAAGGTCCTAAGGGGACGGGAACTCAGCCACGGTCAGCACAGGTCACTCAGAGCCTCTTTGCAAAAATTTGTGGGATTTCTAATTGCAGTCATTACCTAATTGAGTCACGCACTGCTAATGCAGGCTGGCAAAAGGAGCTTCAAGCCACTAAGAAGCTTGAATGTTTTGCTTGCACTTAACACTGGAGGTGTTCAAAGGCTCACAACAACCATCCTCCCATGCAGCAGGTGCCCAGCCTCTCTCATTTGTGTTGGACATGGCTGAACTCCAAAGTGGGGAGTGCTTCAAGGCATCCTGCCAGCCCCAGCCCCTGAGCCTGTGTCTTTCACCTTCCAGTCAGTCTGACAGGGACAGAAGGGCGTTGCTCAGGCTGCAGATGGACAGTTTATCTCCCACCATGGGCTTGCCTGCACCCCCTTGTCACACCAGTGCTGGGGTCAGCCCTCAGCAACCCCAAGCCCATCCTCAGTGCCCAGCATTTGCTGTGAGCAGCCCCTTCCCACTGAGTGGGGCAGCACCCGCAGACAAAAAAGCCTCCATTAAGCAAAGTATTACTTTGGACCAAACCAAGCCAAAGAAAAGCATTTTGAGACAATCAAACATGCTTTCCAACTGTGGAACCAGGTACCTGCTCAGTCTTCCTACTGCTTTGGACCATGGAATTTAGCCACTTATTCTACATTAGAGCCAATTCCAGGAGAATTCCCCTCAGATATAAAATGCCAATAGCCACATCATTCTCAAGGAGGGTTTTCAAAACGCAGGAGCAAGCAATTGTAGGAAGGGACAGCTGGCAAGGGAGTGCTGCACCCTGAGAGAAGGGAAATGAAAGAAGGGAAGAAACCACAAGAGAGTGACACAGGCAAAGTGCCACATCCACACTCACTTCATCCAACATCGTCCAGCCCATTCCTACATCAGAAGTGCAAACAGAGGAACAAACACTGCACAGCAAACTCCCCTGTGCCTTGCAGGGCCCATTTCTGCTGCCCAGACCGTGTTCTGGTGACGCAGGTGTCCCTGCAGAGAGGGACTGTCTCACTGGCACAGATGACGCATCTGCTCCCTGTTCTTCATCCCAGGAGGCAACTCATGGAGGGCAAAATGCTTTCTTTAAAAACTGGCACATACTTTTGAGCCTTTTAACTAGCACCTGTCATTTCTGGCAGTGCTTTTAGCTCAGTCTTTCTTTTTCAAGGACCCTGCACAGAGTTGCTCCCACCTGCCTCAGTGGGGAGCTCACAGCAGTGCATGGGGCACAGGAGGTTCATGAACAAATCCCTGAGGAGAGAGACTCAGCTACTGGATTTTGAGGAGAAGCAAGAGTTTACCTCAGATTAGCCAGCCAGTGCGTGACAGAGCCTGTCCTGCAGGCCTCTCTGACCACAGATTGGTATCCAGTGCCACCACCATCACTGGATGGCAGGAACATCTCCACCAACTGTGCCTTGAGAAGAGATGACTGAGAGGGGACCTCATCCCTGTCTGTCCGTGTCTGCAGGGAGGGCTCAGAGCAGGGACCAGGCTCTGCCCCGTGGGGCCCAGCCATGGGACAAGAAACCACGGGCAGACACCTCACCTGGACATGAGGAAGAACTGCCCTGAGCAGTGACTGAGCACTGAACAGGCTGCCCAGAGATGCTGTGGAGTCTCCCTCACTGGAGATATCCCAGAACCATCAGGACACACTCCTGTGCCCTGTGCTCTGGGATGACCCTGCTGGGGCAGCGAGGTGGGACCAGATGAGCCCCTGTGGTCACTTCCAGGCTGACCCATCCTGTGTGACTGCAATGGCCCCACACACCACAGACTGAGCCATGGGGGCAATCCTCTGGCCAGGGAGCAGGCAGCTGGATCAGCTGGGGCTGCCCATGGCCTGGGGCATCCACTCTGTACAGCCCAGCCACGCTGGGGGTGCTTGTGGAGGGGGGCACAGCCCTGCCCCTGCTTGGTGACCCCCAAACTGCCCCTGCCACCACACTGCTGGGAGGGGCTGGGTGCTTCTGGTCAGGAGATGCCCTGAAAGACTCGAGGGAACAGAGCACAGAGCAGAAAGAAGCCTCAGAGGGGCTGACATGGCATCCCAAGGACCTTGGCTCAGTTTGGTGACACTGCCACAAGGGGGAAAAAATGACTTTACTGTCTCCTTTACTGTCTTCTCAGCAAAGTGAAGACAGGCACTAGAAGTCAGCACTGAGCTATCACCACTGAGAATGGAAGTTACTCATCAGAGTAAGCAAGGAAATATATTATGTGGGAGTGTGGTTTATTATAGAAAAGCAGCTTTTTAAAGAAGAATTTGAATTAGCATCTGGTGCTGCAGAGAGGTGACCACACCAGCACCAGCTGTCACCATCCCCAGCTCCTCCCAGCTCTGCCCCACCATGTGCAGGATGGCAAATGCCACCACCAAGTCCACAGTGGCAGAAACTCGGTGCAGTGACATTTGCTGCTCTTTATGTGCTGCCAGACAACTTTTCACACATCATCTCTGGTCTCTTGTCTCCTGTGAGAGGGTTTTGAGAGCTCCAGCAGAAGTCTTTGCTGCCAGGCTGAGGATGTGTGCTGCCCTCCTGGGATCACCAGCAGGAGCTCTAGCTGGAAATGCTTGGAGCCTGATTTTTTTCCCTACAAGTCTTCTGGCCCCAGAGCACTTCCCTGAATTTTCTAATTCCCAGCTATGAGGAACCAGGCTGAGAAATACAGAATAGTCTCCCAGGATGGAACAGGGCAGCTGGAGAGGAGGAGAGGCTGAGGACGTTGAACCAAACTGCAGAGCAGTGGTGTGGTCAGCAGCAGGCAGATCAGAGCACAGAGGTGCTGCACAGGATATATGGGATAGAAAAGAATGGCAAAGATGCTTTTGTCTCTAGTCTAGCAAGAAGTTCTGGCCCATGAAAGGTGTGTGTCTCAGTTTGTCTCTACTTCCCATGGCTTTTCTGATGATGATTTGAAGGATTTCCAGGAGAACTCTGCTGCGGTTTTTTTTATTGTTGTTGTTGTTAATCTTGAGTGCTTTGCAATAAAGAGAATTCAGTAGCATTTGTCTGTGACCCTTATCCTAGTACTCACAAAATACTGACAAAATACATGGTCAGGTTTTAACTGACAGAGAGGAAGATGTGACATATTACCCAGGCCAAATCCTATTCCGTGCTGAAAAGGTTCTCCCAACAGGCATTTGTGAGAGGGAAACTCTTATCAGCATTTGGAGAGAAGCAAAGACCTCTTCTGCCTACCACAGCCTGCCTGCCTTCCCCCTGATAATTACACTCACTGCAGCTCTTCCAAGAACTGAAGAGAAGGTGGGGAGATCAAAGGATAGAGAAGATCAAATAGCACATCTCAGACCTTGCAAATAAAACTGTAAATGGGGCTGTGCAGACTGAGGGAGTAACTGTCTTCACAAAATCGTGGAGGATCTGGCAAGATGGCTTGATTTAAAGTTTTAATGAGGCAGCTGTGCCACGTTGGCCACACTGTATGATGCAAAAAGCTGCCAGCAAAGGCACCAGCTTATGGGAATTAGCAGCACCCAGCTAAAAGCACTGCCAAAAGAGCTTTAGTCCGGCTCAGATCTCTCCTAAAACCACCTGAGGCTAGGACAGGGTTATGACAGCATGGCCATCACAGGCAGGACCCACTCTGCCACCACAGACAGCAGCACCTGGCTGGGGACATGTTTGACCATGACAAATCCATAAACAGATATATTAATCACTGCTGGGAGATATAAAACTACTCACAGCTAATCGTGGTTTTCTATACTTGTATAAAACACTCATGAGCAAAGGTTTCCACCAGCCTTGTCTCTGGCCTCTGCAGTTGTTCGTACCCCAAAGAACAACCCTACAGCAGTGGAGAAGAAGTGAGGAAAACTTCTCCTTGGCAGCTTCTGGCTGCTTTGTCTTTTCTCGATATCTCAGATCCAGGACTTGAGCAGTTGTGTGAGAATTTTCAAGAGCTGACAGCTTGGTCGGGAAAAAGAAGAGCAGAACAAAAAGATGAGTTTTTAAATTTGCATGTAAATGTGATCATTTTGGGGGAAAGTCTGAAAACATGAGCTCCAGGGAGACATTGCTGGTACTCAGATGAAAACCCCAGTGCATGGATTGGACCTAATTATTGTTACTATCCATGTAGTTTGCACATGTGAATGAACTGAGAGGAAAATGGACTTGGCAAAGCAGACTTGCAAAATATATTGTCCATGGCCATTTAATGACAGTGAGCCTGGAGAAGGAGGGAGGATTAAACTACACTAGATGGCAACTCATCCCATCCCTCAAGGGCAACCACACAGCAGGATAGATGGATGGATGGATGGAGGGATGGATGGATGAAGAGGGAGCAGATGTAATGACTATTTTTTGAATTGCAATGTTTTTAAAGATGCAGACATGGATTTCCTGGAGGGCAGGAAGAGAAGGAATTAAGGAGGCTGGAAATCCCCTCTGTCAATGTGTTCTGGGCCATATCTGGTGTTTGAGGCTCCCTTCCCACCTTTGTAGAGCACAGAGGGATCTGGCTGGGACACAGTTTCACTGACATCCCTATTTAACAGCCCTGCAATGTCTTGCAGGTTAGACAAGGGCCTAATTCCTCCTGCCTGGTGGGTGCCCAGCATGCTCAGCTAGGAGCACAATACCATCCTGCCAGGGACTGGGACAAGGGGTGGGATTTGGATGAACTGCAGGCTGTGTAGGCTTCAGTTCTACTTGAGAATAGCCTGCACATCAGTGCTTAGGAAGAGGAATCGAGCAGGAGGATCCATGCAGGAGGAAGTGATGCTCTCTCCTTCCAGAGCTCCCCTGATCCTGAGCAGCCACAAAGGAGCTCCAGCTCCATTCCCTCAGAACAGCAGTGCCTGTCCAAGTTCAGTGCTCACCCACAGTCCTTGAGCATGGAGAAATCATCCCCTTTGTGTATCAAACATCAGATGTTAAATCTGACTGTCCAGCCCAGGGGTCCCTGGCACAGCCCTGGGAGTGCTCCCAGCCCCAAGGCCAGCACCAGGAGACCTCTCAGAGATTCAAACTCATCTGCAAATGTTGAGGGCTGCCAAAATGGGGGCCGGATGAGCCCACTCATGCATGTCACAAAGGAAAACAAATGCCATCCTGTCTGTCTGCTGTCCAGAGCTCCGAGCTGGGAGTCAGAGCAGCTGCAGAGATGGAATAACATCCAGTCCTAATATGTTTTGTCTGTCAAGTATATCCAACCTAATCACAGCCCTGAGTCCTCTTAGTGGGATGGGACAACCAGGGCAGAGGAGAACAATCAGGGCAGAAGTTCCCTGAGCTGTTCCTGCCCTCCCCAGGAGTGAGCTCTGGGCCCTCCCCACTCCCAGCTGTGCAGGGCCTTGGGAAGCACTGAGGCAGCTCAGCCTTGCTGCACTCTGCACCCCATCCCTGCAGCCATGGAATGAGCTCCCACCACACACACCTCTCTGGGAATGCAGGACCTCAGACTCAAAGGGAACCCCATGTCATGGGGACCAGCCCCTGACCACATCAGTCTGGGGGTGCACTTTGGCCCACTGTGCCCCACCACACTCCCACATGGACCCCAGAGCACCTCCCAGCAACCCATAGCAAGATCTGGATCTCATATAGGAGTCCAAAAATTGTAACTTGTGTAAGAGCAGAGCTGATCTGTGGAATCTTGAGAGCATCCCTATAATAGCAAGGTGGGGAATATTGGGGTTGCTTCCCCTGCCCTGGACAGTGACACTACTTGGGCCAGGAAAACCACAGACATGGTAACCAACAACCTGGGACTCACCCTCTCCATCCCCTTTCAGCATCACCCCTTGAATTGTCCACTGTGCAGGGGAAGGGTAGAGCAGCTATAAATCCCAGATTTGTGTAAGGGATCCTGGATGAGGGGAAACAAACCGGAAATTTCAGCCCCCGGAGTTTCACTTCTACACAAAGCAGCCAAGTGCAAAGCCATCCTGACTCCAGAAGAACAACTGAAGTCTCATATTGCAAAAAAAAAAAAAAAGGAAAAAAAGAAAAAAAAGAAAAAACCAACCCCACACCCAAAAAAAAAAACAAAAAAAAAAAAAAACAGGAAGAAATGAGACCAAAATTCAGAAAACCTCAGTGAAGTCTCCAAATGCGTTGGCTGAGTTTGGGTGGCTCTTTCATCAGTGGAGACAGACAGCAGGAAGAGAGGAGCGGGAATGGGGACCAGCTGGAAATTTGAGTATCACATTTGCATGTGTCCAAGACCATGAGTGTTGGAACACAGGGGTTTAAATGCAACTTTCCTAGGAACAAGAGGCGACCAGGGGACTGCCACGTCCTGCATGGTGATCCACAGCCCCCTTCCCAAATGCTCTTCCTCAGGAACTGCTGCCATTCGTGTGTGTTCCTGGCTGCCACTGCAGCTCCAGGACAACCTGGGCTCAGCACAACTCTGCAAATCCGTGGTGTCCTCTGAGTAGATCCCAAAGTCAGGGCAGTTTCTCATGAGCTTATCTGAATTTCTGTGTGACCATGACAACATTTTGCAGTGGAGACAAGATGCATGTTTTACCATGACTGTTAGAGGGTCTGGAGATGAGTAAACCAAGTCAGGCAAATGGGAATCACATCTTATCCTGAGCCTGCACGTTTCTAGACCTGACCCAGACCAAGAATGCAGACACATTCATGAGATTCTTTTCTTTTATCAATTTTGGCTGTATTCATACATGCTTTCCCCTACAACAGGGGGAGGAGCACTTACTCAGTTTTTAAAATGTGATACCTCAACAAAGGTATGCATCCAGCTTGGAGCAGAAGGAAGCCCACGGCTGCTGGCAAACCTGGACTCAAAACTGCCCCAGCAAAAGTGGAACATGTCAAAAGGCCCTGCACAGGCCTGGGATGGGGGGCACAGCTGGTGGGGGCACAGCTCAGACACACAAGACACACAAGAAATGTTACTGTTTCTGCAAGATTTGAATCAGGAACCAGGCCAAGTTAAATTCACATAGCACTGGCATAAATCATCCCATCAAAGAGGAGAAGTAGTCTCTTTTGCTCTGTGTTTAATAGAATAATTATGGTTATTGCCTGTACAGTAACTTCAGAAGGCTGCTATGTAGAACTCCAGTCCTGTAGCAGTGGATGTTGTTTGAATGATTAAACAGACCTATTTCATATCTCGGAGGACTCCTATCCTCATCCAGTATTGACTGTGCAGCTCCTATTCCTGTTACAAATCACAGGGGCTGGCACCCCTGTCTGTAGCTCTGACAGCATCAGACAAACGTGAAAACCCCTGAAACTCAGAGCGCTGGGAGACCAGTGAGTACAATGATCTCTGCTTTACAGATGAGGAAAATAAAGGGAACAGAAGCATCAAAAATAAAGACCACCAATCCTCTGAGCCAGGGCCGTGAACCTGACACTGCCCACACTCCCCCAAGCACCTCTCCAGACACCCCCTCTAATGACTCCAGCAGGACACAGACCATATGGGAGTCCAGCTTCCCCTAACGGCAGCCCCGTGGGCACCAAGATTTCCTGATAAATGAAATCACTGGCTTAATGCTTTTCAAAAGGTTTAAATGCCACAAGCAGAAGTATCAAGTTGGGACTAACAGTACCAGAAAACTGACGGTTTAGCCAGAAGCCTTCCTCCATCCCACCACTCCTTTCTGTCCCTGGGATGGGTCAACACCAACCCAACAGGCCCTTTGGTGACAGAGGAGTGACAGGAGTGTGGCAGTTCCAGCGCAAGTGCCCGGAGACAGACCTGCACACACGTGCTGGAGATGCTGAGAAGAGGTACCCACAGCTCCATCAGCACCCCTGCATTCCCCAGCCCTTTGAGCCGCATGCAGGCAGTAGGAAAGGGGTTCAAGGACAGCAGCAGGTTGTCCCTGCTCTGCCTGGGAGGAGGACATTGCCACATCAATCCCCTTCTCGCTCCCAGTGCGAGCAAATAAAGCACTTTGCCAATGGCTTCACACTCGGTGCTCACCCAGGAACTGTTCCTGCTGTCTGCAGTCACACAGGCAATGGGAAGTTCAATCTTGCTCAGAAATCAGCCTGAGAAGCAGCTCCTATCCCATGCTTTTCCAAGGATTTCTAGGGGCCAAACACAAAACACAAAGTTAGAGCAAATCTTTATAACAAAACTTGGGATATTTGAGAGTGTTTGGGCTGGGGTTTTCTTAGCCAGCCCTTGTTAGAGCTGCTAACATAAAATCTATTTTAACTGTAAAATCCAGCTTCCATGTGAGGATTTGTTCCTAAGCCAAGTTCTCACCCCAATCAAAAGCCTGCCCCTGAGCAGGGCCCTGCTCTGCCCACCAGCTGCCCCACTGTGGGGACAGCCACAGCCAGAGCTCACCAAGATGTCCTGGTGCTACCACAGCCACCCTGGGCAGCTCCAGCAAAACTGCGGAGGACAAGACCTTAGACACAAGATGTACCTGAAAGCACCCAGACAACAGTGTAGAAGGTGGAGAACATGGAATAAGTGATACGAGGATCCTGGGAAAGAGGAGTCAGAGGAGGGAACAGCACTCAGTAACAGCAATGCAGGATGGATGTGCCAGGGCCAGCTGCTATGACAGGGGCTGTAGCCTCTCAGGAGCCCTGTGCTGGAAAGCATCACCTGATCACTGTGGGTGCCCAGTGCAAGCCAGTGGAGCAGGCAATGGGCCTGACAGGCATCTCCCACACACCTATGTCCTGCAGGACACCTGGAGAGGTGAGTACTCCTCACTTCCCACTGGCATTCAGTGGAGCATTGCAGGAGCAATTCCCTGCAGTCCACAGAGATAAAGCAGGAAACTGGGAAGAAGAGCAATTCCATTGTGTGCAAGCAACCAGTACAATGTTCAGCTGCTCACAAAATAATCCAGAGTTTAGCTTCAGCATTTGCCAGCACCTGCCCCATCCTCACTCATACTGTGCTGTTTCAAGGTGCTGTGTTGATCTCTCTCTGTTGTTTTGAGTATTGCTGGGGAAAGGGAATCATCCAAACCCAAACAACCCAGGTAACATTTGGTTAGTGCCAGCCTGAAATGTCTCAGATGCTCTGGTGTGATACCACCGTGCAGATTCTTCTGATAATACGCCATCCAGCCCAAATAAACTTTAGCTTCGCTCTGGAATCGATCTCCAAATCAAGGAGCTCTGCTGTTTCCCTGGGCAGCCGACCCTCCCTCAGGAATTTGACCCTCCTGCAGGATTTTAACCCTCCCGGGCCCACCTGCTGTCCCTGGACGTGATGGTTTTGCTCAGGCAGCCTTAGGAATTTGTGCTCTCCAGTGCAGCGCACGGAGGGTGGCTCTGCCTATCACCGCTCCCGGGATGAAACAAGCCAAACCTCTCTCACCCCAGCCGGGCACAGGGGAGGCAGCTGAACCAGCCATGGTTATCAAACCCCTGCTTCTTTAAACAGGCTCTTCACAGGCTGCAGTCAAAGCCACGCTATGCCTAACGTCACCGGGGAGCAAAAATAGCCGGCACGAGTGGAGGGAGGGGAATGCGAGTATTAAGAGCGCCCAGATTTCAAACATACTTGTCTTGGCAGCACGCTCCCTTCTTGCCACTGCTGCTCCAGATGCGACGCAGCACCGGGATCTCTCACTCTCTGCCCGTGAAGAAGGATTCTCTTCTTTCTTTTTTCCTCTGTTTCTGTTTTCCTTTCTTTAAGTTTCAACTTTGATGCTACTAGATCCATTTTTATTTTCTTTCTTGTAGGGAACTTCATCTGCCGGATTTAAAAGCAAGGTTTGAGCAGGAGGAATTTGTTTCTGTTTACAGCTGTAAATATGCATGGTACTCCTGTGTGATGATATTGTAGAGGGAAAGGCAGGATTGGCTGGGAAAATCACTTAGATGAGGTGCTTGAATGGCTGCTTGGAATAACAAGCTCCCTATTGTGTGTGCATGTGTGTGAGTGTGTGTTTGTGTACAAGTGCAGCAATGATGGTAACTTTAAAATGATGCAAGGCTTCCCCATTTGGCTTAATTTTCCTCATCTAGAAGTAAGGACTTGTCTAGCTGTGGGCTCTATCTGGAGACGGGTGAAGTGTCAGAATCGAGTTTGTGCTGTAGGAATTTTATGAATGAGGCAGAAGGCTGGTTCAGTGGAAGGGGAGCAGAGCAGCGAGATGCAGTGGGCTCAGCTCTCCCCGGCAGGAGCTGTCACTCCAGGGAGCTGCACAGACAGGCTCCAGCAAGGCACAAATCTGCTGCAAGTCCCCAGAACACCAAGTGAAGCATCTGCAAGGAGGCAGCACCTGAGCCATGGAAACATGCTCCTGAAAATGAGCTATCACCAACACCGAGCCGAGAGCTGTGTGTGGGGCCAGCTCAGGCTCAGCTTGGATGATCCCACGCAGAGCTCTTTGTTTCTGACCAGGGTGCTGGTGATTGTGTGGCAGAAGAGCAGCCAGAGCTCCCGGAGCATCCGCATCTCCTCCATGGGTGACACTTTCCCTGCCAGCACAGCTCACACAGGAACATCGATAAAGGGGACGACGAGGGAGCAGGACAGGCTGCTACACCTGCCCTACACAGAGCAGGAGGGGACTGCACAGCGCAGCAGGGGCAGGATGAGGCAATTTGGGTTTGCAAGGTCCAAGAAATGGACCTTGATGCTGGTGAAGCTACTGGGGACCAGCCCAGAGGAGCACTGTCCTGAAGGAGCCCTGACCACTGCAGAACATGCTTCGTCTCTCTCTCACTTGGATGGCTGTACTCATGGGACTAGGGTGGGAGATGGGCTCTGTGTGTTTCTCTTTTTTTGCACGTCTATCCCAATTGTTAAGTGAGGAAAAAATCTCTCTCTGTACTGGATTGTCCTCTGTTATGGACAGTTTTTGCATGACATCTCTGTAGCACCCATCATCCTCAGCAGGTGGTAACGGGGAGAAGGTGAGGGTGAGTCACAAAGAGGATGAAAATTGTCCATCCTCAAGTGCCACAGAGGTCACTGTCAGGGTGACACAAGGGCAGCAGAGGAGGGCCTGAGACTGTAATCCTCCTTCCAAGGAGATAGTGGGGGAAAGAAGCAAAGGAGTCAGAGCTGGTGTGGAGGCAAAGGGGCACCTAATTCACTGGGAAAAGCTGAAAATTCCCAGGATGAAACAAATCCAACCTGCCCAGAGGAACAAAGCAGAGGAGAGTCTTTGCCTATTGAGACCTACAAGGACAAGGCAGTCCAGCACCTTCTCCGTCGGCATTTTCCAAAAAAAAAGAGACAGTCTGAGCTCTGTAAAACACAGTGCAAATGCACTCCTGTGTGCAGTGACATTTCAGATGGCATTATGGTATTCCTTAAGATCTGGGTATTTTAGCTACTTCTCCAGCATTTCTCTGAGATAGGTTTGATCTCCTTTTGCCTCTGCCCAGAGCAGTATGAATTCAAAGCAGCACAGTCATGATTTGTGCAGCACTGAGTGTGAGCTAACCAGAAGCTCCCATGTACAGAGTGGCCTTGCACACTGCAGAGCAACCCCACACCTCCCTGCTCAAGGTGTTCAGGTCACGCCCAGCTCTGGCTGAAATAGATCTATGCATGGACACATGGAAATATGTGGGATCACACCAGGCAGAGGGCGTGAAAAACCCTGTGTTTGCAGGCATATAAAACCCACAGGAAAACCCACACCTTGCTGTGTAAAGTGCCTCTTTCTCCATCACTCAAATACCATCTGAAACTGCAGGGCAGGACAGAGGAGGAGCTTCTCATTCAAGGGAAGTTGCTCTGTGAAAACACTGCAGGAGTGCTGGACAGGACTTTAAGTGCATCACTAAGACGAAACAGACAATTTGGCTGCAAATGGCAAATCCAAAGTTTGTTTTCCATTTTTAGGAGTCTTCTGCTCCTTCAGAGTTAAGAATGTAGCAGCAATCATGCTGATAAGCTCTGTAAATCTTTGTTATGAATTTAGGAAGGATGCTTTTTTCCTCCAACCCCAAACTAAGGATTGCAGTAAGTGGTTCCAGTGATTCACATAATGTCTTTTGTCTCTTTTCCACGGACACACCTCACAGTTGGGCTCTTGTAATGAGAGCACGAGCCTTACAAGAGTGGCCTCAGTGCCAAAGACCTTTGGTGCATGCAGGTAGTGCAAATATGTGCTCAGGGACAGGTAACTTCTGAATTATCATTTCTGTTGCTCTGGTAGATTTCTAATATGTTGGTTTTGATGTCTTTCCTCTAGTGAAGAAGGCAGATGGTCCTTGGATGAGACCCCACTAAGAAATGATCACCATCTGCCAGCAGCTGCGTTTCTTGGAGCAGAAAGAACCCCCTCGGACCCCTGTGACATGAGCAAAGCCTCTGGCATTTAAACCCAGGAGAATGTCCCTAAATGATGAGCTGGAGAGCCACTTCTCTGCCACCCCCTACATGGTGACAGACACAAGTGAGGACAACCTGTTCAGAATCAGGGCCAACATCTCCGCCAATTCCACCAGGGATGGCCCATCAGGCTCCATGGAGGACATGATTGCCATCTGTAGCATCGGGACAATCCTCTCGCTCATGTGTGTGATTGGGGTGACAGGCAACGTCTACACCTTGCTGGTGATGTGCCATTACCTGCGCTCCTCTGCCTCCATGTACATCTACATCATCAACCTGGCACTGGCCGACCTGCTCTACCTTCTCACCATCCCCTTCATTGTTGGGACCTACTTCATCCAGAAGTGGTACTTTGGGGACATTGGCTGTCGGATCCTGTTCAGCCTGGACTTCCTCACCATGCACGCCAGCATCTTCACGCTCACAGTCATGAGCACAGAGCGCTACTTTGCTGTGCTGAAGCCCCTGGACACGGTGAAGAGGTCCAAGAGTTACCGCAAGGCCATCGCTGTGGTGATCTGGCTGGTGTCACTGCTGCTCACCCTCCCTATGCTCATCATGATCCAGCTGGTGCAAAGGGACAACAAAAGCATCTGCCTGCCCACTTGGAGCAAGCTGTCCTACAAAGTCTATCTCACCATCCTTTTTGGAACCAGCATTGTGGGCCCAGGGGTGATCATTGGCTACCTTTACATCCGCCTGGCTAGGATTTACTGGGTGTCACAAACTGCATCCTTCAAGCAGACCAAGCGGCTGCCCAACCAAAAGGTGCTCTATTTAATCTTCACCATAGTGCTGGTGTTCTGGGCTTGCTTCTTGCCTTTCTGGATATGGCAGCTCCTCTTCCAGTATTATGAATCCTTCCCTTTATCTCCCAAGGTGATGAAGAATATTAATTACTTGACAACCTGCCTGACCTACAGCAACAGCTGCATCAACCCCTTCCTCTACACCCTGCTCACCAAAAACTACCGGGAGTACCTGAAGAACAGGCAGCGGTCCCTTAGCAGCAGCAGCGGGTACTTCCAGAGGCGGAATCGGTTCCAGAGGATTTCAGGGAGGTCCCTGTCCACGAGCAGCCAGCACTGCACAGAGACTTACGTTCTTGCTCACGCTCCTTTGGGAAGCAGCAGTGCCTGAAGGTAAAATGTATCTCCAAGAACAATCAATATTGACTTCAATGTTGCTTTGATTTAAAGTGTACATTGTGAAGGCGAAGCCTTGGCAGACCCATAATGTGCACACATTTAGTCCAGAGGCTGTGCTGGGTGTCTGTTCTCATTTCTCCAGTGCCACTGATTTGATGCTAGCAGCACTCAGCTGAACATCTATCTAAATAGCCTTTCACTTTTTATCTTTATATTTTATAGTGTATGTCTCCTCAAGTAGCCATCAATAATGAAAGCCTGTAACAGGGCCATGATTTTTAATAGTATCAGCTGTCTCACAACATTTAAAATTATGTTACTCCATGAATGGCTGTAGTTTGCTCTGTTTTTTCTTTAGCAGTAGCGCTAAATTTGTAGTTGTATGAGGACTGAAAACAATGAAATAAAGAAAAAGCAGCTGATGTTTGTGACACACAATCTGGTTTGCATGTGGGGTAGGACTGGACAGCATAGATGAGGTATACCCAGGGTTGCTTGTCCTGGTTTTGGTCATACTCACATTTATTCTGCACTCCTGTGTATGCACTGGGCTGGATTCTCCATTCACACAGGTGTGTGCAGCAGAGTTACACCACAGTTCATGTCAGCAACACAGGCTTCCCATGACAGGGAACACTCAGCATTCCATAATGCACTGACCCCAAACATCCCCAAGCATCTGTCCTGGATGAGCATATCCACCCTCTGCCCTCCTCCAAGGAGGAATTGGGAACCTCTGGTGTTGTTATTCTCAGGGCATCTATGAGCAAACTGCAACATCCAGCCTGAAGCACCAGACCTACATCACCAAGTCCAGGAGGAAAGGACAGAAGGAGAGGAGGGGGTTGAGGAGATGTGATTTTTCCATGCCCAAAGTGATGTTCTCTGAAGTGCTTAATATTCCCAGTTATAAAAGCGCTGGTTCCCAGTTAGGGAGACAACTTCTGCTACAAAAGGCAAACGTAGTCCTGCCTACACCAGAACACATTGCCTGTCCTGGCTTTCACCAATGATAAAGCATCATTAGTACAAATATATTGTCCGTGATGTCTGGCACTTCTCCAAAGAGTCTAAAAGTACCTTCTCTGGGATGCTGCCAGCATCTGTACAGGAGTCCTCTGCTTGCATCAGCTCTGCTACCTCATTAGCAAGGCTACAGGGATGCAATGCCAGCACAACTCTAACCAAGGTACAGAATTAGAAGCAAATGAATGCTTAGGAGGGAACTCAGAACTGCACTGTGATATCTGTTTGGCACTGGGCTCTGTTTGCTTAGACTGAAACTGAATTGAGGTTTTAACCATCTATTTCCCTTGGAGGCATTTAAATGGTCAGTGCTCATGGGGACAGGGCAAGGTCTGCATCCAGCCTCCCTGGGTGATAGGCTTGGAAAAGTAATTGTCTTTTCCACGCATAGACTTGAGGTTTGTTATGAATGGGGAAGATTACACACCATGAGAGAGGACTCTGGTGCACGTGGTTCTAATGGTGAACTGTTGCAGAAACTGGAAGGGCCTTGCTGTGACCCCAACCCCTTCCATGCACTCCATCCACAGTGGTTCTGGGTGCTTTCCCTGCACCCTGCCTGCAGTGCAGTGTGCCAGCAAGTCCCACTTCAGGATGAGCCCCTTCCTGATTTCAGAGGGGCAGGAATACCATGTGTTTGACCCTTTCCTGCACTGACAGTACTTGTTAGTTTTCACACCCTACTCGGGTTGCAGACATGTTGGCCAAAGCCCACTAGAGAGAGTAAAGCATCCTTCACCCCACTGTAAGGGAGTGGGAGCCCATGGATGGAGGTGGAGAGGCTGGTTACAGAATCATAAAGGTTGGAAGAGACCTCTAAGATCATCAAGTCCAGCCATTACCCCAGCACTCCCTCATTCACCACATCCTCCAGTGCCACATACAGGCACATTTTGAACACTTCCAGGGATGGTGATTCCCCAGGCAGCCTGCTCCAGTGCCTGACCATCCTTTCATTGCAGAGCTTTTTCCTAATATCCAATCTAAATTCCTGAACCCATTTTTCACTTACATAGTCAGCTGTTTATCATGAATCAGAACGTGAAGTTTAGCCTTCTTTTTCCTTTTTTTTTTTTTTTTTTGAAATAGAGACTGTAACTTCTTGCTCAGGAAGAACCAGACAAGCTCAGGATGGGCAGTTTCCATGGTTGTGCAGGAAAGCTACTGCAAGCCTTTAGAAACCACAGTCCCTCTTGTCTAAAATCAGTCAAAATGAAAGGGGGTTTGCAAATCTCAACTCATCCAGGCATCACACACACCAATGCAGACAGTGCAGAAGCTACCAATAGACAAAGGAGCAGATGTGCCTCCAATTAGCCAGTCTGACCCCTTCAACCTCAGCAGCTCCGCTCTGACTCACTTCTCCAAACCCTCCCCAACCAATCCATCCCACAGGAAAGAGCTGCAAAACGCCTGCCATGGCTTTGTCAGTGCAGGGAGCACCCTGACAGCCACGTGAGCAGCATGCTGAGGGTGCCAGGCCACGCCAGAGGTCCTGCCGTGCCCGGGGAGGGGAACTGGGATTCCCTATTTTCCTGGGAGGACACACAGCCTCAGCCCTGGGCTGCACAGTCTCGTTTCTCGTTTGAAGCTTGTGCTGTCTCGGCAGGCGCTTGCGATGTGTTTGTCAAATCAGCACAACAAAGCCAAAAGAGAAGACACCCGCAAGTCAGGGAATGGCTGCGAGTGATGTTTCTGTCAATACTGGGTCATCTCTGAATGAGGAGATGTTTCATTCAAGCCTTTCCCTTTCCACCCGAGGCTGTAGGTTTTGTTTTTCTCCTTCAAACACTCGTATCCATCACCACTCAGCTCAGGCAACAATAAGGGAATATTATTCCAAGTCTGCAGGTACAAGCAAGGCTCTGAGCACTTCCCAAGCAGCATGTGTCCCAGCTCTGCATCCCAAACTAACTTTGAGGGGCATCAGATACAAAACATCAGAAAGCTGTTCTCTGCCTGAAACCAAAGAGCAACTCAACCACGACAGCCTGCTGAATATTAATGGTGGATCCAGAACAGCCAAAGAAGGAACTGCCTCCTCCAAGACATAGATTAATTGTGTGTTTAATGATAGCTATAAAATTATTGTGTCCTATTTATTCTTCCCTGCAAAAACCTATCATCAGTCAAAGACCCAAGAGCAGACTTTTGCATAAATAAAATCTGAAATTGGTGTGAATGAGAAGTGCATAATATATACACATGGCTGTGTGTTTGCATAGCTCAGACCTGACTCTATTTGTTAGTTTTCCCCTGTGGGGTGAGGCCAGGAGTTCTTTCATGATCCTAAAGCCTTAGGTCCTCCCATCTCTGGGGTATTTGGTGCCCCGGAGACTGGAATCACCAGCTGAACTCCAGGTAGAGAAGCCAAAACACCATTTTTTTTCCCCTTTTGAGACATGGAGCATTTAGCAATGTCTCAAAACTCATAGAAAGTACAGCTGGAAATAGACCAGAGTTTTCCAAAAAGGGCCAGGGCAAAAATCAGTGCTCCTACCCTCTAGGAAAGGCCAGGTACCCACTCTGGTGGCTGAAACAGGCAGCAAAGTACAGCTGGGGCCAGGCAATGTTTTCAGTTGGATATTGTCTGCCAGAAAAGGATGACATTTATGTTTACCCAAATCATTTGCAAATCCACTCAGAAATTTAAGAATCCTTCTGGAAGTTCTCTTATTTCTTTTTCCAAATACTGAATTGTCTCCTTTCAGCCTTTAGGAGGCAAAGCAGCACAATTTCTCACTTCAAAATGAAGCTCTATTCATCAGTTTGCTTACACTTAATTTTAAAAAGCCTTTTTCCATTTTGTTCAAACCACAGGACTCTTACAGAAGTCCTGTGGTCCAAGTAGGAAAACAGAGAGCAGCTGTGCATCCCTCTGTCCAAGCCCTGCCTGGACAGGGTGGTACCCACCAAAATGCCCACTCCCTGCCCAATTCCCTTGTGCCACAGCAATCACAGGATCAAACCTTCCTCCTCACCCACTGATGGAGCCTGATTTAAGCTGATCAACAACCCCACATCCAGTTTGAGCCCCCTCCTTGTTCCTGCAGCCCCGTGACTGCAAGAGCACCAGGCGAGGTGGCTTTTGGCCACTCTCTCGTCCTGTGCAGTGCCCCACCTCACTTCAAGGGAGACAGGCAGTCCAGCAAAACTTCACCCAGAAAACCTTCAGCACATGTCCCCAGAGAGGATCTGGGCAATATGCACAGCTCTGGTTCACTTGCAGCTCGAGATGGACAAAGCTGGCTGGGTGGGAGGTGGGATTTCAGGAGCAATTTAGCTCTTGGTCACAGCTTTAGCTCAGTGACTAGCTCACAGGGCCAGGGTGTGAGAGGTGGCAACTGTGACAATGTCCAGATTGTCAAGTGATCTCCTCTCATTTCTCAGTGTTTACTCAGAAATTTCTCCATTCAGTGTTTGCTTCAGGGCACTAAAAGAAGAGGCCAAAGCCTGAGCAGAGCTTGGAGAGCAAATCCACATCTTGGCACAGCTGCCTAGAAAAAACATTCCTCTTGCCAGTGCTGTCCCACTGGCATCTGCTGTGGCTGCCACACCAGGATGTCTCCACTGAAATGATCTGCCCTGCCCACGTCTGAGCCTGCCCCAGCAGCACACACTCAGACTGACAGGTTTGGGGATTTTTTTATGTCTCAAAATGTGCCTGAGACCTCCACAATGCCTCTAATCCTTCTCCAAATCAAACTCCAGCTGTCTCCAGTGCAGTAGTGAAGAATTCATTGAAGGAAAAATGTCAGACTCTGTCTTGTGTTTGGCAGCTTTGCTTTAAAGTGACACCTGGGCACAGTGAATATTGTCCTGTGCACACCTGGATCCAGGCCAGCTCTGCATGGAAATCTGTGCCATCTATTTACTGCATGAGCTGCCATATCCTGGAAAATGCTGTCAGTTCTAAATGATTCTGACCACTTTTGCACCTCCAAATTCAGTATCTCAGCTGTAAGTCCTGCTTAGACCTGATCAGCTGAGGATGCTGATCTAGGCACATCAGAAGTGTCATGGAATCAAGGTAATCAAGGAGACAGTGCAATAGCAGAGAACAAATTGTGCTGCCAGAATATGGAATTTGAAAGTGGGCTGGAAAGGGCAAGGCAGAGCACAAGCAGGTAATTTGTTGCTGATTCCCAGCTTTTCATTGTAACTGAAAGCTCACTACAAATGTTGCAGAAAAAAAAAAATCTCACATCTCTGAGTGAAAGCTGAGTATTAGATAAATCCCTGGCTGATATTAACAAAGAAGCTCACTTTTATTCTTCTTTCCCAGAAACAAACACCCCACCAATGCACTTGGAGATCAGGGAAACCACCTGTCTGAAAGTCATTTCTATGCACACTGAAGGCTTGCTGCTAAATCCAGTCTTCCCAAATGTTTATCACCTGTAAAGCCATCTGTCTGCGAGGAAAGCACGTTTTTGCCAAGAGAGAAAGTGCAAGTATCACAATTTTTCTTTCAAAGACCAAACCACTCAAGCATGCATAATTTGAACTGTTATTAGGTTTAATTACATGTCAAGTAGCTGCTGTTATTAAAGCTGTCTAGGAAGATGATAAAATAGCACAATAAGAGCAAATACATGACAAAAATCAGTGAAATAACCTGCCTAAATGATAGAGTGAAACATCCACTGGCACAGGACCAGACAGGACAGGATTTGCCACACCAGATCTGACTGTTCCTACCATCCCTGGCCAATTCTGGCATCACCCATTTCACAGACAACCTGGAACTCCCACAACAGAGTTAATTTATTGGCATCAACTGCAGTTCCAGCCACAAAACATCCAAGACCCGTTTTTTTTTCCAGATGTGCCAAAGGCAGCACAAGTGGTGCACCCACCAATGGACAGATCCTCAAAATAAATTAATCCTTGTGGGAAAGAAAGACAATGCCAGGAGGAAGTATGAGCCTCAGTAAGGTGATTCTTCGAGCCCTATGAACATAAGAATCAAATATTATGACAAAGATTTCTAATTGTTAAATGCTACTTCTCAAAAAGAAAAGACAATTTTAAAAGGAGAGAGGTTTCATTCATAGCCCAGTTGCAGCAGGAACTCAAATGCTTTGGGAGCCAATCTAGCAACACTCCTTCTAAGGCTTTGTTTTCCATATTGAATTTGGTGCACAAATCTGAGCACACTGGGCAGCAAAAGTGTACTCCGGCTTTCTCTGTGTTTGTGTTTATTCAAAACACTACAGGAAACACAGGCAGCAAAGCCTCCTGCTGACTTCTTGTTTAGTTTATGGCTTACTGCTCAAAGGAGAGTGTAACATAATTAATTCATTAACTGCAAACATTCTACAAACTGAATTGCTCCATGTTTATGTGAGCTGCAAAATGTTTATGTGAATCTGTGAGTCACTAGTCCTCTCTGATATCCCTAGAGGAAAATTTCCTTCTGTATCCAGAACAGGGACTGTAAAGAGCTCAGTTCTGAGGACAACCACGGCAGCAAAGGACAGGGTGCCATCAGCCCCAGCTGCCCCAGGACGCCCTCTCTGGGGGCCAGAGGTTCCCCATTCCAGCCAGCCCACTTGGGAGATGCTGGACTCAACTTCCTGAGAGAAGCATCTCCACTGAAGTCAAGGGAAGAAAAAATACTCAGGTGGTTTGGCAACACTTGGTAAAACCTGGAGAAGAGTAAGGCAATAGAGCACCTGGCATTGGCTGAAACGTGCAGGTAGCCCACGGAAAAGAAAGTCTGACTATGAGGAATATTGGCCAAACCATGCAGGGAGCTCAGTTCAGACTGAGATTTCTGGAAGAAATACATGTTTAATTTTGCACAAAGTCTGCGTATCCTATGTTTTCAAACAAGGCTATTAATTTCTTGTTTCATGCACACTAAGCTTTCCAAGGAAAAACTGCAAGTCTCTAAACAATAAAAATAAGTTCATTTCCACTGGAGTCAATGCAGTTGTACCAGTTTACATTTAAAAAAATAACCTAAACTCAAACCCAAAAACACTCCAAACATTTTTGACCCTTTTATTCCAGGAAATATGCATTTCCTCTGCCCACATTAGTAACAGTCAAGATATCAAATGATCCCATTCTACTCGGTTTACTAGGACTTGAGTAATCAAAAGTGAGATCTACCCCATCACACTAGAAGCAGTACAGAACTATGTGTTGTGAGGTGGAATCTCCAAAGCCTCCCAGTCCTAGGAGTATCAGAGAATGCTACATTTCCTCTCTTTAAGGGCAGTCTGTGCTGTTCCAGCCTTCTCCTCCGAGGCGGGGTTTCAATACAGCAGCTTTGGCCATCTGGCTTCATTAGGACATCATCCCTGGCTTCTTTTTGATGTACCAAAAATAGTAAAAGCAGTTTCCCTTTTGGCTTTTATCAGAGCTAACTGGTGGGTTGATTAAGATTTAGTTTAGTTAATTAAGGAAGAAAACATCTCTGCAAGCTGCTGGGGCTTGATTTGCATTCTGCTGCCTAAAACTTCTTCCTTGCTATGAAACCTGTGTCTGAAAAGATCTGCTGCTGGGCCAACGTGCAACACAGCATACCCTGAGGCCAACACCAATTGCTTCTGCATTGCAGCAAGGAAGGAGCTTTAATTTATGCCATCCCTGATCAATGGATGGAGCTGAAACTTAATAACAGCTAAGAGAAAACAACCAGCACCAAAGCACGGCGCAGCAGGAGCAGCCACGGGATTTTGGACATTCATATAGACCCCACTGAGGGTGTTCTTTATGGTTGCCTCTGCTCAGGGAGGTGGGCATGTGCCCTGTTGGGAGAGGGCTCCATCCCAGCCACGCAGCCATCCCACCTCAGGCTCTCTCTGTCCAGGCCAAAGGGAAAAAGGACTGCAGTGCATGAAGCAGCTGCACTCAGCCACCAGAGACCTAAAAGCTCTTTCTCCTGTTCTACAGGAACACCAGAATATTAAAATTCTTGACTGAAAAAAGAAACCCACAGGCTTTCAAACCCAGGTTTGCAATGATTGAGGATGATCTTGGATGTTTTAAGAATCACAAATACCTGCCTTCAACATTTCATTGGAGGAAAAACTTCCTCAAAGGTGGTGAAAAGCAAATGCCCAGACTATATCCCAGCACCAGAAGAACAAAACACCCTTCCCAGGAGCAGGAGGTGGTTACTGTACCCTCCCCACACCAGGAAACCCACATATCCCCACAGAATGGAGGGAAGCAATGGAAGGGTGCTGAAGACACTTGGCTAAAATTGAAGAAATTTTAATGAAACTGGCTCAACAACAGACTTTCATGTGAACCCGGGCCAGTCAATTTATTTTTCTGTGTTTGAGATTCTCATCACTAACTTGCCTTTTCCTTCCTCAATTTTGTCTCTCTTCCCTATTTAGGATATAAACTCCCCAGGACACTCAGTACCTCTTGCAAAGCCCGTGCTGCTGTTCAGTACAGTGGGGCCACAGGCACGACCAGTGACTTCCGAAGCAGCTGGGACACAAACAAAAAATTTCAGCTGCTAGTGGTAAAAGCAAAGATATTTGCCACAAAGGGGCTTTAATCCTGTACAAAGCTGGTACTGTGCAGTCAGATGTCCACACCTAGACAGCACCCACCTTCCGTGTTCCTGAGCAAGGAAGTGACAGGACATGTCTGCAGCAGGAGAGACCTCACTCTGGGCATGGTGCTTGTTAGCACCTCTGTGAGATGGCTCTGCCATTCCTGAGCCAGGTTATCCAGCTGCCTCCAGAGTCATTGCAGCAAATATCCTTTTTTAAAATTTTTTTCCATTGAGTAATAAAGCAGCCTTTCTGTCCTGCTGTGAAAAGAATGGATATCTCTGGATATGTGCTTATGGAGGAGCTGCACTGGCATATTTAGAGCTTCTCTGACTGGTCAGGTAAATCCATCAGTGACTTGTAAAAACGCTGCCCAAAGGGATTAGCTATCAGTTTGCAGGAAAGCCATTAGTCAGGAAAGCAAGCTAATGTCAGATGACCCCAGGGTTACTTAAGTGGAGTTGTTTCTTCTTAGAGAAGCTGCTGAATTTGCAGCTTTGGGAGCTTGAGATATCCGTGGCACTACCCAGAGCTGCACTGACACCCACTGCAGCTGCCCACAGCCCATCCAACCAGCTACACCTGAAAATTGCCTTTGAAGGGTTTAGAAACTGTAGGAACTGGCTTTCCTGGGGTTTCTCCACACAAGCCTGTGAGCTCCTGGGTGTGTTACTCCCTGCTGAAGCTCAGCAAATGACACACAAAATATCTGGAAACATCAGAGCAGACCAAACCTGCCCACACACCTGAGAAACAGAGCAGTGACATGATGGCACAGAGGGAAGGAGTTCTGCAGCTTTGGGTCACAGTCTGGCAGACCAGGATGGAGAGGGGCCGTGGATATGTGTCTCCTGTGGGTTAGCAAACCCCTCCAGAATAGCTATCTCAAACTGCTTAGCTCCAAACAGGAGGGACTGTGTGCCAGGCTGTCCCCTCGGCCTCTCCTGTGGGAAGGTGAACTTCAGTCCCAGATCTGGACCTTGAACAAGTCCTGCCAACAAAGAACGTTTGTTTTCCTTATCAAGTCCTTTGAGATCAATGCACGAAACAACAGTACACCCTATACCTCTTGGATCTTCTTTTTGGCATAAACTAACACACAACTCTGTGGTTTTTTTATTTCTGAGCAAAATAATTTCCAAGAAGAGAGTCTGCCAGGTTAGTTGGGAGGGGGAGCAAGAAGCATTTGGGTACAAGCAGGGAGATCTGAGAGCTCTGCCCAAGGCCACATGAGCCAAAATTCTCTACCTGGCAAGGTGCATGACAGCTTTAGCCCCCAGAGATTTAGCTTCTCCTGGCTGTGAGACCAGGGTGACCCTAAGGAAAAGCCTGTCCTCCCAGGAGGTGAGCTGCAATGGGAACACTGCTCAGCCTTCTGCCACTCCCAACACTGAGTTATCCTTGGCACATCTCCCTCGAGCTGAAGTGATGTTTATTAAGGGTGCTCTTTTAAATGAAAGAAAAATATACCCAAGCTGAATTAAATGGCAGACATTTCTTTAGAGTGAAGTTTGGCAGGGGATGTGGAACAGGATTTTTTTGGCACCATCCAAGGCAGCTCCTCTCTTGCAGAGGTTTCTCTGTCTTCATTTCATTTATTTATGTACTTCTTGTGAATGCGTAGTTCTCATTCGGGGCTTGGCACGGCATAGGTGAAAGGATTCACAATGCTCATTAATGGGGGAACCCAAAATTGACTATGGATAGCAGAGTATAACCACGTGGGAGAGCAGATGCAGATCAGTGGGCGTATGCATGTGGTCATGTCAGCATGGAAGTGTTGGGAAGAGCAACTGGATACTCCTTTGGTGCTTGACAGAGGCAGGTAAGTGGGGTGTTTGTGGCTGTGCACACAGCAAAAGCACCATATTCCTCCTAACCTGCTTTGTTAACATTCCTGACGGGTCAGCCACAAAGATAACAGAGCTGTCTTTCACTCCTGGAGAGAGTAAGTGTATTATTTGGGTAAAGGGTCATGGGAGACAATTAAGAGCCACCAGCACTAACTTTCATCCAAGGAATTTTCCAAGACTTTCCCAGAGACCTGTATCACATCCGTTTAGCATCACTGT
Source organism: Atrichornis clamosus (assembly GCA_013400975.1). NCBI lineage: Eukaryota > Metazoa > Chordata > Aves > Passeriformes > Menuridae > Atrichornis > Atrichornis clamosus. Next base: position 45,776 of record WBMZ01001169.1, read on the forward strand.
CACACCTCTGAGCACCTCCTGTGCCAAAGCAGCTCAGCTAAGCCAGGGAACAGCTCAACCAAGCCAGGGGAACACACGAGCCTGGTAATAACAGCACCTGAAACCCCCACAGGGAGGAACAATTCACCCTTCATCACTCCTGTGACAGAAACCTGTACTGGGCTACAGCGAATTTCCATAGTGCTCTGCACCCATTTCATTGGAAAAGCCTCAAGAGCAGCAGAATGTCAGGGGAACTCTTACAACCACCAAATCCAGCTTGAGCAAGAAGGGGACAAGGGCTGGACTCTGCACACACTGTGGGGGGGAAGCAGCACTTGCAAGCACTTTACTACACCCACAATGTACAAATGGATGTAAGGACTGCCCAGATCCAATGTGGCCCAAAAGCCCAGTCCCTTAACAGCCAGAGACCCATCCCAGCTTCAAGCAGGAGACCTCAGTGTCCATGTCCTCCTGCAGCCTGTGTTGTAACTGCACCACATACCTCTTCTCCATCCTGGAGGGATTTCCCTCTCAGTAGGGGCTAGACCTAATGGGAATCCCCACACACAGCTCTGGGGTAGATCTGCATCACCCGAGTCAGAGCATCAACACGTCTGATCCCTCCATTTGATTCATAATTTTGTGGAGAGCACAGGAGTTACAGCAAATGTGGCTGGATCTGCAGACCTGCACTGCAGGAACTCACACCCCCACCGTAACTGGCGGGGCCTGAGTGCTGTTAGTCACTCTCTGACAGCAGCAGAAAATCAGTGTAATTGGCACTGTAAGGCATGTGGTTATCCTACAGAAAATTGTACCTTGCTGGACCAAACCACAATCAAAGAGCTTCTTAAAACTCTGCAGCTCAGTGCACTGAGGCCCTATAGCAAATCACTATTATCAGAAGTACTATAGATGTGGGACCAGTTCAAAGGCTGCTGCAGATGGGGAAGGGCATCCTGCTGACCTTCACTGCTCCTGTGGGACTGAACACTCCTGCCTCCAGTCCTTGCCCACGTTCCACAGCACGTGGATACATCTCTCAGAGCCTCAGTTCAACTGGGGGTGATATAAATGCTGCCTGTTCTGACAGAGATATTGGCAGAGAAAGCAGGAAACAGCACACACAGAGAGCAAATCTTTCTTTTTCCTTTTTTCACCTTGTCCTGACTACTAGTGTTTTCTGTTACAATCCCCATGGCATTCAATACATCAGAAATTAAAGAAACTAGTATAGAGAGAAACAGCAGATGTGCACATGGGTGGGAAAGCTTTCAAATAAGCACTTTAAAATCAATTATTAGATAATGATGATGTATCTGAAGCTACATAGATAACAGCACATTAATAGCTGGCAGAACTGACAGTGTCTTTTCTGCTCACACAGGCACAACAGAAACAGCTACTTTATCTCATAGCCATGCTGGGTGCAAAAAACATTTCTCTGAGGATTTTCATTCACCCCCAAAGCACCATGAAAACACAGAGATCTGTTTGTTCCATAATACACCCAGCTCCTCCCTCTTCCTTAGCAGTGCAGTTTGAGCAAAAATGCTGGGTACATCCTCAGAAGTGTGTTTCTTTTTTTGCAGTCTCACACACATTCACTTGTCTGCCTAATCCCCCCACAAAGGACAGCAGAAAGAACTACCTCATGCTCAAGGCATGGAAGCACATCCCAGGTCTGAGAAGTCTGCTGTAGCAACTCAAAAACTGCTGTAGATCAACCTCTAATTTTACAAACTGTATAATAACTCCAGGTTTTTTCAGCATGGCTCACAGGAAAAAGAAGGGGATTGGTTCCCGCTTCCTTGGCAGCTGCATTTACATGAAGAGTAACTTTAAAAATTATCACCAATCACTTAAATCCCTATAATCACTTTGAGGACAGGAATGTTCTTGCAAAGCTGGGGCTGTGACAGCAGGCTCAGATACCCACCAGCAGCACTGGGCTAGACATAGGAGGAATTAAGTCCTCTCTGCTGCCAGCAGGACCAGCTGGCTCCAGGACACTAGGATGAGGAAAGCATCCAGGTCCTGCCTTCTTTGAGGCCTGAGGAACAAATTACCATTTCAAGGCATGGTATCAAGAAATGGATAGCAAACGCTTTGGCTGTTGCTGCAGAAATACATTAAATACTACAGAAATAATAAATTATGTAAACAGATGTTTAGAAATCAAGACCATATACATCAGGCAAGAAAGGGATGGATGTTATCATCACTGATTTTTTAGCTAGGAGCCATCCTGGAATGCCACATTTCATGGAAACATTGGCATCCAATATGGGGTCTTTTCAGAAGGGCTTGGTAGTGTAAACTTTCTCACAAAGGGACACTTTTCCACCTTATGAAGTCACCACGGTTTTTAATTTCTGTCTCTATCCAAGACAGAGCACAGACTGAAATCCCTGCAGAGTGTGAGGAGGAGGGCTTGGCCCAGCGCTGAGACTGGGAGAAACTCACACTCACACAGCACCCACTCTGGAGAGGGCTCTTGGTTTCACCTCCCACAAGCACTGAAATTTATTTCAGGCTTTTGTTTTCTTTCTTTTTACATTTTTTTCCTCTAAGTAATCCCGAGTCTCTGATGGGACTCTGCATTTTGTTTATTCCAATCAGCAGCAACTCTAGTGGCTTTTGGACTCCAAAAAGCGGAGTGAAAAAGCAGACAGTGGTGGGAGAGAGAACACTCAGACATCCCAGTGCCAACACTGATGTCATGCTGAATGGACATTGAAAGAATTTAGTGTCTCGGTATCATTTACTCCCAGAAGCAGCAACTATCCAAAGCACTCCAGCATGATTTGCATTCAGGAATTCTGATCTCTATGTGTCCAACAAGTAGAACAAACTCTGGTTTGTATCTCACATTGCAGAGACAGGATGGTTAAAGTCTTCTGGACTTCTGGTGTCCAGCTGTTCTATGGCAAATTAAAAATCATCTTTACAGGCTCAAATGTGGAAATCCCCCTCCCCAGGAGGTGACCTGAGTCAAGGGGCAGGACTTCAGGGGTGACACTGAATGGGTGTCTCTGTAGAGGGTTGGGCTCACTCAGGTTCTCTCTTTCCTCAGGACATGGTCTGCTGGCAGTGAGGTGCTGGCAAGTCTGAGCTCACCAGTAAAGGGCAGGGACGTGCTGCAGGCTCAGTAGAAAAGAAGAATATCAAAAGGCAGAAGCAAGTGGCACTAGGAGATGCTGTCCCTACCTCACCTTCCATCCGTCAGACCCCACCCCAGCAGAATTAGGGATATGCTGCAGAGATCAGGGATGGGGCCAGGCTCCCCTTGGGCAGCAGGGACCTGCTCACATCTGTCCTGAGCCTCCTCCAGTGTCATGCCCCAGCCCATGCAGTGACCGGTGCCCCAGCAGTGACCGGTGCCCCAGCAGTGACCAGTGCCCCAGCAATGACCAGTGCCCCAGCAGTGACCGGTGCAGCTGGGCAGGAGCCACCTCAGCACAGAGAGCCTCCATGCTCCCAGGTGGGAAGGGCTGGCTTCCAGCAGCAGGAGCCTCAGCAGGGCGAGGGGCAGAGGTCTGGAGTGCTGCCCACACTGGGTGGGCACACAGGCACTGCCCCTGCAGAAGCCCCTGCCAGCATTCCCAGCCAGCAGGATGGCACGCTGCAGAGCCTGGCATTGCTTTTCTCCACCACGAGAGCCAGTTTTAATTGGTGAAGTGGGACCACTGACAGGGCTGGGAATGCTGGGAGAAAGTATCCTGCAGGATAAGAGCACTCCTAGTCCTGCTATTCCACAGCTTTACCAGTGCATAATCCTTGTTATTCTCAGCAGCTGAAACTCAACCTGTGCTGACAGCGGGCTAAAGACATCTGAATCACATCCTGCAAATACAGCAAATTAAGCCTGGAACAAGGGGCTCTGTACCCTTCTGCCTGCGACCTGTCCTGGGATATCCAACAGGCACAGACCTCATACCAGGTTCCCTAAAAGTGTGTGCCACTGATCTCCTGGTCTAGTGCCACAGGCTGGGAATAGGGAAATTGCTGAAGTCATAACCTGAAAGGGAACTAGGGAAAATCCTGTGGCCAAAACCAAAATCATGAATGAGAGTGTACTGGAGAAACCTCTGTTAGAAACACAGGGATCCATATTCTGTGGCTGCCCCAGCCAAATCCAGGCATTTGGTCATCCTAAAGTAATTCTTTGTCTCACTTCACGTATGTGAAGGACTTGGAAAGCACACACAACAGCAGGTGAGGGATGAGCTGAGACACCACAGACACAGCCTGAAGCATCAGCAGAGTGGGAGGAAGATGCTATTGTACAATCTGGCTGTGCCAGTGCTTCCAATACCACAGCCACCCTAAACATCTCACACCAGCTTTAAATACAGAAGACAGACATGCACACACACCCCCTAAGCTACAGTACATAGATACAACCAGGGCCATCTACATTCTTTTATCCAGTAGTTATTTATTAATATTTATTTATTATCCAGTTATTTATTTATTAGAGATCAGCTTTTCCTTTGCTAGTCCCAGTTGAAACAGATCAAACAGCTGCACAAGAATTAATAATTTTGGAGATGATCAAAACATAAAGAGAAACCATCAGCTGTATTTCTCACTATAATCTTAGCTGACTGGCTGTAGGATTCACATCCCTTGGATAGATGAAAGTAATTGTACCTTATGCTGAAGCATTAAAGCTACAGGCACACTTCTCCCTCTCATGATCTTCTCTAAATCAGTTCATCTACACTATGGAACAGAAGTCAACAAACTCATTAAACTACCAGCAAAGTGTATTTGCCCCACAACAATTTTTGCCCCTCAGTTAATGATTATGGGGAATAAAAAAAGGACAAATATGGGACCAGTTTGCAGGCACCACTATGGATACAGCAATCACCTTCATGCTCTGGGCAACTGATGTATTAAAAGTGTATTAGAAGTGACAAGTTCCAAGGATTCATGAAGTGGAGATGGTCCCCATTTGCCATAATAAAACAGACCATGAAAGTATCTGTCATGATGCTATTAACTGGTTCCTGAGCCCAATTGTTCATCCTGTGACATGGCTCCTTTGCATCCAGAAGAGATGCTGAACATTCCTTGGATGCCCACATAACTGTGATCAGCAAGTGCAAAGTGGCCACAGCCACATCTCAGAGTGAAGAAAAGACAATAATTTCTTCTATTTTCCTTCTTCTCCTCTCACGATTTACTAAAGACCCAGTTATCATTTACTCAACTGGGTTCGTTTCAAGCAGGTTATTTCTTCAGAGAACACTCCGATTTTTGTTGCTCAGTTTGGACTGGACACCAGTGTCAGATTAGATTTCAGCCAGATGAACCACGCTCACAGACCTGGATTTCTGTTGAAAAGTTTCACACTTGCAAATTGACACATTTGCTTCCTGCAAATAATCACCCACAGTAACTTTTCCCAAGGGCATTCCTGTCAGCAAATGCATTAGCTCAAGTATTTGGGGATTTGACCACAAACAAGGTTACAAAACACAGCAGAAGCAAATGTAACACTTAATTTGACAAATATTTAGCAAAAAACCAGCACCCAACCCCTGTGGCAACCATCCCACAGAAATTACACTCCTTGCATGCCTGTCTAATTTAGAAAGCCTGAATGAAAGGAAATCATCAATATTCTTTTGGAGAAACTAAATTTACCTTAAGTAAAATCTAGCTTATGCAACCAACCATCAAAAGCCCTGCCAAGCTCCCAGACAGAGCTTAAGGACAAATTTTGCCAGCTGTAGGCTACAGAAGTCTGTGTTTAATAACTGACCCATCAGTAAGAACTGGCAGCAGCCTGGAGGGAAAGCATGGCAGGTTTTGAAAGGCACCAGACTGAGGGAGCTCACAGATTACTTTTCACGGATGACAGTGAGAAACCTCTCAAAGGGTAGTCTGAGAAAATTGGTTTATGTAATTACAGAGATTTATGTCTCACAGTTGCAGAAGGTTCACTGCTGTCCTGGGGATCTTGGCACACAGGAGCCAACAGAAGAGAAATATACCCTCATCTTTGGATGGAGACTGTAGGATCAAGAGCCACGAGGTAAATAAAGTGAGCAGCTTCAAAGTTTGGTTAGGATGGAATAAAGCAATCCCTCCCTTGGAGGAGGCAGAGGTGGCAGAAGAGCCTCGCTGCAGCAAACCACCCCAGTGAGGAGAAAAATCCATTGGAGCTGGGAACCAGCGACCACGTTTTGATTTATTTCCATAGGGCAGAGAGAAGCAGCTCATTATCGAAAGCACTGAGTCTGCCAAGACTTCTCATTAACAGTGCACAGTTGTGTCATTGGTCTGAGATGATTTTCATGGCTGGAATGTATTAAAGACAGTGTGTTGAGGTCTCATTTAGGGGTAGGGTGTCTAGAGTAAACATTTACAGCTCTAAACCACAGGAGTCCTTGCCACAGCCCTGAATTTCCCCAGTGTTGTATAACAGTAAATTTATCACTTAAATAGCACCCTGACTGAGATTTCAATAAACCAAATATATGAAAAATAAATGTCAAAGTCCATCTATGTTTTTCAGTGTACACACAAGGCAGAAATAATGACTCCATAGAGATGGAAATCAAGGACTTTTTAAACCAGATTTGTCATTGCCCTATCAAGCTTGCAACAGGACATTGTGCCGCCAGCTCCCACAGTTTTCTATTAATTCTCAGATGTAAAGTGATTTTTTTTAAACACTCCAGTTCCTGAAATCCCTGGACTGTTTGAAAACATCATCTTACTTTAAAAAATATATACACAGTTTAGTTTCTAGCTCCTCAGTTTGCACAGAGTAGCTCACAGGGGTGACAAAGAAGAAGAAGAGAAATCCAGATCCATTTTCTCATACTATCCTGTGATACCTAAAGCCAGTCCCACCCAGAATTCTGGCTCAGATCAAGGGTAACCTCCTGCTACCCAGAACCCATGGATTCTCTGCTAGCCCTCAGCCCCTGACTTGGCACATACATCCTGGGAAAGCCTTGTGCCAAAGACAAGGGCAGCATAAAAAGAAAAAGGTAGTGAAAAAGAACAAACTAAAATGGCCATTTGGGGTCTTCCTGACACAGCCTTTCCTCAGTCAGACAATTTCTGGAGAAAGGACCACCATAAAGAACCCAAATCAAAACCCGGTGATGGAAGGCTTGCAGGCTGCAAGGAATTTGAAAAGTTAGTTTTCAACTGCAGTTATGTGTTGGTTATAACAGATTGGTAGATAACTTTGAATGAATAACTCTTTGAATTTAATGTCTGAGCTCTGGGCCAGGGCAACAGCCCCTTCCCAGGACAGGAGCGCTTGCTCTGGCCACAGACCCTGCTCCCGGAGACAGAGGACTGGAAAGGCTTCATGTCAGCACAGTGCTGAGGTTTTCTCTGACTGGAAACCTTCCTTCTGTTATTCTGAACAGTCTGTCCACACTTCATGGCATAAACTGCTTTAGAAATTATAGCCTGGAATGTAAACCCAGGCCAGGCTGGCTGCGTGCCCTGGCTGCTGCTCCAGGCCTCTCTGCCAAGGGGTATCTGGTGTCAGCAATAGAAACAGGGACAGAAGCATAAAAAAGCAAACACCTGGCTCCAGCAGCCATCCACCCTGCTAACCAGGGCTGTTTGCTTTGTGCCACAAGAGAGGGGTGCATAGAACCCACATCTTGGACTGTTGACAGCCAAAACCACCACATGGACAAAACATGTCCTCCAGCAGTTCTCTGTAATATACACTCCCCTCAGGTTTTAATCCACATCTGGATTTTGCCCCAAAGTCGTAGAACTGAGCCTCTTACAACAGCTTCTCAATCCACCAGCATTGATGTGAAAAGCAAGTAAGGCTATTTTGGGTGAGAAATGCTCAGAACTGCCACTCTGAGTGGTTTGGGGAAGGCTCCCCAGGAGCTGAGAGCAGGGCAGTGTGTGGACCACGAGTGTGCCTGCCCTGGCCTCAGCAGCAGGAACAAGCAGGATACGTGTCAATCCATCCCAAAGGCAGCCAGTGCATGGGAATGCAGCCAAGTGAAGCAGTCTGGTCCAAGGCCTGGCCTCCAGATGTTGCCAGATAAGATAAACAGCTCTGCACCGCAGTGATCAGACTTTTCCTCCCCTCTATTAACTCCTAACTTATCAAGGGTTAAGAGGGCTAAAGTTCATGCACATTAGTAGGGTTCAAACACAGTGATCTACCCCATATTAAGGCAAAAAACCCCCAAAGCATAGCCCAACTAAATCATGCTAAAGCATTGCATTCCTCAGCCCCTGCAATGGCGTCTGTTATATCAACATCCCAGCCAAAAAAGGGGTTTTGGCCCCAGATGATATGCAATAATTATATCTTAACAGCAGTACTTGAAGGACATATTTTCTCTATTATTCCCTGTGGTTTTAATGTTAAACTCTCTACCACTATATTTAAGACCAGTTAAGGATTTACAGGGCAAAAGTCAAATATGTTAAGGTCTCATCATACAGAATTGCATCTTAAGCACTAAAGAGAACAACTGAGAAACTGGGTGAAGGCAGAAGCCAGAGTGATGAAGCTAATACTGGAACTCTTTATCTTCACAGAAAAATGACTGGGTACTTGCTCATTAGATGTGCAGCAATTAAAAACTAATTTACACAGTGCCACTTAGTGACAAGTATAATTATGCTCTACTCAGGGTACATAACAGATAATAATTGCCTGCAGCTGAGCTGGAGGTTGTAACCCACTAAAAGGGACTTTAATGATGTGACCAAACATGGATTTCAGCTAGAAAGGTTATGACTGACCAGAAGATCACAGGAGTTGCTCACAGCTTTTTTAGGAAATCTACAATAGGAGCTTGATGTCCTCTATATAAATAATTGCACTGATCTGTACACAGATCTATAACAAACATAAGAAGGTACAGAAGAAATTAGGAGATTTCTAGGACAGATTATATAAGAATTTGTTCAATGCATGGGGTTCTGGTGCCTAAAGCTTCAAAAAAAAGTACTCTGCAGTGTCTTATCTGGCTATGGTCACTCCAAAAGACATCAGCTACCACTCCCAGGATGCTGCTGGAATTAGCTTTTAGTATCCACCATTGAAATAAAGCCCCAAAGCACAGAAACAAGCCTGGCTTGTAACACTTGTTTAAAAAATGAAGTCTCATGTTAAGCTGTGGACAGACTCGAGCTCTTCCATAGAGCAGAAGTGCTCAGCTGCACACTTTGAAAGAGACCTCCACAGTGGCTGTAGCTCTGTGTGTATCCCCAAACCTTCTCAGTGAGAAGGAGGAATTACAAAACACGGTGGTGCTTTTGAGCATGCACTCAGTGTTTCTCTCCCCAAACTCCATTGCCCTCAGCTGGCAACTGCAAAGGGAAAGCGCCTGGGATGAGGTGTGGGAGCAGAGATGTGACTGTAGCAGCATCAGCAAAGCCAGAACACAAGGTTGCTTTCAGTTTGGCTTCAGAAGGTTTTGGGGTGCTGCAGCTCCACACCAAGTATCCTGCTATGCTTGTCCATAAGCATATTGATGTTAAATTCCTGTGATTTGGGGTGTACTTCAATTGGCAGCTGGGTTGCACTGAGCAAAAAGGAGCACAAAAATAAAGCAGGACAACGGCACAGATCATAAAAACTGAGCTTGGCAATAATCCATGCTGTAAACTAAGCAGCCTTAGGGCTTCTCGTAGATTTTATCAGCCTGTTCATGGGAACAGCATTAGTAGTAGGTAGTTTTGATTAACTGCTATAACATGACTCAAATGTGCAAGTGCAGAAATGCATCAGAGTGGGATGTCAGCTCAATGGAACAATCAAAGTAACTTTAAATGAAAGCTCAAGGCATATTCTCACATATTTATCTTCCTCCTCCTCTGATATGATGAGAGATGGCATGACTCAAATTTTACCTCTACTTCTAGTTCTGGTTTCTAACTGGAAAAGGATTCTCACAAAAATTAATTAAGCAGGCGAGGTGACTCAAGAGTTTACCTTGAGTACTTACACCCACTCATCATGAACCCTTGCCATGGACCACCCCACAGAGGAGAGACCCAGGGCTGTAACTCCTCATCACTGCCCACTGCGCAGGGCCCCTGTGCAGGACAGCCTGGGACTCTCCCACTTCTCTCCCTGCTGGGTGATAGCTCCTGAGAGAAGGCCAGTCTCTCTCTGCAGGCAGGACCAGGCGAAGACAGAGCAGTCAGAACCTCTGTGCCAGTCCCTGGTCCCCCACAGCACCCAGATGTCGCAGCAGCCCTTGGGAAACTCCCTAAGGGTGCAGTGGGTACCAGTGGTACTTAAGCTTCACTTGTCCTTGGAAGGAAAGGTTTGCTGGGTTAGCCTGGGTGAGGGATTCCTCTGTGATGAGCACCATGATTTTGGGAGGAGTCCAATGACTGCTATCATTAGACCAAGACCAGGTTAGTAAGGCTGGATATAATGTCCTGTGACCCTCTGTGCACTGTTCCCATTGTAAAAATAACTTCATGTGGGACGGTACTTCCAGGAAGGAGCACTGGTAACATACACAACTCAGACAGTCCTGTCCCCAAGCTCAGCAGGGATGAACACCCTGTTCCTGCTGTTCATCATCCTATCTGCTATCCCTGCTTCCCTCACCCACTGGATTCTGTCTCAGCTATTGGCTCCAAGGGATAACCAGGCCTCCCAGGCCATGGTCTCCCCTTCCACACCTCCCCTGACACAGCCATAACAGCCATCCCTCAGCCCTCCCGTGCCCAGCCAAACCCTTCAACACACACCATCTCAGCTTTTATGCCAGTTCTTGCCTGATTTGGGAGTTAGCAGCACACAGGGTCCCAGCACAGGCTCTGAGATGGGAATGTTTGCTCACAGAGACACATCCAGATAAAGCACCTTGTTAACTGTGTGGATAATGGACCAAAAGGTGTCCCGGGCTCTCTCCACAGAGCTTTGGTAATTAATGCCTTGCACTTCCCAAGCTTCACAGAAAGCATTTATAATTAACCTCTTATTTCTTGCTGTATGATGCAAAAAACAACTGTTACTCCAGTAAGAGCCCAGGAATATCTATTAAGCCAAATCAGGGCAGAAACAATTTAAAAGACAATTACAGGCAGGAGATGTGAACTCCATTCTCCTCAACTTCACACACAGCACTGAAGAATAAAATGCCTCAACTCCCAGGCACTATGCCAAGGGTAAGCAGCATGTGAAAAGCTCTCCAGCCCACAGCACAGCTCAGAAGGCCTTGAATTGAAGAGGACAGACCAAAACAACTAAAAACCCCCAATGATCTAGGACTGATTGTTCTTATAATTGTTTGTTTCCAGGTTTACAGCAAAAACATCAACTTCTTCACACTTTAATCTTAGTAACTAAAATCTTGTTCTCCTGTGAACCTCACCTCACATTTAGGAATACCTAACGAGTCGAGGCAGAATTGCTGAGTATGCCGAGCACCATCTCAGGTCAATGGGCAGCACAAGGACAATGGGAAGTGCTGCTGGAGGGCAGCACTCTGGGTACAGCAATGTCTGTCGCTGGGGCTGGAAAAACACCAGTGCCAGCCTGGAAAAGTTCTGTCTATCTGTAAAGCTTATGGTACCCGCTACAAGCTCTGAGGGGGAATATGTGTCACCTGCAGGACACACACAAATCACTTCTCTTTGAGGGGGTGTGGCAGGGACATCAGCACGGACTCCTGAGCAATGGCAGGAGGATATGGCAGAGCAGAGATCTGCAGTAGGCAAGAAAACAAACTGTACCTCCAGATAAATCACAAGAACATATACCAGCAGTGGTTAGCAGCAGTATCAATACTGCCTGAAAGTCATGTGGAGAAACCCCCAGAGCAAACCAATACACTCAGTAAAAGCACTAACATTTGAGATCAAAAATTACCAGCATGCTCAGCAAACATCACACCACCAGCTGCAGGAGACTGTATCTCAACCCTTATTCCAATTGTACCCAAAAAGAGGATTTTTTTTAGTAATTCTGCTTCTTCTAATTTCTTCAAAATAGCATGTTTATTTTCAAAGTAAGATGCCAGGCCAACACCCTGCCACAAAGAAGAGTAAAGCTTGACATTGCTTCAGATATTGCTGAGCTCTCTGCTGGCACTTGCTGATGCTTCCATGGTCTTATGGAGTACGAAAGGGTCCAGTAGCTCCTTGATTCATACATATTGTCTTCTTTTATGTCTTATAAAGGGGGAGTGTTTTATTCAGAAGCAATTTAGGAGTTAAAGAAAATATTACTCTGGTATTGAAGTTGTTAATCACACAATACATAATGAAAGGTGCACTGAAGGAAACACAGAAAATAATCAGAAAAAGTGAGGCTGCCTTGGCTGTCTCAGGATGGAGCTTGTCATCCTGCACCACAGGTTTTGTTAGTTGTCTCTGACTTGATGCTCATTCCTCAGAGCCTTCCTTCTGCTCCAAAAACAGGCCTTGCTTTGCATATTCCAGTCTACCAAAGCAAGAAAATAAATCCAAACACCTGAAAACAAGAGCAGCGGCAAAAAGAACAATAAAAGCACCAGACCTATTTTCCCAAATGAGAGCTGCAGTAGCTCCAGACACTGAGGACGTCTCCACAGCCAGAGCACCTGGGAATAACCACATTACCAAGGTCTCTGCACGTGCTTCCAGAGCAAACCTTTGTTGTGTTTTTCCCACTGCCAAAGCAATCCACTGTGGGCGGTGGTACAGACACAGGAAGGGGAAGCAACTTCTCCACAGTCACTAAAAGGGCAGTGGCAAAGCTGAAATGTGCCCAAATCCCTGAGTCCCGGTCCAACACTCCAGGTATGGAGCCACAGGTTCATCCAGGTGCCAGATGGCAGCGGGAACAGCCAGCACAGGACGTGCCCTCGCTGGGAGGGGAAGCAGCATCAAGCTGTAAAAGGGTTTAATATTTCATTATCACATCATTCCCTGCCATGTCTAATGTTAAATTAATCCCTGTCTGTCCAGATCAGCTAAACTCATCTTCAAGATAAATTAGGTCAGCAATAGGCTGAATTTTAAAAGAAAAAAAATCTGATTGAATGTTGAAAGCTTCTTCCATGGCTGATTTCTCTGTGAATTTTTCATCCCAGCAGAAGCTCTGCATTGCTCAACAGAAACATTCCTGTAGTCAAGAAAGCACTTCAGCAGCAGAGCAGGGCAAAATAAGCCAAATTCCCCCAAAACACAGCGCAGGGCATACCCTGGCCTGCTGTAAATCATCCTTCACAGAGCTGCATCCCAGCCCACCACCTTTGCCTTCCCTGTTCAGCAGGCACAAAAGCATTTGCCTTTGAAGATTTGGCCTCTGTGTTAAAAACAGCTAAGAAATTCCACTGGGGCATTATTTTTTTCACCCTGCCAAGAGCAGATTGCTGCAACAGCCATTGATAAAGTGACTCAGAGCCTCTGTGAGCTACAGAAGAAAAATGAAACAGCAAAACCTTGACTATTCTGAAACTGTTGCAAAAGCCTGTGTCGAACCATTTACTGGCTGTAGCTATATGCTTTAGTTGGTCCTACAAGATTTTAAATGCCTCTTAATATAGTGATGACCCAGATTATCTTTTTACCTTATATAAATGGATTGAAAAATATTTCAGATGGATAGACAATTCCCTGCTTGGAAATGAATGTGCTTCTATCACAGAGAAACCTGAAAATGTGCCCTAATATTAAAAAATTGCTCTTTCTGAATAGCACAGACCTGGTAGCTTTAGAGCTGTGCAGCTTTTACTTTAAGTATTAAACTATTCTCTGAGACTTAAACCCCACAAGTTTTAAGATAAAAGATGCTCTCAGAGATATATTTAATTGTTATTAGATGGAAGAATTAAAGATACTGGATGGTAGATAAGCCTGTACAGAGACAGAAGCTGGTTTCTAGTTCTAGGAGACAATAAATCATGCTATTGGTCTGTCTCTGGGCTTGGCTGGTAATAGATCACAGACATTTTCATACCCAAGTTCAAATAACACACAGAAAACCAGCCACAAAATAAGCACATCGCCAAAGCACATCTTAAATAACACACCAGAAAAATGGCCACAAACCAGTCAGGGTGCCAAAATGCATCAAATGTTAAGCAGCCTGTAGTCTTCAGGATGTCAGGGTGAGACAGGCTGTTTGATGATGGCTTTTCAAGAGAAATGCTGGGGGTTTGCAAGCCATTCCTGACAAAGTCATGCCACCACAAAATGAGAATGGTGTTCGGTTATTCGTGATCCTGATTTGTGGAGCCATTTTATGAAACTCCCTCTGAGATGGCCGCCTTGAAAAGGGTGTAAGGGATGTAAAATATTTGGAGTTGTTAACATCTCAAGGGCAAAGAGGACAAACTAAAGGCTTCATGCAGCAGAAGCTGGCTTCAGCTGCTGCTCAGACCTCTCCTCGTGGGGACAAGGGACATGAGGAGGAGACACAGAAAAAAAAGGAAGAGGGATAAAATGGTGAATGTTGGTGAAAATTAGCATCCTGGGATTAAAAATTCAGCATCTCTGGGCTTAGAGGCAATTCCTCAGGCAAGAAAGGCAGAGAGGGGAGGTGGTGTCAGGGTCAGGACTCAGGGACACGTGGCCATGAGGAGCATGGTGGGGACCTCCTCTCACCTTGAGTTAAACACCAGAGTGGTGGCCTTGAGCTGGTCCTCAGAGCACCCCTCACACCAAAGCAAGCCCTTTACCCTCGTGAGTGTCAAACTGCAGCGCAGCCGGGGTGGCACCCACCAGGACAGCCACCAGCCGAGTGTGACACACGGTACACAAGCTGTGCACGTGTCACCCGCGGTGCCAGTGTCATCCCCTGGGGCACAGCATGCCACGCTCTTGGTCATTCTGTAACCACGGAGGGGAAAGGACCACGAGGAAGTTCTTGTCTGGAAGACAATTCAAAGGAAAGCAGCAGGATCCAGCTTCAAAGAGCACCAGTGAGTCAACCTTCCAGGAAGCCAGCCGGTGGCTCCGAGGAGCCTCTGCGCTGCTTCTCCCCCTGAGCCATCAGTGATGATTGCAGCCGAGAGAAAGGGAACTGGGTTGGCATCACTGTGCTGACCTTTGTGAAAATTGTGATGTAGACAGAGCTGAGGGAACAGTTCGTGCCTTCACCCGCTAATTCCAGCCCTTGCACAGGTCCAGAGCAGGAACTTGGTACCCAGCCCACGAGCACATAAGAGGGCTCTGCTGTCACTCAGAAGGACTCATGTTACTGTAATTCTTGTGTGCTGAGAAGAGATGGAAAATAAAACTCCATTTTTCTGAAATGATCCTCACTCTCCATACTTGCATGGTATCTGTGGCATGCGGACACCACACCAACTCCAACGGTGCCAAGGATACAGACACTCCAACTCTGGGAGCCTTTCCCTCCTCCTGGTAAATCAATCCCAGCTTGACCTGCTAGGAGCAGTCAGCAGGCACAAACACAGCAAGCACCGAGGGCCGGAGGTTAGGACAGACAGGGGGGTCAGACACAGAATGCTTCCCATAGCCTGCATGCACCAGTAGCCACCGGCTGCTGTCCCATCACTTCACGTTTTTACTTCTGTCATACCTGGAATTTCTCAACAAAGCAAGAAGGAGGAAAGCAGCAGACCAGGGATCCCTCTGCTGGCCTCTGCTGCTTAGACCTACCACAGTGTGCTCCTCTGCACATCCCTCCTGCTTAAATGAACATCCCCTTTGGAAATTCAGACTTCATTAAAAGCAGCAGACAGTATGGAATCACTTCTCCTGTTTTAGCGTGGATGCTTGGTAACAACTGTACTATCATGTGCTGTATTCCTCAGCTCTGTTTTCAGTCCTCATCTCTAACTTTAATACTCTCTATAATTAGTAAAGCCAGAAAAATATCACTCCACAGAGGTGTGACTGAGGACCGGGAGTAGGATTATCTGCTTTCTCTCAGAAGGTACTAAGCACCAAGGGATCGGTGTGACAACTGGCAGGACAAGCAGAGAGGCTGAGATTGAGCTACAGCACAAGCATGACTTGAGCTGAGACAGAAGAGCAAGATTAAAATGGAGAAAACATGAGCAAGTCAGAGAAGGAGGCCAAGGAAAATACAAAGAAGACAACGCCCTAAAAATTTACCAGAAATTAAGGGTCCCTCACCCTGTGACCAACACTCTCAGGGCATTTTTCAGAGGCAGCTGCAGCCCTGCAACAAAGGGACACAGCAGGAATAGAGTTGGTGCTGTAGATTTACAGCTGTCTTTGACTTCGTATTTACAGCTATCTTTCTAATTCCACTAATCCCTAGGGGACTCTAAAGATCACAGCTACACTGTATATTAAACTTCTGCTGCAGAGCTCCACCCAGGCACAACTCTGAACTGCCAGTCTGAACCGAGAGAAGTCTCCAGGACATACTGATATTCAGAGTAACAAAAAAAAGTAAAAATCCAAACAAACAATCAAGCAAACCCTCAAGGTTAATGCCATCCTTTATTGGCTGCTCTGTGATCCATTAAGGTTATGGTTAAATACTTGCAAACAAAAATTAATTGAGAATATTAAACTCTCAGTTTATCATTGTGACAAGTAGTTGCACCTAACCCAGGTCATGGATGCAGTTGGCTGCAAGGGGGACCCCTGGCCAAACTTTCTGGTTGTCATGTGGATGAAGATGCTTGAATTTAAGTGCTTCTGTGCCCTCCTACGGACACTACCCTCTAAAGAAAAAGCAAGACCTTCCTGAAGTATTCACTTCTATGTTTAATTCTTTCCAACATAACGCTTAAGCAAAATAATGTTAAAATTGCTCCATTGCCAGCATTGGCTCCAGCTCCAGAGGAAGTTCCTCACCTGCCTCCCTCCATACTAAAAGGACATCATGCCCTTTTTCCCCTCAGTCTCCAGAAGTGCTGCAAAAGCACATGCTCTCTTGAGTCTCAGGCTG
Source organism: Atrichornis clamosus (assembly GCA_013400975.1). Lineage (NCBI taxonomy): Eukaryota > Metazoa > Chordata > Aves > Passeriformes > Menuridae > Atrichornis > Atrichornis clamosus. Next base: position 62,619 of record WBMZ01001169.1, read on the forward strand.
GTTTTATGAAACGCCACATAATTGAAAAACCTTCACCTCAGACCTTTGTGCTCTCACCAGGGAAGACCAGCCCCTCACAAGGTACCACCCCAGTTAACACTGCAGTGACAATAGGACCTGTGACACCTTGCTGAATCTATCAGTAAATGAAAAGTCCAAATCTTCTCGTATCACCAGGAATCCTGCTCCAAGCTACACCTGAGGGCTCAGACTGGGACTCTTCCCCCCAAATACTGGCCTTGCTGCTGGCTGTGCTGACACAGGGCTTGTGATGGCCCCTCACACATATTTCTTAGCCAGCAGCCACTCCTTTTCCAGCCCAGGCTCCCTGAGGTAGCAAGGTTTCATATTTATTCATAAAGGTAAGTCATATTTCCCAGTGTGAAGCAACTGTTCCCATGGAGACGATTCAGACACATTTATATGAATGGGCAATTTTACAAACTGCAGAAAAATCCTTGATATTGTCACAGTCGAGGCAGACTCAGGGACTAAACAACGTTCTTAAACCTCACTAACAGGTGTGGGGAGATAAACAGCCATGCAGCAGTGGCAGGCAGATACAAAGGAGCTGGCATTTCCACTAATGCTGACTTTGAGCAGTGGGATACAGCAGGCAAGAGTAACATAAGCAGAAGATGCCTGAAGAATTTCTTTCCCCATAGTTTATTTTACTGCTGATACCAGGTTTTGGACTAGTAAAAGTTGTAGTGAAATCTCCCCCAAGACAGAGCTACACTCCCCCAGAAAAATGTTTTTCATCACTATGAACAGTCGCACCAGGGATTGGGGGACTGTAAAGAGCTGCTTTTTATGTGGGGTTGCAGAACCCTCACAAGGAGCCAAACAGGAGAGCAAACCACAAGCCAGCAAGGTCTCACAGTGCTCAGGTCTGCTCCAACAGAACCACTGCTGTGCACAGGGCTAAGTCCCTGGCACTGGCCTTCGCCTGGGCTGGGTCCAAAAAACCAGGGGCTTAAACCTGCGGGCTTAAGCTTTTGCCTGGTCTGTAAGGAAATTGAGACTGAAAGGAGCCGGTGCATGTCCATCATCACAAATTGCTTGGTCACTCTAAGAGTGTTTACTGGGGACAGCAGGAACAGGGGACAGGGGTCTCAGTGCTGGTGTCCAGTGGCTCTCAGGAGTGTTGGCTCTGAAGCAATGACCACATTTGCAAGGTATTACTTCTAGCAATTTTTCTGCCACCTTCAAGTGAGTGTGCAGTCTTCACTGGTCCCCCAATTCAAGGTGAGTCACTCAATCCTGAGTGGGATTTCCAGAGGGAGAAGGCAGCCTCTGTTCACAGACTCCAGAGTATCCTAGCTGTCCCACTGACAGTCTGACAGTGAAGTCTGGCTTTAGAATGCTGGATTAGATGGGGTGAATCTCCCCCTGCTCTCAGCAGAGCAGGTAGTGCTGATACCCTCGGGGGCTGGGAAGGGCAAGGGAGCCACAAGCAAACCCAAAGACAACTGCTCAGAGTCACACAGCAGCTCTCCCCAGTGTGACACGGTGCAACTTTCCTCTGCCAGGGGCTCTCAAAGGACCCAGAGCTGGAGAAAACACAGTAAAGGCCATTCTTAACTGAGGCTGCTGAATAAGCAGACTCTGCAGTGCTCTGGTCGTGCAGCTCCAGCTATAACTCACTGCAGCTTTAGTGGCCACCATCATCACATGGGTGGCCCTGCCAGATGGGACACAGTTGCTGTGAAAGGGTTCACTGGGCATATCCAAAGATCATGTTCCCAGTTCCCACCAACCCCATTCAAAATCCCTCCTACTTTGAAAAACTACTTTGCAGGCCAGGAGGACGGGTTGAAGTAATCAGACCTCAGGTCAGTCTGCCAGCTGTTTTCCTCCTCTCATTGATATGTTTTTGGGCAGTGGAATGATGAGACTGTTACTTCCTTCAGCTGGGATTTCAACAGAAACCCTGCTGCAAATGCCATCTTACAAAACAGAGAATCTCAAAGCAACACACTGCCAAGGTTATCAGATTTGAACAGCACTTGCCAAATAACACAAGAAGGGGTTGGAGATGTGATTGTTCTAAGTGGCAAAACAAGTTTCAGTTTTTCAGTAAGAAGGAATAGTCTTTTCTGTGAGAGATAATTTCTGTATTTGCATATCAGCTAAGGATCTTTTGACATTCACTTTAAAGCTGCTCTAGAAAACTCTTCATGCTGTAAAAAGTTTGAACTGGTCACACTCCAAACTGCACAAAGAGCAGGCTGTGTCTGCAATGCCAGCACTAATCAGCAGGGATTCAAACTCAGCTTTTCCATATGTGCTCCTGTTCTGGTGGCTCCAATTTACAAATCAGAAGTTTTGTGAACTCCTTTAAATTATATGCAAGTGTCAGAACTACTTTATATAATTTATATGTGTCATCAAACTTTAAACTGCTCATGCATAATTCACTGCAACAAAGAAAAACTCATCATATAAATTTTTGGCCAAAGTAATTGCTCCCATGGGTTTGCAAACCCAGAAGTCAAGAAATCTACCAACTATGGAGCAAATTGGCACTCTGGATAAATTCCAGCCTCACCCACAGTACTGCATTGGTTGTGGCTACATCAGTGGTAACCTCTTGTATAAACGTGGAGGGTGATGAATTCCCAAATACTTTTGGCCAGAGCACTACCTTCAGAACTTGTCACAGATCAAGCACCAGGCAGGTTTGCAGCCCCCTTTCCATGATGTCCAAAACCACTTGGGGTCAACAGTTTGGAAACCACTTGCTTGCACCAGAAATCCATGAAATCAGGGTGAGATGAGCTGTTGGGATCTTGCAGGGGCTGGCGGTGAGGTTTGGTGCTCATTCCCACTGCAGGGTACCAAGGGTTGCTGGATCTCCTCCCTCCCTGGGGCTCCTGGCATGTGTAAGAGCTTTGCCCACCATCAGCCCCTTTGCCCCCTACACGTACAGCTCTTAATTGCCACCAGATCAGCCCTCAATGCAGCTGTTCCTAATTTGTGGGGAGTAAAACTGGAATTAACCAACGGCTTTAATATACAATGACAATTGTTACCAAAACATGATAGCTAATAAACCACCCTGCAGTGATGGGTTTGATCTGCCACACCTGAAGAGTTTGCCAATTTAGATTTCTAAATTTGCATTGACTGCTTTTTGCAGAGATCCACAGACTCCTTCAACTTCACAGCTGCTAACAAAACAATTTACCATCTCCAACACTTCTGAGGCTGTAGAGTCTTAAGGAAGCAGGTCTTGCAGGATTTTTACAGGTAAGATCCTGTCACCTGCTGAGGAAGGGCAATGGAAGGAATCCCAGCAGCCATACCAGGGCCCAGCTCACTGCTTGAGGACAAGGAGTCATGATTTGTATTTATTTGAAGGAAAAAGGGCAAAGACATCACCCAGTGCAACTGCAGCTAAAGGAGAGCATTTGTTTATGGCTATGGTAAATCCAGTCTATCCCTACAATCTCTTAAATTCCTCATCAGGCTGCAGGATAGGTTTCTTTAGCACATGCCCACCAGGTGCAGAGAGTGGAGACCCCAGGCCTGCTCCCCAGGAGAGAGGTCTGGGACTCCTCTCCTCTGCTCCTTTGGGACACTAACTCATAGGCTGTTGGCAATGGCTGTTGCCTGAGATCTTGAGCACTAAACCATTTTTAAAGTTGCTGCCAGGTTTTATTTCATAAATGACTGCTCTGCTGCCGACAGCACAGCCCCTGAACAGCACACACATGTTTCTACAGCTGCAAGGAGTGTCAAAAGATCCTTTTACTAAAAGGCATCAAGCCCAAGGAGTTTGAAGGATTCATCAAGAAGATTTAACCATCCTTTTTCTCCAACTATTTTATTCCTGTAGCGGAAGATGCAGTAGCTACTACACAGGGCTACACAGCTAAACCAGCCCTTGCTAATCATGGCTTTAGTGCATGCTCAGTACATGATCTCAGCTACCACTGATGTGCAGTTTATCTATCCCAAACATTATGGATAGGAATCCATAATATGCATAAAAGCATTTATCATGGACATTTGTGTAACAACAAGAGTTGTGAGGCACCGCTGTGTTCAGGCACTGCTCAAATAGACTGAGATGGTGACAGTGGCTGCCCTAAGAGAATTCCTAACTGGAGAGGAGTAGAAAGGAAGGCGGGGTGTGCCCAAGTGGGGAAGGGCACCACTGCCACTTGCAACAGCAAGGGACTTTATGGCAAGGCAAGAGGTGAAGCTCTCCCATTCTCCCTTGTCACGACTGATCAAGATCCCACCCCTGGAGGCATTCAAGGCCAGGCTGGATGGGACTTTGAGCAGCCTGGTCTAGTGGAAGGTGCTCCTGCACATGGTGGGGAGGTTGGAAGTAGATGATCTTTGAAGTCACTCCCAACCTAAACCATTCTGTGATTCTATGGAGATGCACCCCAAGCCTAGAGATCCTCCACCATTGAATACGACACATTCACACAGGGAAATAAAAGGCCAAATGCAGTGTGGAATTATTATTTTCCAATATGCTGTGTTAGAGGATTTTTTCAGTATTTGTTAAAAGCATGCCAACAGCCTCTTGCTGTGATTGAAGTCCCTTAATTCTCCCCCAAAGCTCCCTTACCCAGCCTTTGTCTAAAACAAACACGCAGAGTGGGGCAGGGATAACCCTAGGGTAGGTTGGAAATAGTGACACTACCCCACTGATCCCTCAGGCTGCTCCTCACCAACACCACAGCAAACAGGAGCTAAACAGTATCCCTGACCCAAAACGAGCCAAGTGCACAAGAAACTTATGCTCTTCCTTTTGCTTGTCACAAGTTTTCTGTGCTGGCTCTGTGGGATTTCTGAGAGCTCTCTGACCCATGTTTGAGGCCTCTTAGATCTCAGGTGGGGACAGTCCCTGGGAAATTACTTTATGTACTTCAGTCTCTTAAACAACTTGGTAAAACAAAAGTATCTCCTGTAAAAAAATGAAACAAACAAACAACACAAATGATGAAACAGCTGACATGACTCAAACCCCCAAACCAGCATGAGATCTCAGAGGGGAGGAATACAGAGATTAAAAGCTTTGTCCTGAAGACAATACTTACAACAGGGGTGGTGTCCTTCCAAATTGGGTCACTTGCCCATTATTTTCAACTACTGCTTTGCATCTATTCCACCTGATAGGCCAATTCTTCCACTCAGTTGCATCCCTCACGGAAGTCATAACCCTCTGTCTGCACTTTCCCTGTTTGCTTCCCTGGGAACAATATCAGCTACAAATCCAAATTTATGACTTGGCTAAGAGAAGAGAGCTGAGGAAAGCAAAGAAGGAGCAACTCAAACAAGATACGGCTGTGATCAGTAGCAGAAGTGCCAAGGGAAACACTGGAGGAGGGGAGAGAAGTTTGAATGGGCTCTGCCCAAAGATGTGCTGATGTGCATCACTTTGGGAGCACCGGAGAAACAAAGACACATTCAGTGAACTTTTACCCTCGTCCAGCCCAAAGGTCCCAAGGGCCAGGAAGAAACATGACAGTTTAGGGCATGTGACCCACATTCAGCCCTGCAGCACAAAGCAATGTTTTAGGTTTGGGAAGTTGCATTGCTTTTGGTGGTTTCCCTAAGCCATTCTGGCTGGTCATCCCTTGGTGGGGCTTGCTGTATTACAGTCTCCTCCTTCCTTACTACCCCAAATTGCAGTGATAGGAGAACCAGTGTCTCCCTGCACTGAAGAAACACATCAAAATCTCTGCAGCAATTGCTCAATAGAACTTGTCTAAAAAACCCCAAGTATATATAAATATATATATTTCAGGAAACAATGTTCTCCCGTGAGCTCTGTAGCTGAGTCAGGAAGTTGCATTTATATTTGTTTCCCGCTCACATCTTTGCCCCTCACCGCCCTGTAAAAGCCAACAGCATTCCCTACGAACTCTATTCCTTTGACACTTCTCTGTAACATCACCAAGGAAAGCACCTAATTGTCCATGTTTTACAGCCAGCCCCACAGCACTGCACAGATGCTGTGGGTATTTTACCATAGATGCACCATTTCAGGCAGACAGAACTGCCCCCTTTCAAGTTCCAACTTGCCAAGAAGCCTACAGAGCTTTTTCCTTCAACTAGGGTGGATATCTAACATTTTAAAAATCCATACATTCTTTTTAATTTCCTTCAATATTTTTCCTCTTGAATTTCTGACAAGGAGCACGATATCTCAGGCTGAAGCTCCAGTTCTAGACAAGTCAAAAGCCACTCTTTTGGCTAATACCTCAGTCTGGTTTCTGCCTGTGTGCTGAGCAGCACAGGTAGGTCTGCATTCATCCTGCCCAGCTCCGAGATCCAGGCCACAGCACTTAGCTTTGGACCACAGTCACTGGGTTCACCTCAAGAAATTCAGTGCTGCTCAGGAATAAATTAAACCTTAGGGTGACTGAAGTGTCCTCTGGAAGTGCTCATCTCTCCCTTCCTTCACCAGCTACCAAGCAAGAGTTTCAGATGCTGAAACTACCTGGAATAAGTCCAGGCAGCTGGCAGTGTTTGGACCTCAGGTAAAATGGATCCAACACATTCTGGTTGGTGACTTTGGCTGCCACTTCACAAAGTTAAGGAAAACACCCAACCTTTTAACATTTTCACATAGGAGTGGTGGAGAAGGCCACAGGCATATTTCAACTTGTTTAGCAGCACAATTCAAACCTCATCCATGACTTATGCAAAATGGCTGGAAACGCTTCCTGACCCCAGTTGACTTCTCTTGATTAACAACCTCTGTCACTTTTATTTTGGTTACTCTGAACACTGTTGCTATTCTGTGCCCTGATGTAATATCACCAAGATCCAAGGAATCAAACCAGCCTGGGAAGTGGTATGAAAAAAAAAACAAAACAAAACCAGTTTAAGAGTTGCCAGATGAAAAATAGAAAAGGCTGAAAAACAGTTTGGTGGCGCTTTGACGAGTGGGGATGAACAGTGTTGTAGCTCATGACATAACCAAAACTCCAGACAGGATAGAATTAGCTCCCTGCAAGCCCAAATTAAACCTCCTCTCTACCAAACCCTGATGTGACAGGCTGGAGGTGCCAGTGAAGCAGGAGCCTGTGCCCACCAGCCCCTCAGCACTGCACAGCCCTGGGTGATGGCAGCCACAGCCTCTTCTGTCTCAAAATAGCTCCCAGAGGGAGCATTCCCAGAAAACATGGAGATAGAATGCAAAGATAAAATGTGACATTGGACCAGATCCCAGGTATCTTCTCAGCTCTGTGATTACAGTGTAAACCCCATAGAATATTTATCACACTGGGAAACAAATCACATCTGAAATTAGTTAATGTGTTTTCCCCAGGGAATAAAAGCCTCCTCGCTTTCCTGTACCACACAGGCATTCAAAACCAGGACAGAGCCAGGGCTCTCCATCTCAGCCTTTTGCAGACACCGTGTGTGGACACAGAGTTACCTGGATAAACTCATGGAAATAGTCCAGCCACTACCCAAAGGTGCAGAGAGCGACGGTGCTGGAGGAGCCTGGCCAGAACCAGAGCTTCCCCCACTGCCGGACACTCCACTGCCACAGCAGGACACGGGCACAGCAGGCTGAGGTGACATGTGCCATTCCCAGGCTGAGATGGACCCAGCAGAATGGGTGTCAACCGGGCAGCAGGGCTGCAAAGCAATGCAGGAAATTAAAAGGAAAACAGAGTGGGATACATTAACCCAGAACATTTCAGGTGGAGAGGGGAGCTCGAGCCAAGCCAAACCATATTTGCATTCCTGCACAACAATTTAGGTGCAGGGCATTGAGACCAAAGACAACTAATAAAAGCCCATTATTCTGGAGACTGGCTAAAATATAACCACCTGTGCCCAAGCTCTGATTAAGAACAGCCTTCCAAACTAATCTTCAGTGGAGTGCCAGTGGTTTGGGCTTGGACTCAGCCTCTTCTGTCCAAGTTCTAATGAATCAGAGACAACTCAGGGCCAACTCCCAAAACCCTTGACATGTTACCAATGCAGGAGGGGAGCAGCTGAGTGCAACAATGTGGTTTGGGGATTTCAGGTGGATTCTTTCCAATTGTTTAATTACAAGAGGAGCTGATGGAGAGGGAATTTCATTTTCACTGCAGCAATTTCAGTGAGGAAGCCAAGTGAAGATCCCTTACAGGGACAGAGCCTGACAAGGAACATTTCTTGGGCATTTTGCTTCAATCTTCTACCTAGCTGTTGCTTTCTACCTTTTCTGCTTTCTACTCTTGCCTCGCTCTTCCTTTGTCTTCAAGTGACTCATCAGGTGCCTCTTTTGCTCCAGTTTGTAGCTCAGATTTAATGAGGCTTTCTCATTGAGCTCTGCAATAGATTCCTGCAGAACTGCTCTCAGTCAATCCCACCCAGACAGACGAGCCCTGACCACAGAGATGCTGCTATTAAATTCTTCTCAACATGAAAGCTGAGAGCTTGTGCCCCTTCCTCACCTACCCTGGGGAAACCTTTAATCTTTGTGCATCTTTGGCCTTTAAAACCATGTCACACAGTGGTGGTCTCAGACCAGCACAATCATGCAATGCTTGTTCATCTTGGAGCTGCACTTGGCCTGCACAGCCCAAATTACAGACCACAGCCTGTCCACAGCACCTACTCCACACCCACATTCTCTCCTCCTTCCCTTTCCTACTCAGGATTCAGCCCCTTCTTTGCAACAACACAATCAGCACTCCCACCCCTCCCAAGAAAACCAGTGAGGGCTTTGGCAGGAGCCCTGCACCTTCCCTCATGCCTCTCCCCACAGGCAGCTGGCACGCACATCCCAGCCTCAGCCTTTCCCTCAGCACACTGCCACAGTCGTTTGCTTTGGAGCCCAGGCTTATTTTCACAAAGTCCTTGCCCCATTAGTGTATTTCTAGCAGACTATCTAAGAGCCTGGCATTTTCCCTGCCTAGATGACCTGCTGAGTGTTGGTTCACCTCCCAAAGCCCAGTTTGGGACCCCTCTTCACATGTTCTGTTGCATTTAGCAGTTTACTTAGTAAATGTTATGGTTAGCACCTTGACCTGACTCATCACAGCTTGCAGCACTTTATCACCCCTTCCTGCACAAGTGACAAGAGCCAGCTATGCAGGAGAGTATTTAACCAAGTAACTGGAGCCATGTCCTCAGCATGGTCAGCCTGGCAGAAAAAAGAGTATTTTCCTTGGTAGCAAATACCTGGCAGGAAAATTAGTTGCCATCTTACAGCTTTCTTGCCTCACTTACTGTCAGAAGCATCTGCTTTGTGCAAAACTATCAGAACTTTTGTGCATTTCCCATTCCTGACCTTTTGGTCTCATTTACAAAGACTCACATGATATGTAGATTTATATAGTTTGGAATATTTTATGCCTGACAGCTCATCCTTTTCATCAATAGCAGGCTCCACCATCTGAAGTACATAATCACTTTCATAACCCATTTCTTGGGAAACACGGTAAATAAAGTGTGGAGATTTTTCAGTCTATTCCTGTCTAGTGCTTTTTGTCCATAGATGCCAAGCAGTTTAGAAGCCAGTAATACAGAGCAGCCAAGCAGGCTTTTATGGCTGGGGCCAATGAAACAAAAACAGAGGCAAGGTGACTTGCAGATTTTCGGAGCCTCAGAAGCCCTGTGTTCTGATGTTGCATGAAGAGCTCTGTTATTAAATACTACATTAACTAGACTCTCAAGCAAAGCACTGCAATCTGCCACCACAGGAACAAAGCTGGAGTCACTTTCTGTCCTCACCTCCGTGCAGTGGGGCTTTCCCTGGTGACTCCCCAGTGTCCTGGCTCCAGAGATCCCCCGAAAATCCACAGATTATACAGCTCAGATCCCATGCAATTCCTGAAGTCTAGGTAGCTAATAAACATGGTAACTTTCCATTAACATTTAAAAGACTATTCTGACCATCTTCTTCATGTACTGTGTCTTCCCCAAAACCTCCTCAGCCAAAGCCCATGTGACCATCTCCTATTGATCTGCTGGACCTGACCTGCTTTGGAGCAAATTTTAGCCTCCTGTGCTCATGGACCAGCTGCTTGTTACACATCCCCTCCAGAGCCTTCCATTATTAATGCCTTTGCTTTTTTTGGCCCAGAAAATTCCTCTATTCCTCATGATTTTTATTTTTTTTTCCAATTTCACTACCCTGGAGATTGATATATTTCTTCCTTTCCTCCTTGAGGATCCTATTGCAATTTACAGGGCTAGTGGCTGAAAAAGTCAAAACCCAACCTTTTTCTTACAGTGTTAGGGATGATTCCCAGTATTTATGAGCATTTTTTCCTCCAAGGAGGTGCACAAATGCAGAAAAGCAAAACATACTGAACTCTGCAAGGGAGGAAATCCATCACAGTTCAGAAAATGTACAAGTCTCGTTCTTCACAGAACTGTTATCCGTGTTCCTAATTGGACTCAATGTTTATAATCACTCAGTTCTTGTTGAAGAATGCTGTTAACTCACCAGAGAATAATTATGCCAAGTCACCTTCATATTTCTCATTTAACATATTCCAAGAGATAACCAAAGAAATTAGGAAAAAGACAATTACAAAGGACAATAAGTAAGCTGGAGACAGACAATTGAGATGGTGATGGGCAGGGACAGCAGAAACAGATCTAGAGATGCCACATGTCCTCCTGCTCAGGGAGGGTTGGGGAAGGTCTGGGAGCAGGGCTGAAGTGTCCCCTCCCACCGTCAAGGACAGTTGTGTGTATTCAGCCTGGGACACACATGGCACGTGCATGGGGACATCTCCACACAGGATTTTCTGCCTGTTCCTCTTAGAACAGTTTACTGAGTTTTGATGTAACCAGTTACGAACGGGCACAAGCTCACAGCAGAAGTGAAGTTAAATGGCAAAAATGAGTTATTAATCTTGTCACTGACCAGCAACCTCAAGCTCTCAAATGGCATACCTGATGACAAAGGACTTTTCTGGAAAAAGGCCCAATCCAAAACTCAAAGATCTCTCGTTCTTCCATTGTTTCTGTTTGGGCTGGTTCTTGGCTCTAGTGCACAGGAAGCTGTGCAGAAGGTAAAGCTCTGCTGGGGGGGATGCCTAGCTCAGGCCAGGACTTCTGTCTTATTGTTAATGATGCCCAACTTAAAATTATCTTTAAAAAAAAAAACCTACCATAAAAGGCCAAAACACAACATGACTCATAAAACCTTGACATTACAACATATATACTGACATATTAACATCCTTGGGTACCGCAAGCTCTAAGCACCATGTGAAACACTTCCCCGCTCTTTCCTGCAGGCAGATCTTCAGCAACACTGATTTGCTGCTCAAGTCCAAGGTCTCTTATCATATGATTTTTTTTTTTTCCCAGCTCTACATTAACAGTATCACACCAGAAGTGAGATAGTGACACACGTCCTGACAGGAATGCACTGAATTGCTGTACATATAAAGGTGGATGATAAGTGAAAACATCTAAAAGAATGAAAAGCTTACTACAAGAGGGACATCCACATTTCGTGTGTGTATGAATACATAAGGACAACAACTTGACCATAAGAAGTCCTGAGTGGAGCATTTCATATGGCTCCAACTTGTGCAACACATCCTACTGCCACAGAAACCAGAGTACTGGAGGGGTTTGGGGGCTTTTTCCCCTCATTATCTGAACCCCCTGATAACACAGAGAAGCAGGAGGAGCAGACAGCATCCCAAACACACTGAGATCAGAGGATGTCACATGAGGTTACACCACATGCCTGGCAAGCTCAGGTTTCCCCCAACAGTTGTTCATGACTTCTTAAGTGCCAATGAGGTGCAATAATGTTGTCATGCCTGCCCAGCTAAGGCTTCTCTGGCATCTGGCATCTTGGAGGTCTTTTCCAACCTTAATGCTTCTATGATCCCAAATCTGGACAATAGTGCTTGTTTGGATAGCTGAGGATACTCTGCCCAGGACAGGAAATGATCTCTCATAATATAGGAAAACTATCATCCAGGGGAAAAAAAACCAACAGAGGGAGAAAAGAAATAAAAATCTCTTAGCTTGCAATTCAGATTCTATGTTTTGATCCATTTGAGATAGCGTCAAAATTTCTGCCTGTCCAGTGATACTTCTTCTAGAAGATTCTATAATTTCCTCCTCTTCCGATTATCTGGATTCATCCTTAACAAACAATTCCTTCCATGAGGAATAAATTTCTAGCGGCATCTTGAACAACAACTGCAATTTTTCCACACAGGGAAAGAGGTGTGTAGCACAATTGCCACTTATATCTGACCCCATTTCAACAGTGCTTAAATGTTGACAACACCATTATCCAAAGCATTTCAAATCTCATGGCTCTTAAAAGGAATAGTGAGGATTTGAGTGACTAAAAAGAAACAGCAACTACCTTTATTCCTGTCTATTATGTCCTATCAAAATGTACTCCACAAATTCCTCTACTTTTGAATACTGGCCTCACACACTCCTTCCAACCAAGAGGTCAAGTTTTCTGTCTGAGCAGTTTCTTATGTAAAGCAAAGAGCCACTTAATGCCACTGATTTTGTTCCTTATCTGTAGATGCATCCCAAGCTCTCCTCCACCAAGGCAAACCCCTTCTCAAGGTGCCACGCTGGGACAAAGCAGGTCCTCCCCAGCTCTCCCTGCAGGCTCACAGGCTCTGGAGCTCACATCAGCTTTCTTAGGAGATTTCTTATTTGTACAGTCAAAACTGTTGATATCTGGCCTTTGATTTCTTTCCTCTCATTATTAATATTAAAACCATATTTTGTCTGCATTATAAAAGCATCCATTATGATAGACTCATTAATGCACTCCCTGGCTCTTTTTGAATTAAATCACTGATAAATTCTATTCTTTAATTTCACTTCAGTAGGGTTGATGGATGAGCACCATAAATGACTAAGAAGGAAATAAGTTGCTGCAACTGTGTGTTAACAGCTATTATCAGACACAATAGCCCTCCTCTGTTTGGAAAGAAAGGGCAGTGAATGATTTCAATGCCCCTGCCTTGCCTGGCTAACTAACCAAGCTTAGATAGTTCATTTAAAGGGGAAAGAAAACATTAGACTCCAGCCTCAGCACCAGCCTACCTCAGTCTCTCAGTCTGATGTGTCATTCACCGTGATATTCTGGGTTCAGATAAATTCAAGACACATTCACCAAATACAATAAACAGACTGAATTCTTTGCCAAAGTTTAGGAGTGACTCAAATGATGAAAGTAAACAAAACCTACTTGTTTCTTACCTCAGACAGTACCACCAACTCTCGTCTGAACCATTTTGCAGTTCAGAAAACCACACTGCAAAAGCCATTTAACAACTCAAATATATGCGTGTCCAGCTGGTGGGAGGAATGCTTTACAAATCTCTGATTTTCCATCTGGTGGCACCTGCTGTTTGTCAGCACATTATCAGGGCCAGTGCACCAAGGAACCATATGGCGTGGGGAAGGCACTGCTGGAATGATTCATATGCACAAATGAAGTAGTTGGGCATCCACGAGGGCTTGGTCACACAGAAACTGTTAAATTTGAGAAAAGGGCATGTTTCTCTTAAAGCTGTGCAACATTTGCTGGACTCCTTGTCAATAATCATCAATTTTTACACTAAGCATTTAACTAAATTAAGATATCCCCAAGTTGCCTGGAGGGATTCCATTGTCAAGCACAGCATGGACTTTCAAATAAACAGAATGAAAAGTGGAGTCAGAGGCTATTGCTGCATTTCAGAAATATTAGTCAAGAAACATGACTTGGCCCTTGTCCAGTATCTTCCAGAGTCTGGGACCATCCAAAATTGGACTTCTGCTTTCCATTGCCAAATGAGGTCAGATGGGAGGTCCAGTTTCAACCCTCTCATAGGCTCAGGGCAGGTAGAGGTCCCACTCTCTCCCTCTGGAAAAACACTTTGAGACTGGAAGGGGAAAGAGCGTTTCTGTTATGTTTTATCACACGTATTTTAAACTGAAAATAGGAAGAAACTGTGGTGAGGTTCATTGAATTGCCCTGGAATGACATCAGTTTAGCCAAGACAAGTGTATGTCCTTGATGACAGTTTTTAAAAGCATCGAGCAATATCTATTACTCATTCTATCCTCAAACCCAAGTTTCCAGTAGTGAATGTGTGAACCTTCACATTAGGTGGTGACAGTGAACACCCATCATCGACCCAAAGCTGATACCAGAGGAAGCTTCGTGGTTCACTTGGGTGGCCACCCTGGTTCAAGCAATGGGCTTTAACCAGCTGGCACCATGTGCTCTTCTTTGCTCTTTGCCACATAACATCAGCTCCAACACTTTATTGTTCCCAGAAGGAACAAACTCCAGACTCTTCACAAAATTTGACTAACCATGTTTCAGTTTTTGTCATGGTTTTGTTTTGAAAGACCATGAACCACCTAAAAGCCTCCAGTTTGAAAACCACAGTTAGCAAGCAGTACAAAGCTATGGCATAAATTCGAGGGCTTACATATAAGGTTCAAACTGTACTCCTCCTCTGGAGCTGTGCCATTTGTCCTTTCCCAATCTCATTCCACTCATCTCAAGATTAAACCAGAGAAGAACAAAGCCACAAAGCAAGCAAGTCTAAAGACACACAGTCATTTCTGAAAGAACAAAAGACACTAGAAGCTATAGCTGATTCTCCCCAGATCTCACCAATGCTGCCCAGACACCAGGATGGAAACCCTTCCTGCAACCACTTCTCCAACCCCAGATTTCACTGTAAGTGGTGGGATGTGGGCAGAGAAAGGTCACACCTGGACCTCTTGCAAAGGTCACCTGAGCAGACAGAAGAAACCTCCTCCCACATGTCAAGCACAACCACATCAGACATGGCTCAGGTCACTGCACAAGGTACTCCTCACAACCTTCCTTAGGAAGCAGAGTCTCCAGCCAGAGCTGCCCTTTCATAAGGGACAATGAGATGCCCAAAGTCCCCCGCTGGCTTGCCCTCACCTCACACCCCCAGGGTGCCAGCAAGAGGAGAATGAGACAGGGCTGAGAAAAGCTGAATGTGGGTGAGTAACCTTGGTGGGAGCAGTCAAGACCCTTCCCACAGTGAAAGCCAACCACAAGACTTTTCACAGCTGGGATCCTCAGACAGGGTTGGTCCCTGCTCAGACACTTGCCAGCTGACTTTAAGTGGGCTATTTGCTCAGCTTTAAATGCCTTGGAGCATCTTGAGCTTGGCTGGTATTTTCACATAGAGAGACTTGGCTGGGCTTGGGAAGCAGGTAAAATGTTTACACTGCTGAGCTGAGCAAGGAGGGGGAGAAAACACAACACTTAAAAATGGGTAATCTGAGCAAAGCCCATTTATATGCAGAATCCACAACTCCCTCCAGGGATTCATTAGAGAAGGAAAGGAAATTTGCTTCTGTTTGTTTGAAAAGGCAGATTTATTAATGGCTGTGAAAAAATTAGCACTTGCCAGCATTTCCCCAGGTAATTTGTTGCAGACCAAGTCTAGTTTAAAGGGCAAAGAGCAGTTCACAGTTCAAAGTGAGAAAAGGATGAGCCAAGATTCAGGCTGGTCCTAATTCTGTTTTGAAAGGGACCATAGGCCACTGCAGAACATTACCAACACTATTAAATGGAGCTTGCATCATCTGCAATTTGTTTGTTTTCTAACCAAACTATGCTTAGACTGTGACTCCTGGAGTGCAGTCTAGTTCTGGATGTTAATTTCCCAAGATCCTGAATGGCTCTAAATTCCTCCAAGGGAGGAACACTTAAGCCAATCCTCACTTTCCCACACGCTGAGAGAGATTAGATTTGATCCACAGCTTGGGGTACATGTCCCCCAGATCCCTGGGACAACTGTGTCTTTTCCCTGGAATTGCTGTTTTTATGGATCACCATACATTTCCTTATTCCTGGGACAAGAAGAGCACCATTCTCAGCCTCTGATTTCTGGCACTTCCCCCAGGTCTGTGTGTTTTATCTCCCAGGGCAGCACTGAACTGGTCCCTTCCCTTGCCAGGGCTGTCTCTCACCCCCAGCTGGGATGAAGTGATGCTCCAACAGCAGTTCAGGTCCAGAGGGTGGGAGAAGATGCAGCAGACCACTGTCAGAAAGGATAGGTAGCAGCTCCCTGGGTAAACAAGCTCTCCTCCCTCACACCAAGTGGCACCTTTTAACAATATTCAAGAGAGAAAAATCACTCTGCCAGAAAGAGACGTGACCAGCATGGACATCAGAGCAGAGGCTCAGCTCTCACTCTTGCCCCAGGAGAATAAAGAGCACAAGAATTAGCAGTGAATTCACAGCCCCCCCCAGACCCATCCTCATTTGGGACTCGGTGAGTGAGCGAGTTCCTCACTGCCTGCTGCAGAGCACAGAGGCAAGCAGTGCACTCCTTCTCCCAAATCCATTCCTCCATTGTTTCCCTGTAAGATTCCATTCTTTCTGACCCAACCAACAAGAGGGAGACACTCCCACGTGTGCTCTCCTTCCCTCACTGAAGAGCCTCAAAGTCAGCTTGGAGCCTCAGCAACCCCTGGCATCTCCCATGAGGAGTTATCCAAAAACCTAAAAATGTCCCTTCTCCAATAAGCCTATCTTCAGGACATTGAAACTTAGTCAAAATAAGTATCCTGCTTTTCTTTTCTAGGCTTTTTTTTTTTTCTCTTGTAATATTAAGGATTTTCATGTAAATCCTCTCCACGAGTATGACAGCAAAAATCCCCAGTGCTGTGCACCATGTACCACAGCAGCTGTGATGTCAACCTGTGAGCTCTGGTGCTCACAGAAAGAAATGGCCAAATAATAACACCCAGCACTTAACCCATAGTTATCTCCCTCAAAGGAGGCCCAGGGGAAGACTTACTCAATGTGATTTTACCATTTGGAAAACATAGATGAGCTATTTAATAAGAAATGCTTTCTTTCCACTGTCTCATCATTATCAAATGTCTAATTGTCATTAGATCAGCTTGACTAATGGGATCTTAAATTCTAATTAGGGACTCTAAATGTGACTTTCACACAATATAATAATAAAATAAATGCTAGTCAAAAAGACACGAAAGTGCTTTTCATTGGAAAGTGCAATTCTTTCCAAGATCATGTCAGACAATGTTTTCAGAAGGAAATTGTGTCGTTCTAGTTCAAATCCTCCAAATAATTCTGTATTTTTCTTCTGAACCAGAAGCTCTTTGCTGTTATTTCTGTATTGATATAGCCCACGTAGCTCGATTGCATCCCATTTAAAATTCCAAATAACTTGACTGGGCGTCTGTGGCAGTGTAACTGTGTGACTGCACTTGCCAGTGACAACCCCCAGGGGCTCCAACACTCTCATCAAGTTGTTGAGGACTCCACGTGTCCCAGTGCAGGAACCCTTCAGTGGTCCAAGGTCCGAGCACAGACCAGCAAAGAGGGAGGAACACCACACACCTGAAGCATCTGCAGCTAGAATCCCTACATGGGAATGGGTCTCTGTTCACAACAGGGCCAGGAAGCTTCTGCCAAAGGACAGGATTTCCCATTTCCAGATGTGCATCCAATCTGGTTTTCTCTGGACCCACAACTGCCTCCGTTAGTGCTGTTAGAGGACACTGTGCCAATAGATTAGGGTTTTTTGGAGCTTTCATGAATTATTTCACTTTTACCAATGTGTGCAGAGTTAATGCTTCACTGGTTTTGACTGGTTCCTAATAAATCTTATAAATAACTTTTTTTTCTTGATCACAGGAGTTTCCAGCAGTACAATTACCTGTGAGAAGCCAAGAGAGGCCAGAGCTACAGTGCAATAATGAATTTATAAATTAAAGTTTGCTTTGCCCTTGAGTCAGAGCAATTAGCATCACACAACCCTCTCACAGAGCAGTGATGTGAGACTTCTCAGAAGCTGCTTATTGTCATGCAGTCAATAGCTTACTCTGGGGAGTCCATTGTGCACCACAAACAACAGTTCAGGCAAACTCCAGCACAGCCAGGCTGAGTAAATGATGCCTCAGGTTAACCTGGTTGCCAGGCTCTGACAGGAGCATCAATTTAACACCCTCAAAGACCTGGGAGCAAGGACATGATGGGAAGTGCTGTAGGGCAGAGCTGTGAACAAGGACAGCTCGGCAGGGGCAGGGCAGAACAGCCCAAATCCCAGCACTTACCTGATGTTCCTGCACACTCCAGGCTCCTGTCCCCACATCCATCTTAGTGAAACTGTGCAAAGTGCTGCTGTCACCTCTAGCTCTCAATGTGCCCATACTTCACCGCTAGCACAAGAAGTGACAAGACAAGTTATATCCAGGCATCCTAATTCATGGGTTTATACAGAGACATCCTCCTCTTTGTTCATCAACAGTTGACAATAAATGCACCCTAATCGACTCCCATCCAGTCTGTTTCCCTTCATTTCTTTCACAGTCTGTATAATTTTTTCTGTCACAAACACTGGACCTTGTTCTGGGACATTTATTGTGCTGCGATGCATCCCATTTTCCTTCACAAAGGGGCAAACTGAGGACAAACACACCACAGACACAGATTCTACTGAACCAAAGAGGACTTACTGCACCAACAAAAATTACTGAACAACAGAATGTGTTATTATATATATATACTCCACCTGAATGCCTTCCAGAACAGGATCACTACTGTCACTAGAGACAGCCAAGTCAACATCAGGAGCCTTTAAGAGCAGTGGTTGCATGAGCACAGCCAGAAAACAAGACTAGCCAGAAAAATCCCTCCTGCCACCACCATTATGCCTCCAAGTGAAATGCCCACCAACCCAGCATGGCAAAGACATTGTCTCCATATGAGGCTCCTACACTTCTGTAGATACCACAGAAACTCAAGATCATGCTTGAGGCCTTGGAGGCACAGATCTGGGGAGAAAGATATAACTCGGGAAGTCAGATAAGGACTGCAAAAGCTCCTGTGCTAAGAGAGAAGAAAGCCAGACAAAACCTGGATAGAGAGTGGAATAGCAGCAACACTGAAACTCTCCAAGAGGCAGAGTCTGAAACCCAGAAATTTAAAATAAATAAATAAATAGATTGCAATGGCAGAATCAATTAGACCTCAACAATGTTATTAAAACAAATCCCTGCAGATCCAGATAGAATGTAAGAAACAGAAATGGACTTGATTCCTGCTGGATCCCAGCCCTCCTGGATGGTGAGAGGAGAGCAGATGACAGGGGAGAACTTTGGGGGTTTCTAGTGTTCTCATGTCAGCCCCATGTTAGGGTTACAGGGAAGGAGTGCTAATAGGGACTGGATTATAGATTCAGGATCAGGACCTGCAGTTAAACTTCGGGCTGGCCATGGCCCTGGTAATCTGGGGAGCACTAGGACTAGAAATGTTCCTGCAGCCCCCCAGGGCTACCCAGTCCCAGGAGTGACCAGCCCTGAACCAGCTCATTTGCAAAAGCAGATTGGACTGGACAGACAAAACAGAGAGTGCCTGCAGAGCTCTGACAAAACCTGCATCCTTTGCCTGTGCTGCATCACAGAATTCCATCTGATCCACACCACAGATACCAAGATCATTGCAGAGCAAGGTGTGATGAAATCAATTGCTTTAAGACTAGGAATAAAAGAGTTCCTCCTTATTTTTTCTTTGCTGATAAACTTCATCACATCATTTTGACACATTCTTTGGCAAGACCAGCACCTTGAAAAAAAAAAAAAAAACCAGGAAAAACACATTCCTTGTTTGAGATTTGATGTGAAAATGCCCCAAAAGCCAAATCCTTCCCATTTCAACATGATTCAAAATACACTTCCAACATCCAGCATAATTTCCCAGGTTCAACGTGACAAAAATAATGTAATGGCTCCACAGATGCTCACAAGATTTACCCAGTTATTTTACAGTGAAGGACGACTGTAGTGAAAACGCTTTACACCTCTAAAGGTCAGCAGGACACCTGAACAGGGATTTTTCCTGAAAGACCATGTTGTGGGAACATACAAACTTCAAGCTCTTGCTGGAGTCTGAGTTACTCCAAGGGGAAAAATGTAGTCTTGAAAATGAGCAAACTCTGTGAGATGAACAAGAAAGGAAAGAAGGAGAAGAAAACACAACTTCTGAGACTGGAGTGGTGGGTTATTGGAGCACTGAAGATTTAATTAATGGTCTTTTCCTGGCAGAACTGCAGAGAGAAAAAAATAGCTGTAGCACAGCAGTAGCACAGTCACTTGCAAGTCTGCACTTCTGATTACCATACAATGGCCAGGAATAATTGCAAGGTTCCCACATTTATTATAACCTTGGGATACACTCACCTTGCTGTGCTACTTTAAAACACACTGCTCAAAGCACTCTTGTCTGTCAGCATTACTAGCAGGACTTAAAAGCTAATTTTATCTTTCAAGTTTGACCTTCTTCATGATTAGATATGATTTTATGTCATGGTAAGAGTCAAGAGCTGTTCCCCAAAATTCTAGAAAAATCAGCACTGTTAGAGAATTCGTAATTGGTGAGAACAAAGCACAGCTTTAAATGTGGGGGGGGGTCCCTCCAATGGACAGGGCACACTGCACATGTACATACTCAGCAGGCATAGACCAGGGGGGTATAATGGTCTCAGAATCATTCCCAGGCCTTTTATTGTAAAAGTTGTACCTGACTGGAGTTGATGCAGAATAGGACTCACCAACCTTTCAAGCCTCAGCATGAAATAGGCATCAAGAAATACATTTATAATGACACCCAGCAACTGCAATCTATGTCCACAAGGGTCCTTATCTCCCTTTGAACTTAAAATGACAAAAATGAGTACTAGAGTAGCACAGAAATTGGTTCAGAGTCTGCTCTATTGGTTCTCCCTCATCTCACACCCAAATTATTGTAATGACTCATTGGGATGCCCCAGAAGGGTACCAGATCAAGTGCTGATGGCTGAAATAGAAGTCACCTGTGCAAAAGCCCTAAGGCTGAAGGAATAAGGCTAAACTAAAAAGGGAGATGTGAATTAAATAAAAAATTCTCCCCTCAGCTTGCATCAGCCTTATTTTACCTATGACCAGAACACTGCATAAATATGAAAAGATTTATTAAATCATCTCATGATCTCTGCAGGTTGAAGAAATGTTTCTACCAAATACAGAACCTCTAACACCCTCTTAAAAGATTATCTTCTCTTTGTTTCATTCTCATCCTTTCCAAGCAATAAGTGCAACTCAGGGTTTATAAATACTTAGTGTAACTATCCCATTTGATCCTTTGGAGCAAAGCATTACCTGAAACTTACCTGTTAAATATTTTGCCCATCTGATATGCTTTCTAGCATCAGGAGCAGAAAAAGAGAAGCATTTTGGCTGTATTACTTTGACTTTTGAAATAAGGCCATTAACTTAGCTTTTAAAATGTCCATGTCTGTGGGTTCACAATAGCCTTTGTAATGAGGGTTCTTTTGTGTCTTCATGGCCCTAGTTCTTTTTCAAACTCTTCTAGTCAAAAGCAAAAAATCCAGCTTTTCATCCACTCTTTTATGCTTTCAATTGTTGATAAATGTGGGATGCAACGTTAGAGATGATTTCACAGCCTATGTTACAAAACCAGAGCATTCAAAGGAAGTCTACCAAACATGATCAGCAAAAAAAAAACAAACAAACAAACAAAAAAAAACACAAACAAAACAAACTCTGGGCAAGTTTTCTCACTGAGTTATTTTCCAAGGTCTTGAAATAAAACTGAAATGCTTACTTTTTTAAGAAGCGATGCTTTCGAGCAGGTGGCTTGTGAGATAACTTCCCTACATTAATCAGGAGCCCCACGGAGTTGGAACTCCATATTTAGGGTGAGATTAACACACAACAAGCCTTCTCTTCTTTTAATTCTGCTGGAGTCAGAGGAGAAGGAAGAAGAAAGGTGCATTTAAAGAAAGCTACTAAGGTCACTTGAGGTTGGTTGTCAGTGGAATTATGTTCACTAAGCATCCAAGAAAACTTCCAAAAATAATAAAGACAGGTCTATGTAAGAACATTCACAGAATGAGGCTGTTTATGCTCTCAAAACCAGCTCCATTTCAGCTGTGCTTTTCAAGACAGCTGAAGGGATCTCAGATGCTAAATCCCACAGGGGAACAACCTTATTTAACATGGGCTCTTTGAAATAGCCTACTTTTCTCACAACAACATATATCCATTCTAGGCTCATGTGTTTTCAAGGAAAATTCAAGCTTTTTGTTCCCATTCGGAAAGATTCCTGAAATACTGAACAGAGATCAGTTCTGCTTTTTCAGAGTAAAACCAAACACCAAACCAGGCTCTGTTTGTCCTGAGTCTGCATGGCAGGAGGAGGGTGTGCAGTGAGCACCACGTGTTGTTCTGTGCTGTCAGGGCTGAAAACAGATTCCTCTCTCTAATAAAGTCCAAGTTTGGCAATAAGTGTATATAAATATATATATGTTCAGATAAGAGGGGCTTTTTCCCCCACCACTTTTCACCCACACAAGAATCCCCATACAAGATAGGTAATTGCTGCCCAAAATGGCAACACATGCTCTGCAATTATCATTAGAGTTAATTAAAGCCTCTAAGCAGTAGGCAGCTTGAATTGCTTTTTACTCTCAAGCCTCTGAACATGCTGCAGGTAATTGAAAGAGAAGCATCAACCCAATATTATTGATTTTGTTATTGGCAAGGGTTTGATCATTTGATTTTGGTCATCACATATTTCTAAAAATAAAAAATTATTTTAATCTGAAGGCCTGAATTTCCCCTTTGGCACACTCCACTAAGGTATTTTCACATTTCTAGGGCCTTTCCTGTACTGAATCTCGGAAGTTTTAAGAGAATTGGGTCAAAAAGGAGATGATATACCCAAAAAAAAAAAAAAATTAAATCTTGTGCGTAGAGGAGGGAAAAGGCCTTTCTGCTTTCCAGAGCCCTAGCAGCAGGTACTTAGGCAAGGTGTATGTACCCCAGCATGTTAGCCAGAATGGGAGGGAGGCACAGAACTTGACAAGTCACATTGGATAATCAATTTCTGCAAGACTTGAATATCCTCAGTTTCCATTTGAGCACAGAGGAACAAGAAATGCTTGGCAACTCTACCCATCAGGGCAAAATATTTATAATGGATGCTTAGAGAAGTAAGGTTTGCCTAAAAACAGAATCTCCATCCCACAATGAGGACTGATGGCTCTAGTTTCTGATCTAGCCCTGAGACCAGCCACACGTCTCCATTCTGCTTCCACGTGCTCAGGACTCTCTGCTCCATGAAAATTGGTGGTCTGGGGCACTGGGTGACCCAGGCTGGAGGAAGCAGCCCCAAGTAATCTAATTTCTGCTCTGCATTTAGACTGCATTTAGCTCTTCCTTGGTTCTCCCACACCAAGATCTGAGGTATACAGTCAAAACTGTTGTAAAGACACCTCCCCCAGCCTAAAAGTTCTCAGTATAATTCTTAAAAGCCCACAAAACTGAAATAGAAAATCAAGTTTTGGCTCACAACTTCATATTCTGTTCTAGTCCCACAGGAGGAAAAAAACCACTTTCAAATCATCACTTGAGAGCACTTCCACGTGTCTGAATTCCCTTGGCTCACTTCCTATCTCCAGCTGCTTTGCTCCCATTATCCCCAGAGAATGCACTCAAGAGCTCAGCCTCCGTGGGAGCTCTGAATTAACCCTTCCTCTAAGTCATGCTGATAGCTCTATACAGATACCATCCAACCCAGGTTACACATTTTGAGCCTCCCTTTCTCAAAGAAACACTACTCTCTTTCTTGTCTCCCGGTAAAGTGGCAGAAAGGTTACAATTACACCAACATTTTGCTACCAGCAGTGGAAACCTGAGCAGGTCCTGCAAAAACACCCAAGGTCAGTCAGCTGGCAATGAACCTCTGCTGGCTCCTCGACATTTTAGAACACACACTTGGAAGGCTGTTGATGCCAACGTGCTCCTGAGCACAGAGCTATTTTGGGGCTGAAAGGGCCTCTGCCGCAGGAGAACAATGGTCTCTTAGCAAACCACAGACTCATCTCTTCCAGACATCCTCCCTGCCCTAACCTCCTCAAAATTCAACCAGAGAAGTACACAAGGAAGCCACCCCACAGTATGCATTATTCCCCTGAAGGAGAGAATTGCTGAGCAGCCTCACTGCTTTCACCCAAACCAAATGCTTCGAAGGCAGCTGTAAGGTAAATGCAGAGATCATCTGGATTTAGATCTGCAATGCTGGAATCACCACCTTACGATGAGGTTAAGAGCAGTAACAAAGAGGGGTTTTGGCACACACAATGCCCTCTCACCTTATCCTGAAGTTGTCTGTGTCAGAGCACCCACAAACCCAGAGCTCTGGAGTGCTCGTGGAGGGGCTGAGAGCTGTTGTGATCAGCTGGAGGCAGAGAAGCAGGTTGGGGTGCTTGGCACAGGGCTGCCCTCGGGGCTGGAGCTCCAGGGTGTGGGAAACTCTCAGGAAGAGCTTTAACAGTGCAAAATCAGGAGGTCAAAAAAAGGAGATCATCCTGGCTAGAAGGGTCTGGACAAATCAGCCTGGGCACTCCCAAGCATGCAAGTTCCTCTGAGAACTCTGCAGCTGTCCCTGCAGCGACCTGCCCCTTTAGAAATGTACACCTGAGGAATAAACCCACAAAATTCACCCAGCTTTTTCAACTTGAAATAGAAAGAGGAAAACTCTGCCTTAACTCTGCCTCAGCCATTAAGAAAAATGTTCTCCATGCCTCTATTAATTTCCCCCTCAGCCACAAAGCTGATTTTCCAACAAGAAGCTACAGGGAGTGACACAAAAATAAATTAGTTTGTAAAAAGCACAGATGAAACACTACCTGGACACAGAAAAGCACTCCTCCAGGAAGATCAAACCCCAAATGCTGCTGAAAACCAAATGTGTTTTAATGAATGGCAGATCTTAGGTAAGCAATAATCAGAGAGATTAGTGGAAACCTGATTAGATTAAAGTCTCTGAACATGGCTTAGAGACTGCCACATCTGGGCATGGTGACTGAAATCTGAAGGCTGAATTCTGTGTTAAGAGGAATCTTTTTGTGGGTGCCTTTAATCAGAGGAAGAAGAAAAGCTGTTTAGAAAGTGCTTTGACAGGTGTAAGGAAGATGAACTGGAGGCAGATCACAAAGACAACAGTGCTGGATAAAGAGGAGACTGGGGATTATCACCACAAATATGCATAACTTCCATTCTGTATAGAGATCATGTCATTATTAATAATGCTACTTATCCCTCTTAAAGCATTTTATGCTTTCAAGTGTTATACAAATACTAATCACTAAGCAAAGGTGCCAAAGAATCCTTTCCATATCCTGCTGATTGCCATTGTACACATTGTACTTATTGTGCTTTCAGTCTGTGCAAACACAGACCTGCACAATCACCATAGTTAATAATATTACAAAAAAGACTGTGCTCTAAAGGGGAAGATATTAGTGTGCATCCATTAGGAAACTGCTCTCACCTAGTGCTGGCGGGGTGGGGAACAGCAGGCTTGGAGGGAGCAGCTGATGCTGCTGGGAAGAAGCTGGAGCACAGAGGGGGAATGGAAACCTTCCATCTACAACATCCACAGGAGACGAGGACAAAAACCTCCTCTAAGGAGGAAACCTGGGAAAACTTTGCAGATGTACTGGAGAGCCAAAGGTAAAGCTGGGACAAAGATTCAAGAACAAAAGTAATGCCATTAAATCAGCCAAGAAAGAAGGTGATGGATCTCAGCAGTTTCAGTTTATCGGAAAGGGAGGGGAAATCAAATAAGTGACTGGCCACCAGAAGGGCTGGTCAGGACATGGGCTCATTCCTTGGCAATGGGAATGAGGAGCAAATTATATTAATTTTAGGTAATTACAGGAAACTGTTGCCAAATTTGGTGAATACTGGTTAGAAAGCTCACATGAATTAATCTTTTCTAGTCCTTGAGTACTGAGGCTGCCCAGCAGCACTTTCTGCAGGAGAGCTCAAACAGAATGCACAAAAAGCCAACATCTGTCATTGTACAGAGGCATCCTACTCACAGCAGCTGAGAATAACTAGAATTCCCACTGCACAAATGTTATCACTGCAGCTGCTGACCCTCCCAGGAAGGGCTGCAGGATCCCACCAGCCTATTCAGGGGCACAATGTGGTTTTAGGTACGAGTGCTCTGCATTGAGATGAGCTCTGTCCTAAGCAGCCATCTGCAACCAGTGGAAGTAAAAATGCTTCTTCATCTTAAACCATCTCTCCTACTCTGAAGGTGTCATAAACCTGAGCTTTCTGGCCTCAGCTTTTTGTCAAACATAAATAGAAAACTCAATTACTGACAAACATGTCCCTATTTCTGATTCAGGAAAAACAGAGAGAGCCACTGCTCTGATCCTAAAACAGAAGCTGTACGAGCTGCTGGAAAGGTACAGAACAAATTCAAGTGCACTTTTCAGGCAAATCTTGTATATCCCATTCACA
This sequence comes from Atrichornis clamosus, assembly GCA_013400975.1. Taxonomy (NCBI): domain Eukaryota; kingdom Metazoa; phylum Chordata; class Aves; order Passeriformes; family Menuridae; genus Atrichornis; species Atrichornis clamosus. The sequence continues at coordinate 88,932 of WBMZ01001169.1, forward strand.
TCCCTCCAGCAAAGGGCTGTGTTGTCTCCAAGGTAACAGGGAGGCAGACCTCAGCACTGTGGTAAATGAAATTATCTCATTAACGTTTGTTTCCTTATTTCTTGTTTCATCAGTTAATTCAGAAGATGCTACAGACACCACAAAAAGATTGATCCCTGCAGAGTGGGGAAACACAAGCAGTGATGAGGTCCCCATTTTTTTTCCCTGAAGCTCTGGCAAAGCATCTTGGCCCGCAGAGAGGCAAGATTAATGCTTTCTGCATTAAAAAAGATAAAGCACCATTCCTGATAAGGCATCAAGATTTTTATGCCTGTTTAGTTATTCCCGTGCTTTTTACTTGTAAATACTGACATGATCTTTTTAATTAGCTAGACTAATAAAAACTACCTGAGCTTAAGGGTCTTCATTGTGTCCTCAGGGACGCACAAATGAGTAAAGCTTAACGAGATTTGTACCTGTTGCTCCTTCTGAAATTTTGGCAACTTTTTTCCCCTTTTTGCTGAACAAACTAGGCAGGATCTTAATGAGAGGGAGAAAACTGATAGATGACAGAGAAATAACTCTTTGGAAATGCTGAAGTCTCACCCCTTGTTATCTGCCTGCTGTAAGGGATTCAGCCCCATCCCATGAATGCATGTGGCTAAACACTGACATCTCCAAGACACCACATTTGAGTTTGGGTTGTCAAAAACCAGGTTTCATTTACTGAATCTCCAACTGACATTTTCCTCATTCATGTTGCTGTCTGGATGTCGAAGATTTGCTCCAGGGGTCTGAGTCCAACAGGCATCAATGTCACTGGGAACAGTGACCACCCACAGGGTCTGATTATACTTCAGCTCCTTGTCCCACATCATACTTGAAATGGACAGTGCATGGCAGGACCAGCTTGTGCTGGGAAGGAAAGTCAAAGCAAACACCACAAGCAGCTGCCTCTCCATTCACTCTGTAGGAAACTTGGTCTAAGGTTGACACGTTTTACCAAATGAGTATTTCTTATTTTTCTGTTTTATCTCCTTTGCTCAAGTGGTTGATCCTAATTGCTGTTTCTGGTAATTCACTGCTTGTGGTTGTAGTTTTCATTCTTAAATGTGATAATATTTCCCAAATCCCTTCTCAACAGATAGCTGCCATCTACACACTGGGGTGTATCTTCGCTGGGATTGGAGAAATACTTTCTCCTTCCAAAAAAGCTCAACACTTCATAGCAACAGACAGCAATATCACCAAATTCCTCAGTGCCCTTGGATGTGTTTTGGATGTTTAAAATTCAAGGGAACAGCTGTCAAGTGAGATGATAATTGTGCTGTCAGCATACTGAAGGGGAATTAGTGAAATTACCCTCCAAAGAATGTATGCTACATAATCTTGAAAGAAAAAAAAAACCAAGGGTTTCCTTATCAAATAGAAATGGAGAGATCTGAAATAAGAAACACTCATCTGAAATCAATGCTATCTGAAAGATGAAGTGAACCACACACATTGCTGGAAGCTGTGATAAAAGAAACACAAAGGAGGGGCCAGCTGAGGCCACCAGGGACCATGGCAGCACAGTGGCATCATTGCCAGACTCCAGAGCATTTGAGAAAGACTCCAGGGAGCACTGCACTGTTGTGACTCTCCAAAAAGCTTGTGGCATTGAAAAATCCCTACATGTTACATTAATGCCCCTTACTTCAGTACAACATTGCAGAGACATCTAAAGAACCTCCACATCGACTAAGCTGAGCACTGGGTACTGTTAGACTCTCATTCCCTTATTTCCTGATCCAAGTGACTTGGTACAAAGTCATCCTGGCCCCTAAGAGCTGATACCATGCTCAGGTGATACCATAACACAGAAGGAATCCAAACCCCTCCATTGCCATTGAAAGTTCCAGGACTGATCTCGCCAGCAAAACCTCAAAGGAGACTTCCACTTTTAGGAAAATCACAAAGAGCTGCAGCAGAGATGAGCAGGGAATTCCTCAACTCCCACAAGGTGGACGTGGCAGTGAGCCAGGGTGACTGAAATAAGATAACATCAACTCATTAAAAGAAAAACTGCTCAAGTAGGCAAACATTTTTCAACACAGTCCAGCTTCAAATAAGTGATTTACCATCTCCAACTGGAAAAATCAACAGCAATTTTCACATTTTGTAGAAAACCTTTATCAGGCAGAAACAAGAAAAACATAAAAATTGGGAAGTTACTTGTGAAATGGCTGCATTTGTCCTGTGGATTTTGCAACAGCATTTGTACAGAGCTGAATGCTCCCACTGCCCCCGCAGGATCTAAGACTCCCAGGACCTAGGGCAGCTTTCATGCTGAAATATTCCTCATTATTTCTCATAATGCAAGGCAGAAATCAAGCCCTCCCTTTCACTTATTAAACAATCATTAATTGTGATTCCTGCTGCATTTCTATTGTTTCCACTCCCATGGAAACCGCTGACCTGAAGAAAGGTTTTGTCTCTCCATCACAACTCCTCAGTAATGGGACAAGATCTAAGCAGAGGCTTCACAAGCTTGAGGGTTTTCATGCTTTCCCAAGATTCACAAGGACTCGGGAAAGAACATAAAAAGTCTCATGCATGCTAGGCACAGGGACTTGAAAATGGAGAGAAACACCACTTTGCATCAATGGGCATGGACTGGCTGTTGGGACAAGGGGACACATTGAAAATTAGAAACCAGAGCCAGGATGAGAAGAGCAAAAGCAGACAGAAAAGTACATTCTGAACATTCAGAAAAGTTCTAACTATAAACAAAACACACCTAAATCAGTGTGAAGTGAGAAGCAGCAGCTGTCTTCATCATTTCAAGGGGAAAAAGGAATTCTTCACCTGAAAGATTTTGGCAGGTGACAGCCAATGTCAGAGACACACATTGGAAAACAGAGTCAGAACAAGGAGCCTCACACAGTTCAAATGTCACTGTCCTTATTTAGTCAAAATTCCCATCACAGTCAGAGTTTTGTCCAGAGTTAGACACTAGGCTTTAGCTCAATATAAGAACCTTCATTCTTCACAATGAAAGTAAGGCCACTCCCATTTTTTAGCTAAGCTGCCTTCAGTGAGAAAGTTTGACTTGAATCTGCTTGATTTTTTTTCCCTCCCCACAAAAATGCCTGCACTTGGTTGAAAAAACTGTGGTTTCTCCTTGTGTTTTTTTGGAAGAAGTCAATACTTTCTGCTGGAAAAAGGGTGAGGAGGGAGGAAAAAATAAAAGAAATTATCATTTTCCAACCAGCAACTCCTGGTTACGTCAGAATCTGCATTCAAGAGGCACAGGAAAAAAAGGGCAGATACCAGAGAATCACTCCCAAAGACAGATCTACCCAAAGCTTCTCTAGCTGCTTCTCTGCTTCATTCTCCACCTCCTCTTTGGAGAGGACCTTACTCCACCTCACCCCCACTGCAAGCAGTGTGATGCTACACCATGAATAAGTAGAGCTGCACTTATATCAGCTCAATTGTCTCTTGCCAGTATCTTCTGTTCCCTTATGAATTTTTTTCCAACAGGGCTTTTCATTCAGTAGAAATCTATTTCAAAGAGTTTCATGATAATCCTTTGCACTTTCAGATTTTGAAGAATGGAAATTATTTCACCTTTGCAAGATTGATCTCTTACCTAAAGCACCTTGTAGACAAAAGACAGAAAACAAACACTTATATGAATAAAAATACAAAGGACAAGGAAAATGGGCCCATGGGTGTAGCTTATTCTGAAGTAAAAAATCCTTTAGAATTCTGCCAGGTTAATTATCCTATTGGATTCTTCAATAACTTCCCATTCATTTCTACAGGCTTCCTGTAGAAGACAGCTGGAATAAAAACCTGTGGAAAGAAAACCCACAGTTTTAAGCTGCCCCTTTTACTGCCATGTCCATGGAATAAGAGAAAGGAGGATAGGGAGGCCAGGCACAGACCACAAGAATGCTGTGGTAGAGCAGCTGCTCAAAGCCATCTCAGGAAGCCCAATAACCAAATGAATTGACTCATCCAGACAAATGGGAGCCCAGATTTGTTGAAGTACCTACACAGACTGAACACTCCTAAACCCAAAAGGTCCTTTTCCACCTTTGGAGGGGCCTCACACCCCTCCCATCTTCATCAGAGCCAGATTTTAGGGGAAAAGCTGCCGAGCAGCATGGGGCATAATCCAGACCCTCAGCAGAACAAGGATAAAACCAAAGCAGCTTCCAAATGAGTTTGGAGCAGCAGGTGCTGATGGTCACACACCAGCAAGGGGAAATCAGTCTACAGGTCTGGATTCTTTCTTAGCCAGAGTTAAGTAGCTTTTGAAGCCTACACTACTAAAAGAAACATGTTGCTCTAATTTTTCTGACTGTTTCTGCAGAAAGATTGGGTTGGGTTTTCTTAAAATCACCATTCCACTTCATTTTTCCTCTTCCTTATTGATGCTCACTATGTCCCAGCAAGTGGCATTACAGATCAAGCTTGCAGTCTCTCATCTGCGTGACTTCCTGGCCAGGGAAAAGCAATCTTAGAAGGATTTATTATTCAGTGGAAAGCAGGTGCAAGAGAAGCATCCATAATCACAGAGGGACCTTCAATTTGGAAAACCTCCCCTGCTCTCACAGCATAATTGATAATCTTTATGTCTTAGATTTGGTTACTGAAGCTACTTGAATACATTTAGGGTGTTTCAACCACATAAAAGCAAAAAATGTATATATGTGTGCCCATATACACATCTGTGGGCATTCATATATGATATATACATTTTCTCTGGAAATTTCTAGGCTGAGCACTAGATCTGTACATATAATTGAGAATTTCATTTCTTGTAACTAGCCCATAATATTAAGCAATGTATTTATAACTGTCTAAAGTATATGTGGAAGATTAACAGCCCTGCAAGAGTTGGAGTTGCAGGAGCTGTTGAAGACCTTTTACAAAGAGTCCTGGAAAAGCCCCACCCTTAAAGCCATTAGAGACCTCCCACCCCAAAACTTGCTGAGAACCAGCAGGACGAAGCATCAGAGGGAGATAAGAAAGCTGCCTCTCACAGGAACCTCTTCCAAGTGCCTGATGAGATACAGATGAGATACAGAAACACTTCAGACAGCCCTGTGCTATTAACAAGATAGGTTTTCCCCAAGCTCAAAGCCATACAAATTGTCTTCCCAACATCTCTTTTTAAAAATGACTCCTGTTTGTAATTGCTCTTTACCATCTCATCCAGTAGGAAATGCTGACAGCAAAAAGCTCCCTATTTTTGCAGAAAGAGCTGTGATATTAAAACTACATGGCACAGTCTTAAATCTTCACAAGCCCTCACTGTCAGATGGATCATGATTTCCTATCAATAAATCCAAACTAGTGTCTTGTCAAATCAGTCTTTTCCTCACTTTCCTCCCTGCCCTATTCAGATTTGGAGAGGAAACCACAGGCTGCTGCTGGCATCTTAGCAAGGAAAAGAGATACTTATGTAAAGTAAACAAATCACTACCAACATCTTTCTCTAATACATCCCGAAGGTCCTCTCTGTCAGACATCCTCAAATAAAAACCCAGCCCTGTTCCACAGGAGTTGGAGTCACAATTTATTTGAACACAGCCCCAAATTCAGAATAGTCTTTCATCATCATCTCATGCCCAATTCCTTTTCCACATGATTTATATTTCCTGTGTTTTGCCCTATTAACATTTTATCGTTGAGCACAGAGGGTTTGAGCAGCCGAAGCCAGACAAAAAAGACTTGTGCTTTCCAACCAGAGGAGATGGACTACACTTAGCATAAGGAACAACCACAATATGATTATATTTAAATACCCATCATGTTATTTCAAATGTTCTTTCATTGGCCAGCAGAGGTTCCCCAGCAGTGGCTGGGAGCACAGAGAGCTGCACACCACAGCCCTGAGGAGAAGAACCACATGGCACCTAAAGCAGCTGCTGCTGTAGAGCTGCAGAACAAAGTGGGGAAGAAACACCCATCACCTTTGGTTTATTCCCTGGTAGCCATACAATAATCCTGTTCTCTAATGAGCTGACAATTCCACCTCAGTAAAGCACAATCTAACATTTAAATACCTTCTCCTTATTCTCCCAGCAGGGAGGCCTCCAGGGATTGTACATTAAAAGCCTTACATGAAGACAAAGGGGGAAAAATTATGCAGTGAAACATTGCAGGATATCCAGAAAATAGAAGGAAGAAAGACTGAAGACCTAACCCGACAGGAAAACAAACACAAACACATGGCAGAGCTAAGGAGGAGGTTTCTAAAGGAAAGTGAAGTGTTTAGATGGCAGAGAGGCTTTAAAATATAGACACTTCTTTTGGGAGCATGAGTTTTAGTCTGACAGATAATGCACCTTACCCACAGGTCCAATGAAACCAGAACTGAGCCTTAGAGGAATGAAGAAAATCAAAATGTTTGACAGGAAACCAACAAAGCAACAAACTACAAGAAAGCCCAATTTGTTTCTCAGTCCCAGCTTTCTATCCAGAGCATCTCCAGAGGAAACTCCTGATCCTATTCAAGGCAACAAGACAATTTCAACACACATCACAAGGTCCTTCGGGCACTCAGCTTTGGGGAGCCAGGTAAGCTCTGAGATAAAGGCCAGAGGCACTTGATATGTCTGTAAACTAAAATTTCATCAGAAAATAGGAAATTTGGTTCTGGGAGTAAACACAATCAGTTTTGCAGTGAGGAATCTCAGCTGGAACAAACTGGTAAAGTGTTATTTTTTCTAATGAAATATGCAGAAAAGAGTCACTCTACAGAACATTACCACAGGAATGAAAAGTAAAAACAAAAAGTGTCCTCCACACCCTAGTGCTAATTCAATGGTGAAAGGTTTAGGAAAATATTACAACATACATGGAATAAAAGGGCTCTGGAAAAAACCTCCATTGCAGATTAAGCATCAATGCACAAGAAGGAATACACTGACAATTCCAGAAACCCCCATATTAACCAGCTTTGCAAAAGCTCTTCCAAGATTCATGAGCTATTCCATTCATGGAAGCCCCCAAATTCAAAGCAGTTGCAGACCACGTGAAATCCAACCAACACAACACAACAGTCATATGAGTTCCTTTCTGATATGCTCAGATGGCTCCCATCTCATTCCAATATCTAGTGGTACAAGACTATATCTGTGCCATGAGAAATACACATAAATTTATTAAACAATTTTATGGTAGAGTGATTTAATCATCATACTGTGAACCATATAGGAAACATCACCCAAGTTTCACATATTTATCTTTCTCCCTGCTGGATATGGGGAATATAGGAACTTCAAAGCATATCTCAAACACTACCAAGCTTCAGCTACTGTGGACCACAGCAAGGACCCAACTAACAGCCTCTATTCTCTTCACACCAATCTTCATGCCCTTCCTTTTGTTGCCTGAGGACTGAAACCAAAGACAATCCACAGACTCAGGAGGAGAAAAAGCACCTAGGGAGAGGCTTCCATAGGATCTGAAGAGCCACTGAAGGGAGGAGCAGAGCCATAGGATAAGCAGCAGCTGTATTAATTGAGCTGAGCTTCCCTTCTTTATTGTCCCTCCTTAAAACCAGCTGAGTGAGGGATTCAGACACAGCCCATCTGTGGAGCAGGGGGAGGTGGTGGTACTTGCTGACAAAAGTAACAATTCTCTATTTTTATTCCAGATCCTCTTACCAATGAGAAATGTGTGTTCATCCTGATAATCTCGACATCTTGCTGTTCAGGTTGTTTACTGCACAAAATTGCTGCAAGAGCCAGGCTTCATTTCCCTGTTCATTATTGCTGGGCTCCTCAGGAACACCAGGCTGCTGGCAGCACTTTGTTTTGTTGTTGAGACAAAGCACCACGTTATTTATTCTGAAAGAACAAAACATTGTCACAGAGACTTTTTTTTTGGCCACAATAGCTGCCCAGAAAGCTGTCAGAAGCAACCTTTTGTCTCCTAGCTAATCTGCACCGGGAAATGATGAAGTGATGGACTTGCTGCTAATAAATAGATGAGCATCCACCTCTCTGCAGTTGAGAAATCCTTCCACCAACATGTGCAGCCCAGGGCAGTGTGCTGGGCCCCAGCCTGGCCTGATTAACACCATCCCAGTGCTGCAGGTGCCTCACACTGGGATTAATCAGGCACGCAGAGGTTGAACTCCTGGTGCACACTGGAGAGGGCATCAGCTGACATCAGCTGTGACGCTTTCAGTTGCGTCCCTGTCTCCTAATAGAGCCTCTTCTCCTAACAGCCCAGCTATTAGGAACTAGAAGATGGAGTAATTGTTTAGGGTCCAATCAGCAGCAAATTTCATTAGTTGCATAGATACAGACTGTGCTTTTTACAGAGGCCAGGAGGGAAAAAAAAATCCCCAGGATTATTTAAGGAATATCTAAATGTTCCTCAGACACCTCTCTGAGTGGCCTTTCTGACCACGCTCTGTGATTCACAGACATTAAGATCATTAATTCCTTCCCAAAAAGGTTTCCCATAAACAGCACAGGAATTGGGGGTCATTAATTAAAGGTTTATCCTGAGAAGCTGCAAGAGGAACCTTTGGGAACATGATTGCTTCTGCACAGCAGCAGAGAAGGAGAAAGAAGGGTTTTAAATGATGAGTGTTTCCCCAGGCACATAACCAATGGGTAAAGCCATGAGCCTGTTTGCAAGGGAGCAGAGATGCAGCCAGAAGACCTCATGTCCTGTAGCTCCCAGAACTCTGGGTACAGAGCCTCCAATCGAGAGGATCTGTGCCTCAGTTTCCTTCATTTGTAAAAGAAAACAAAATATAATTTTCTGCATTCAGAAATTTTGCTGATACCTGCAAGAGAAGAGGTCTTAAGGGGATGTATTTCTCCTAAAGAAATATTCTCCTAAAAATTTTGTCTGATTTTTTTTGTAGAGTATTTAGAAGTGTTTCCATCTCCTACAAAAACTGGCTCTGTAACTAGGTAATACACCCTCTAACAAGTCAAACTCTTCTGCTCTGCCACATCTCTTATTTTTCTATACAGTAAAATTATATTTTCTGTGTTTCATCTGTCTATTCCTATTCTCTGTGCATGGAATGGGGCTTCAGTAATCCTTTTGAATGTATTAGTTTCATTTAACTCTCCTACTCTGCTTAAGGGCTGGTGGGGTCACTTGGAGCTTTTAACCTCTCCTTCCCTGTTCCAGTCTGGCATTGACAGGTACCATTCCCAAACTTACCTTTGCTTATTCTCCCCCACCACATCTCTCAGACTCACACAGCAGCTCCCTGTTAACCTGCTCTTACTGATTTAAGTGAGAGGTCCATGATTTTCCTTGGTCTGTGCCCAGAAGCTGCAGCTGGATCCATTTCTTTGTGGAGATGCTTGATGTGATATAAGATCCCTCATGGAAGCTCCTGCTCCTTTCTCCAACTGCTTTAAAGATGCAATGCAAAACACTGCTGTTGCAGCAGGGGCAGACGGTGAGGTGGCACAACCTTCCAGAAGCTCCTCCAACAAAGGGAGCCGCTCGGCAGGCCGCTTCCCACACACACACACCCGATAGCTAATGGTCCTGTAGCAGGTCGACAGCAAGGAGCAGAGAAGGGTCTTCATAGGGGGGTTCCACAGAGGAGGCTTGTTATACCCACACACATAAAGAGGTCCAGGGACAAAGACAAGAAAACAGCTGAGGGTCTGGATTTAAATACAGGGTTGGAAGGGGCGGGGAGAGCATCAGGACCAATCATCTGAGGGCACAAGGGCAGTCCATAGGCGGGGTTAGGGCAAGGGAACCAATAAGGGGACAGCAAAGGAGGAGCTAAGGAACACAGGCCAATGGGAGAACCAGGAGGGGAGAACTTTCTAGAAGGGGAGACATATAAGATAAAAAGAGGCACACAGAACACACAGAAGAGAGTGTGAGTTCATCTGTGGCTGCTGGAGATGGGCAATGCTTGAGGGGAAAAGCATGAGCCCAGAACACAGATGTGGTTTCAGTCTGGTGCAGCAGCGACCTCTGCTCAGGCTTTGGCCAAGTCACTTCACAATTTTGCTCTCCAGAGGTAAAATAGAGAAAATAAGACACTTCCTTCTCACAGAGGGAAACCATCAGGAAAAATGCAACTATTATTGTGAGGCTGAATACTATCAAGTTTGAAAGCATGTAATTATATTGAAAAATACTTATTTTTTGAGGCTAAAATGGGATTTCAGAAATATTAGTATGTAAAGGAAAAGAGGCCCTGTATGCCATTATTTTTCCACTTCCCAGTTTGGGGTGTTGCCAGCTGAACCTCCCAGAAGCAGTGCCCTGGTGCACAACAGTTCCCTGTCACTACAAGGCTCTGCAAGCACTCAGGTGGGTCATATTCATCATCTGCTGCTCATTGCAAACATCCATACAAATTGCAATTTTGGCTTGCCAAAAGTCTAGCGAAAGATGGAAATATATGCAAATACAACACATTGCCATGTAAACCTTCATGGCAGCGTTAACCCACAGGCTTTTAGAAGCCAGCAGAGAAAAAGCACCCTGCACTCAGGTGGGCAATAACAGACCAGAAAAAATCATCTTCACAGTCCAAGGAGAGCAGGCTTCTCCACAGGCCTCTGGCAGAATTCTGGGGAGAAAGTTGGCAGAGCAGATCCTTCCCTTGCCAAGCCTTAGTCACTGCTGTGAACCCCCTTCATCTTCATGAATACAAAGGTCACCCAAACACTATTTCACAAAGAAAGAGCCAAGTCCTAAACTGTGACGTATTTCATTTCATTAGGTGGAATGTATTTACTTTGGGAGTTTTTGTGAGTTTTCTTGTGAATCATGACAGAAATTAATCCAAATTTTAAAAAATAGACAAATTGCAACAAGCCTTGCTTTAAAGTAAATTGACTGATGTGTTTACCTCAAAATGTTACACATCAGCCTAAAAGGGGACTTTTCTATAGAATGAGTCATTTTAATTAAGGATATTAATTTCAGTGTTCTCATTGAATGCTTTTTTCGGTTTTACCACTAAGAAACACACTTCTGTTTAGAAGTAACAGCTGGGTGACAGCCTTTGTCTCACCTTTTCCATCCAGTAATTGGTGACCATGCCTTGGAGACAAACTTGCTGACCAGCAGCTGCTTGGGAGGCCATGGGGAGATGACAAATTCAGTTTTCCCCAACACAAGTCACCTTTTACACCTGGTCCACAGTCACCTTTCCTAGAACCAAGCATGGCTGATTTCAGTGGCTACAAAACTAATCCCTGATTCTTGTTGTCTCTGTTTTGAGTCCAGTCCTGCCCATATGCCTATCTGATGAGGGATGGAAGATCCCAAGGAAAACCTCCCTGATCATTCCTGGGGCAAGAAGTAAAGAATTAGACCAAGTAGTTGTGCCTGAAAACTCAGCAAATCAATATCAGACCACTGGGAGTACTTGGGGAGGAGAATGAGAAAAGGTAAAGACTAGTGACAGATAACAAGTAGAAATGATCACCAGGTAACCTCTTCTCACCCCAAAACACATCTTACAGCTTTCTTTTCAGGCTTCTGTAATGCAAAAAGAATTTCACTAAGGAACCAGCCATTTGTTTCAAAGTTCAGCTAACTCCTCAACTGGTCCAACTGCCTTATGTCAGATGGATTGGGACACTGCATTTTCGCATGTTGAAACCAACTCTATTTAAAGAGTTCCGTGCTAACCATTAGTCAGGAAACAAATGGAATGAGAAGCAAAGCAGCATGCAAGGAACCCCTCACCTTCCAGGAGCTCCCAGCCCCATGAGGGCACACAGGGAGGAAGCTGATGCTGCTGCAAAGATAAAAATAGGAGGGCACTCACTGCAGATGCTGTTCCAGAAACACTCGTATTGTATCACTGTGGTTTGGGAGCTGAGAGTCTGAGGAAAGGCTCCATCACACCTCACCTGGCTGGGGACTATGAGCATGAAGTCTCCCCCCTGCTCATGTCCTTCTTAACGAAAGTACCTGTCCAAAAGTAGACACAGCATAGAGAGCATCATTCTTGCTATTGGACAGCTACTACACTTGACAGATGCATTACACCAAAGCAACTGTGAATAAGAGGGATGCATTTTAAAAGTAAATAAACACACCGTCCCCACTTCCAGAACTCAGGGAAAACACAAAGGACCAAGGAACATTTGATTCCTTGAAAGCACTCCGCCATACAGCTCCTGTAGGGAAAGGATTTTTTTTTTTTTCCCCAAAGCAGAAGTTTCTAGGAAAGATTACTTTGAAAGACATTTCAGAATTGTTTTTATAGAAAACAAGATATCCAGCCTTGGAAGTGATGCCGATTTGGGGTCAGATGTTGTAATTTTATGTCACTTAAATTTAGTCTTTCCAAATAGCTCTATTTGATTTTTTTATTTTTTTTTTCTGAGTGCAAGCAGTCAGCTCACAGGTCAGAAGATACGAGCAGTGTGACATCAGGAGCTGGTGTTGACAGGGATAGAGGTAGGAATTAAAGGCTTTAATTTTGCTGTGCATAAAAATAAAAACATTGACACAAAAATACATCACTTCTATACTTTTTCAGTGCTGTCTTCCTTTCCAGTACTAATGTCCATGGCACTCAGTCTCCATGTGGTGCTTTCCCAGGCTGTGTTCCATCCTGGTGTGATGCTAATGCTACCCCTTGCCTAGAATAGATAAAGGTCTCTCTGCAGCTTGTATGGATTGAATCTGCACAAGAGACACTGGAGATAAGCAGTTCTGAACCCAGTGGGCAGGGAACTATTCAGAGAGTGGAGCAATAATATGCATTAATTCCCAGAGGCCTCTGAACAGTCACAAATCAAAGCAAGCTGAATTACATCTTCAGCCACAGAAGAGAAGTGACTTTGAGCAAAAGCAAAAAAAACCCAAAACAACTTCCCCACCACACTTATAGCAAAGCCATTTGGGCAGAAAAACTTCTCAGCTGCTCCACTAGCATTGAGAGCACTTAAAATTCTGCACAAATGCACCAGAGAACCAAGAAACCACAAAAGCCCCACAGTGTGGGAGTGGAAAAAACATCCCAAGGTAGGAAGATCTCCCACTGCCCAAACCAGTGCCCACCAGAAGGAAAGGGATTTAATGAAAGTGAGAGAGAATCACCACAACTCAGGGTTGTGAGGAGCTCAACCACAGCTATGAGGCTGCAACAGGAAGAGCAAAGGAAGGAGGTAGTTTGTGGCAGAGCACCAGCCTCTCCCTCCACTCCAGAGTCTCCACTCACTGTGAAACAGGCAGACTCTGCAGTTCCCCCTGGCTGCACCTCACAGCCTAAGCCATCCAGTTTAAGTAGGTTTTAAGGGCAAAAAAGGTGGTGTTCTCACAGCAACATAACTCCTATGCAATAGCAATTTTGCTGTTAAATCCTAGTGAAGACAGCTGGAGAGGGTTTCCTCTCCTGCTTTGTCAGTAAAACACCAGTATCTTATTTCAAGTAATAGAGGGGCTTTAAGACAGATTTGGCCATTCTGCAAAGGAAAGGCACTGGTTTTATCTGTGTTGAAGCAAATCTGCAGAGGAACTGCTCTTTAGGATGTAGCACAAAGACGTAAGAATGAGTTCCAGAAGAATTAAAGTAACACCTCTCATTTAGCAACCTCATCATCAAATACCTTCCTACCTGTGACTTTCCTTCCCCCAACCCCGTGCTGATTCCCCCCAGACACACCCTGTGCTCTTGCCATCATTAAAATCAATGTCATTAACATGAAGGCTAGTGCAGGGGGCACTTTAAGCCCAAATTCCCACAAACAGAGTCCCTGTCTTAGTTCCAACATTGACAATGATGATGAAGGTGAGTTTAACCTGCACAGCAAATAGACCATAGTAGGGCATGGGAATGTCAAGGCTTCAAATCAACCCTATGAATAATACATTCAGAAAAAGCATTAATTCTTAAGTTATGAGGAAACTGAACTCTGCTCACATAACAGACATGGCCACAAAGAAAAGTGGCAATACTTACAGGTAATAAAACTCACTATTTGAAAACAGCTGCACAAAGCACTATTTGAACCATTTCTCTCAAAGTATTTTTCCTTCTATGGAAATAATTCTGCCTCTGGTAGCAATGGCTCTCACCTAGACAACTGCATTTCAAGGCTTTATGAGCTGAAAGAGGCACCAGCCCTTCTCCCTCAGTCACTGCACCAGCCAGGGCCCTACACAGGCACAGAGGCCACAGAAGAAAAGTGTGGGGTTTATTCCACAGGACAGAGGAGACTCCAGTGGGCCCAAGCCCTAAGAAAAGGGCCCAGAGAAACATCAAAAGTGGCATCAGTTCTGGGGAGAACTCAAGAGACCCGTGACCTGGGTTGGGTGGGAGGTAAGCAGGGACAGCATGGAGCAATCTTAGATGCCCAGCAGAGGATCCCAGGAACTCACAGTATTAAGCTCAGTGCAGCCAGGGAGTGCCTGCTCCCATGGAAACATGGCAGCATATTTTGGAAGTTTGTACCACTCCCAGTCTTCAGCATGCTCGTGAACACACAGCACTCTTTAGGGAAATTAACATTGGCATTCAGCAAACCATTTCAGTGATGGCAATGCCCGGCCAGGCTCCCCACACAGATTCATCTCCCCTTCTTCCCCAGTTAAAAATTTTTCACATCACCCCATTTCTCCTGAGTTAACAATGACACTCAGTGGTCAGGAGAATTCCCTGCAGTCTGTACTCATGCTCCAGCATCCAACAGTTAAAGTTCATTACATATTGTACACAGCAAATGTCCTCCGTGAGTTTCAGGATCCTAAGACAGAGTTCAAATGATGCAGAAACATCACAGAAGGAAAGGCTTAAGAAAAAGGTGAAACCAAACCATAATCTCTTTTCCAATTTGTGCAGTGACCTGAGAAAAATTTTCCAGCAATCCACATCCAGGCTATAAAAAAAGCAGACCAGAGAAGGCAAAGGCACCTCTAGATCAAATTATTCAACAGAGAACATGTACTCAGAGCGAGTCACACTGCTACCATACCATTCAGATCCAAACCACAAACTGAAGAGTTAGTTATTTATACTGCAAAACTTCTCTTTTGTTCTCGTCTCCCATCCCCAAGGATGGATGCAAAACAACTGCACAAAGCACAGCTCCAAACTCTGCCTCTGGAGCTTGGTTCTGTTGCTTACTTGACACAACAGAATTTCTACCTGTGCTCCAGCTCCAGGAAGTCACAGTGTGATGTATAACCAGGCCAGGATCAAAAGAAAATGCTGTTGTTTGTGGGCAAATATGTGGTGAATAATTCAGGTCCATTTCCAAACAGCGTTGAATCAGCAGGTTTGAAGGATTCCCCCATGTCTCCAGCAATGCAAATCACACTGGTACGATGCCTTTCTGTTTTGACCTAGACAAAATAGAGCCTTGCAGTTAATTAAGCGTTTGATTTACAACATTCCTGTGCTGAAAGAAAAACAGGCAATTAGATATCACACTTCAGCACTGTAAATTATGTATATCCTGTTTCTCAAAATAATTCTGCTTCTCAAAATAATTCTCCTCCTCCCTAAAGTGCTGTGCTTATTATTTTTAAGGGAACAGTTTGACAGCTTTTTTTTTTTCAATATATGTGGGCTATATCTTAGGCAAATGCACAAAAAGCAGGAATTGCTCTTTCAAATTATTTTACAATGTAAAGCACACACAAATCTAAGTGTATTCATACCCTGACAGAATCTTAAACCATGTATTTTACTCCTTCTAACAATAATAATTCTGTTCATTTAAGATTGCTCATTTCTCTTTGGACTAGAATAGTAACGTGCCACAAAGAGAAAGGGTTTCCACCCTATTTATTTGTAAGAGGGTTCATTTCAATCTTACAGAGGGTTCTGTTTTTTCTCTTACTTTTGTGGCATAACTGTGTTTTCCATCAATCCAACGAGAGCATCACTAAGATATACCATATTTTAAACATTATTACAGTTGCCAAGTCAAGCACTCAAAAGACAGGAAAAGCAAGAATTCACATTTGGCTCCCAGCACATTTACATACACTAAGATATTAACTTTATAATAAGCTCTGCCTTTGAGTTCTCAATTTTTTGTGCTCAGAACTGCAGCCACTGAGGATAGTTTAGACTCCCTAAAGGCACCCCTGGCATTGCCCACACCTCTCCAGTGCCTACAGGCATATTCTGGGTCTCACCCGACTGTCTGAGTATTTGGGAATGCCCACCACAGACTACTGCTGCAGGGACATCAGCAAATAAGACACCAGAATATCAATCAGAGAGTACTTAAAATCAGAAACTGAAAAACATTTGAGAAAACCATCATTTAAGCAACTTTCCCAGCACCACCTAAGTCAACATAATTTGGAGGGGATTTGAAGCGGCACAGAGGCTCCCTGCAATGAAGCACCCTCACGACACCATGCAGGGACAGCCCTTGTGCCATCTAACCCATGGTAAGAGCTGCAGAACACTCCAGTACACTTAAGGAAAGAATTTTAGAGGCGTTCAAGGCTGAGGCTGAAGAAGTCTCATGTAGGTTGCACATACTCAGAATAAATGAGCACAGCTCAGCACTGATGAGCAAATTGCACTGGGCCTTTCTAGTGCTAAAAGGCGCTTCATAATTAGGTCCATCTCTTTAAGATGAACAGTAGCCTAGAAAATAGCATCCTTAAGCCGTGCCCTTCCTCCCTTTTTACCATTCTAATGATGGAAGTGTAAATTAAAATGCTCCAGCATAAAGAAGCATGAGAGAAACAGAGGATTCTGCCTCCCATAAAACATTGATCAGGTTCACTGACAAAAAGAAAATCTGATTATTAAACTGATACTGAAGTTACAACTCAGAAGGACTCCAGCCAAAATAAGAGAACTCAATTTTGCAAAGCTCTGACACATTAACATAAATCCCTGCCAGATTAATCAGCTCAGAAAGCCACCAAAGTGATCCAAAGTGTGACTTTTGCCCATAGAATTCAGTTCCCCTTGTAAGACTCCTGCAGGATTGACACCAGTCAGGAATTAAACTTAGGAAAGAACTCAGCTTTTAACAAAGATGGAATGCACTGCACATAAGCCCCCTGCTCCAGTGACACCTCAGCCAAGAAGGTCACTTTATTTACATGGCAAGTGCTGAGCATTTAATTACACAGCAAGGCCATTCTAAGCAGGTAATTACAGGCTATCTGCCAACTCATTATTTCTTCCCTTTCCCCATCCTCAAGCCTGCAGCTACTACGTAACAGTGATCACACTCTGCCTTTATTCAAACCCGCAATAAACACACAGTTAACCAAGAAGTCTATTTAGTAAATAATAGCTGTTATTAATACTAATGGCACCTACATTTGCATATTGCCGGGGAAATTATTTACTTACTAAGGCCTGGGGTGCTGTTGGAAGGCAAATGAAGGTCAGTCAGAGATTAAACTTGCTTCAGGTCTTGCTTAGCTTAGGTAACCCAGCAACTGCCTGGCTCCAGCTCCAAAGGCTTCTGTGCAGGTATTCCATGAGGGCAACCTACACCTCAGCCAGGTGATTACAACCAAAAAACTTTTGGAACAAGAGAAGCAGGATGCTTCTAAATCTCCTGATCTCTTCTCCCACCAGCCCTGATGCACAACAGAGCTTTTATCCAAAGCCCAGGCACCCCATGGAGTCATACAACCAGGATGTGGGGGGAAATTCCCCCCTTTGCAACATCACCCTTCAGAGGCCAAACTCACGCCCTGAAAATATATCAACTTAATCCCCTCCCTTCAGAATTCTTTTTCAGGACAAGAAGACACAGTATTAAACTGCACCAGGGGAAGTTTAGGCTGGACATTAGGAAAAAATTCTTCACGGAAGGAGTGATTGGTCATTGGAATGGGCTGCCCAGGGAGGTGGTGGAGTCACTGTCCCTGGACATGTTTAAAAAAAGACTGGATGTGGCACTCAGTGCCATGGTGTAGTTGATAAGGCGGTGCTAGGTCATAGGTTGGACTCGATGATCTCAAAGGTCTTTTCCAACAAAAACTTTTTGAAAACTGCACCTTGGGATCTTGCATAACATCTGAGTGAAAATAAAGGAGAAGCAGAAAATAAAGAGATCATCAAAATAGGATCTCCAGGTGCAGGTAAGAGGTAAGAAAGGCATATTGTGTAACAGGATAATAAAAAGAATTTATTCCTGGCATTTTAACGGTAGAAAACAAAGCACTTCACAACATTATAAACGTTATAATCTGTTTACAGAAGAGAGACTGAGGCACAGCAAAGAATTTATTCAAAATCCTACAAACAAGTAAAAGCATCAAGACTTGCACCAACCTCCCCCCAGCAGCTTCAGTGTTCCATGCCCAACCCTGCACCATCCAAGGACATCAAATAGCTGAGAGGTGACTATGAAAATTGAAACACTGGGAATGAAGAGGCATAAAAGGGAGATTTGTATTGTTCAGTTACCCTGCATGACTTTCAGTTCCACCAGATTTAAATAACTGCAGAACATACATCTTCATCAGACCTATTCAGAATGGGATGAATCAAGTCTAAGAAGAGCCTTTTTTTTCTGCCCTTCTTTTCAGTGCAAGTTACCTGAGCAGTCACACTGACACTGAAAGTGTTGGAACTTCACTGGGAGAGTTTTGTGCCAAACCTCTGTGTTTTCTCCTGTGCAATAATTATACCAAGACAATGACTACACCTCTCAAAGTCATCCCTATTGAGACAGACAACTGGGCAAGTATTTGTCCAAACTCTCTTAGATGCTCATATTAAATCAAATACTTTTCATGTGAAAAATTTCATTGCTATAGATTAAAAAAAAGAAAAATCTCTTTTTTCTGGTTTATATCAACCAAGTTCACTTTTTGAAACAAAGCGTTGCAAACAGACACTTTTCAGCCAAACCTTACAAAAGTTCATATTTGGCCAAGAACAGCCTACTCTCGGTTCTCTGAGAAGTTAGAAGGGTTTGGACATATGGATTGTTTTTAAAAATAAAAACATCAGCAGCCCAAATTCAGGTAAGTGCCACATGCTGTCACCCCACAGCAATGTTCTGGGAAGGAAAGTGGGACACGGACGGGCTGGAGGTGGCCCTCACTGCAGGTCCCCACATCTAGGCAGGACACGCAGGTGTCCGAGGTCCAGAGAATGTCCTTGGCCACAAAGAAACTTCACCAACTTCTCCACAGGCAACAACCTGTCCTTCAGTGTCTCTTTTCAGTGCAGCAACGTGGACATTTGAAAAATACAATAAAAATATATGTATATACACACAAGACCCTCAAGTAGTAGAAGTTCTTTGCTTTGTTGTGCAAACACAAAGTTATGTGGGGCAATGCAAGCTTCCACCTCCCCAAAACACCAGTCACCCAGAGCACCCCGGGCACGTCCGTGTCCCGCCAGCCAGTGCCACCAGGAGTCAGAAACAATGACACCCTCACAAACAAGTGACTCATCTCCTGGGCATCACTGAGCTTCAGTTGCTCCAACATCAGCAGCACAGTGTGCCAGAATATGTGAACTGGCTTGATACAAAGATGATTTCAAGTCATTTCTGAACCATCCAAGGCTGCTTTCACGCCTAGAAACACAGAGGAAGCTCCATAAAGTATCGCTTTACTTTTTCCTTGGGATCATGTTGATTAAACTGTTTAAGCCCACTGAAGGAAAAAGCTGTTCACACACATGGTTCCAGCTGTAGCAAATGCTGGGTGATTGTTTCACTGGGGCAGTGAGGCCATCTGGATGCTGAAGATGTGGTCCAGGCTGACCCAAATTTGGCAGCACAGCCAGCTGCCACAGACCTGTCCCAGCTCAGCCTCCTCGAAACACTGGCAGCATCCCCACGATTTTGTCAGGTCCAGATCTGGGCTGATCGTTCTGGGACACCCTTCCTCTATCACACAAACTTTATGCCAGGGGTTTTTTTACAATTTGTAGAAAAAAATCCTTAGTGGAATTGCAGGAATTCGAGGCTACAAATATAATTTGAGCAAAGCTCAGTGGGAAGCAAACCTGGATGCAGCTTTATGGCCAAAACAACAGCAGCTTTTGCTGTAGAGCAACTATTGAGCCCAGAAAGAGTTAAACACATCTAAGCTTCCTCACTGCTCCAAACCTGTAAAGTAATAAATAAGAGACTTTTCTAAGCTGAGGCATCTCCTATTATCAGCCTGGAGGGACTTTTTATCCATGAGTTAAGCCATAAGAAGACATGCTTATGTAACAGAACAGTTTACAGGGCACCAAAGAGCTCCAGGCACTGCTTTAATGCCTCATAAACTTCCAGGCTATGGAGCACTAGTATTTACACTCCCCCTTCATTACCTCCAAGATTTTAGCACAGCACCATTGCATTTTATTTTTAAAAAATCAAAATCTAATTTCATGCCATGCTGGCATGTGACTTCATTGCTTTGTCCAAATTAAAAAGAAATTAAGTGTCATGTTCCTGTTCACTGGCTTTGTCACCTATATGAAGTTTCTTTAGTTAAATAAGGGCTGAAAACAACAGCAATCCAGCACCTGCTGCAGGGCCAACCATGCAGCCACATGATGTGCCCTCACTGCCCTGGGATGTTCTGTCGTTTCATTGAGTCAGACAGGCAGAAAGCACAAGGCAGCACCTCGGGCTGACACAACCTGCAGCTCCTCCTGGGCAAACTGCTCCTGGCTGCTGGTACATCCCTGCTGGCTCCCACGGCGTCTCCCAAAACACCTCACAAAGTCTCTTTTTTGTCAAGATGGACTGAATTTGGAAACAATGTGCTTTCAAAGAATGTTTTGGTTATGAAATGTACCCTAGTAAACTGACTTATGTAATTAGGGCTTCTGTAGGTGCATAACTGGCCAAGAACTGTGGTTTTAGCATCAACGTGTTCATTAGGGTATTTGGTCTCTGCAACAGCTCAGTCTTTGACCTCTCTCCACCCAGTTTTCTCTGTACATCCCTCAACTCTCATGCTATGCAGAGATATAGCAAAATAACAGAGATCTGGAGCCTTTGTCTTGATCATTATCCAGCAAGGGAAGAGCAAGGGGCACCTGCTCTGCCTCACACTTCCCCTTGTCCTCGGCTGCCCAAGGACCAGGTTCAGCAGCATCCATGTGGCAGCAAGCCCAGACCAGCTCTGTGTTTACAAACCCACATCAGTCATTTGGGGAAGGATCTCCAAGGCCTAAATGTCATGATGAGAAATTATTTGGTATTCAACCAAAACCAAAACAAATCGGTCTCACTCAAGCCAGGACACCTCACCCTTGAATTCCCTCCAGGCAAGATCAGCAGCAGATAACACAGTGTCAGGCTTTATAAATGTCACATAACAGGGCCTAAACTGCTTCTGCCTTCACTGATTAGAAGGGACAAGAGCCTGTTGTGCTCATCTGCCTTGGCCTCCCGTGTTACACAAGCCAGGCAGCTCACCAGGAGTCACTCCAGGTGGAAACTCTCAGGAATTCTCTTTGCTACTCCAAAAAGCACATTTTTCCAAGTTGCTTACCTTTGGAAAAGATTGTTTTATTCATACCAGTTAAGCATTCTTTTATGCATCCCTCTGGAGAGTTTCAAAGACCAGCATTTTATGCTGATGGGAGAGAGGAGAAAGAGTCAGGATTTTTAATCATGTCTTGGCTAAAGGGCACAAAAAATGAGCTACTAAAACACCTGCGGCTTTAGGGTATTCCTCTGCAGCTGGAAGACAGAGAGTTGTAATTGGAATGGTAGAACTGATAAGGAAACCTGCAGGAAGAGATCAGGAACAAGTCAGGGTGGACCTCCATCATGAGATGGGACAATCCACTTCTGGACACTGGGGAAGAACCCAGGAAAAAAAAAGCAACTAAAAAACCCAACCAAAGCCAAACAGGTTCTTCTCCTTAGTTCTGAGCAATGGGACAAGAGGAACAGGCAGAAACTGATGCCCAGGAAGTTCCTGAACCTGAGGAAGAACTTCTTCCCTGTGCAGTGACCGAGCACTGAGCAGAGTGCCCAGAGAGGGTGTGGAGAGGGTGAATTGGGTGACCTCAGTGGTCCCTTCCAACCTTACCCACCCTGTGAAATCCTTTCTGCTGCTCTTGAGGTGTTCTCCTGCTGACCTGCAGGCTCCTCTTGTTGACACTGGCATCAAACTAGTAGGAGTGGGATGGATTAAGGGTCCCCTTCCCTGGAAGCTTTAGATTAAAGCCCTCTTAGTATGTTAAAAAGAAAATAAAAATGTGGGGTGTGTTTTTAAATGAAAACCACAAAGAAATTCTGCAGGGTATTTTTTTCAGAAACCAATCAAAATTACATTTTTTATAAATGAACATGACTCATTCAGGCGTCTTTGTTGAAGTGGTGAATTTCTTTCCAGTAATTTAATAGCTGAAAGAGTTTATCAGGAAAAAACAAACCACCATCATTGATATTCACACAGAGACACCAGAGAGATTTTACAAAATCTACTTGCATTTGACATTTCTCCCAGCTCCAAACAGTGAGTGCGCATTCCGTGGGACTGTTTGTTCCTGGAAAATGCAGCCCCAGCTCAACTTCATATATCAGTTTGTCTAGAACAAACATTTTGTACTTACAAACAACATCTTAATTGACTAAATGAAAAAAGCAGAACATTCGCTCCACATAACTAATGGGGATATATTTTCTTCCTCTCCTGCCACATTGCCAAGCATATACATCAGGATAAGAAAAAATACTTGAGCATATCAATAAATCTCATGTGCCAAAACTCTGACAAGTAGTTGCAGTTTTCATGCCTGGATCTCTGCACAGGTACCAATGAAAACTGACGTTTTTCTGGTGTGAAGAAGAGAATACGTGTCCAGACAGACACATGCTGTGAATGAGAACACTGCCACTTGACTCATGGGACTCTCCAAACTGAGTTACGATTTAATGTATATTTTTAACTTCCTGCATACTCCTTCACCCCTTTTTTGTCATGCAAACCACAGCAGGAAGCCAATTTCTGTATCAATACTCCAAATCTCTTTAATGTCCTAGGTGAGTCTATGAAAATTTTCTTAAATTCAAAATTTGTCAGAGACTGTGAATGAGTTTCCAATGATGAAAGTGAAATCATTGCTTCTCTCACCATACCAGAATTTGTAAGTAGCTCTTATTTACTCACATCTCCCAGCAGAAGTCAAGGATGTATGAATTAGGTTTTTTTAGGAACTAACAGAAGATACAGAGCATCAGTATTAAGCAACAAAATTAATTAAAGTTCAACAGCCTGGAAATTAATTTTAGATTTCTGGTACAAAAATGTTAATTCCCAAAATGCCATTCTCAGTCCTGACCTGGCTTCTTTACACTGAAATGATCAAGGGTGGAAGAACATGTGCACTTTAAAAGTGAAAATTAGCGCAGAAGAGAAGTCCCAAGCAGTCAGGAGCATGAACCACATGGTCCTGCTCAAAAGGAGGTCTGACAATGGGAGTCACCTCATCCTGCAGGATAATCACACAGCTGAGCCCCGTAGTCAGTTAAAACTCATGCAACCGAGAGGCCCCTCAATTTCAGTTTAAAATGCAAAAAGAGCTTTTCATGTCTGAGTTACATAACCATTTTGTTTTCAAACACAAAACTATGTTGAAATAAGGCTCCCCTGTGTGGACGTGTTTTCTGTCCCTTGCCTGGCATTTTCAGCAGACCTTGCGATGCTCCATCAGGCTGGGACTGGTCAAGAAGAGCTCTCCAGCAAAGCCATGCAAGTCTTCTCCATCACCACCTCCTGTTTGCCTCTCCCTGACCTGTGCAAGACACTGGCTGAGACACAAAATTATTCCCAGAGTTCCCAATTCCAAGGGCAGCACCACTGAGGGAAGTGACCGTGGGACAATTCCACCCCCTGTCAGAACAACTGGAGGTGGTTCTGTTAAACCAGACAGGGACCAGGCCATACAGAACCTCCTCTCTTCTTCCTGACACCTTGCACATTGTTTTCATCTTTGCCACAATCACAGTTCCCAGATTAATTAAGACTGATGGAACCCTCTTTTTCCCGACAGTCTCATCTCACTTTTTTACATACATAAAGCACTCTCCAACCACTTTCTCCCCCTCTCTGCTATGTCAAACGTTCATATAATTTATTAATCCGTTCAAAGTACAGTCTCCAAGAGCCTATTCTTGTGTTTATGTTGAAACGCCAAAGCTGCCAAATCCACAGAGGACTGCAGTGTCCAAACTAGCAGTTATTTTGGCACTGTGCAGAGCTACATGTGATGTATCCAGCACCACAGCAAAAGCTCCAGCAGCTTTTTCTGATCTTTTTCGAATGGAACAGGAGGTATTTTTCTTAAGTGCAAAGCATTTAATATTGTAACAGCCGCTAAACTCATTAAGCCAGCCCAGACTGTGATCACATCATTATCATAATTCCATTTAAAGCACTTGCCTCTTTTAAGAGGACCCACACAACACAATCATTACAAGGTTTTTCTGGCAGTTAGCATCCTTGTTTGTTGTGAGGGTGAGAAGTGAATTGAAGCTTCCTCATTTTTCTTTGAATAAGATCTCAGTTAGGAAATAAATGACTTATTGATGTCACCACAATATTTCAATGTCCCAATTTTTTTCACGGAAGACCACAGAAACATCACCGGACTTCAAAAGCTGAGCAAATGGAGCTCTTTTCTTGTGAGCCAGAACCAATGTGAACTTTACTAATCATCTCTGTCCTCTTTAGAATAAAATTCTAATGTTTCTTATAACCTGTGGGTGTTGCACAAATGCAGGAAGAGAATGCTCACACGGTTCTTATAGAATGCAAATGCAGCACCTGAGAATTTCTCATCACATCTCACAAACCTGCATGCCTGCTGGAAGGCAGAATATTCCCTAAAGAGCAGCATGGAGAGGAAATCTATTGTGAAAATCCCATTATCTAGCCCTGAGTGGAAGTGCCAGGAGCCACCCAAAACTGCTGCTGCCCACCCCGCACCTGCAGGGAAGAAATTGCTGTGCAGGTGATTAGAGAGAGATCTTTTCTGACAGTCTGACAGGAGGGTAAAGCCACCCAGATGTAAAAATGCCTCTCAGAGAAAAGGCTGCTAGTCAGATATCCAGTATCAGCTGGAATGAACCTCACATTCATTTCTGAGCTAAAAAGACACTAAGTGGTACTTTTTCTAGGATGGACTGTGTGCTGTCACATTTTAAAGCTGCCACATGAAGGATACAGATGGATAACTCCACGTCAATGGGGAAAGTGGTTTTCCACAAAACCCTACCTTGCCCAACCGTTCACGGTTTCCTGCAGTTCATCAAGTGAAACTACAAGGCAGAGGTTTGAAACAAAGCATGTGGAAATACTTTCTACCCACAGCTGTGTAATTAAACTGGGGAAGGGTCTGCCCTGGCATGAGGTGGCCAAAAGTCAGGAAGGAGCCAAGACTACCCGTGCCCACATCTGCCCCTCTCTGATGATCGCTGCTTGCAGTGATTTTTTCTCTTACTCTTGATGGATACAAGAATAGCAGTATCAGTTTGCTGTGATTCCTCAAGATCCTACAGCAGCATATCTGGATACAGCATGAACTTTAATAAAAGATCTCCCAATTTTCAATCGTCTTGATTTGCTTCACACTAGTGATTCTTCTTCCCTCTCACACAAGAGTGAGGGCAAGAACTGAAGGCTGCAGCTAGAGATAACATGGCTCAAATCAGCTCACACCAGTGATGGAGGAGAAGCTGATGCTGTCCCGTGCATTGCTGTAATGCACATCCTTTCAGCTGTAGGAAAGCACATGGACAGAGAGTTTAGAATGTCACCAGGAGCTAGAACAAGTCTTAATCACATGTACATGGTAACATTTCTCTGATTTCAGATTGCTGAAGCAGGATGACACAGGAGATCCAAAAAGTAGCATGGGAAGAAATGCAATTATTGAGCTGGAGGGGCACTGGGGAGCAGCATGAGTGAAGGGCTAAGGAAGAAATTCAGTCCCAAAATCAGGAAACTGAGTGAAAAAAAAAAAAGACTAAGCAAAAAAAACCCCAAACAAACTGTACTCTTAGAGTAAACAAGTATTTCAAATGTTGCTAAAAGTTATAAATCACAGAATGGTGTGGGTTGGAAGGGACACCTTCCACTAGACCAGGTTGCTCCAAGTTCTGTCCAACCTGGCCTTGGACACTTCCACAGGTGGGAATCTCCTTTTGCAAAGGACCTGCAGCTCCTCTATCAGGGTCCTCTTTACTCCACACCAGAGAATCCAAAGGCAAGTGAGTCCCCACCTTTTGTGCATTCTGCTGCAGCAAATTCCTCCTGAAGTTTTCCCACAGCAGGGGGAATTCCTAACACCTCCAACCTTTGTAGATACCTGCAAGACTAGTAAAATCCTGGACTCACACCTGTTTTTCCTCCTCCACACCTATAATTGGGTTTTCCTCAACTGCTGTATATATGTACAAACCTTGCATTTCTGAAATCTTTGCTTGCTTTCGCTGAAATTGGCCAAGGCACTCAAAAGTAACTGAGGGACCTGTCAGAAAGGCTGATATGTGCACAGCAAATGATCATAAGGGGTTAATCTTCTTAAAGGCTAAAATGTACAATTTTTACGGCCATTGTGAGAATGTGTTATTTCAAGGAGGCAATTCACAACTAATGGTCAGAACACTTTGATATTGTACATTCTGGTTCTTTTCCTTCTGGGCTGCAAGTCTGGATAGCTTCAGACAGAGAAAGTGAAAAGTGTGGTAACAACTCATCTGTCCTGGGTGTGCTGCTTCCTGCCCGTGCCAGCAGCTGGGAGCATCTGCTGCCAGAGGAAATTCTTTTATAATTTCTAATTTATTTATTTTAAATTTTTTTATGAATCAGAATCTCTAAGCTCCTTCCAGAATACACAAATTTCTATTTCGCAACACTTCTCACTGAAAAGTCTTCCCCCATCCATCCATTCCAGCTGTAAATTTAAGGTTGCATTTAGTTAGAGTGGGCCTGTCAGCGATGAAACGCAGGCTGTGCTGGATCATCTGCAAACTTAAAAGAACAACAACAACAAAAAAATTTGTTGGTACCTCTCCATGCCCTCTGCTAAGATATTTTTATACTAAAACATCATAAGAACAAAAATTACACTGAAAGCAACTCAGGCACCAGGGAAACGTGGGAGTTTGCTGCCTCATTATGACTAAATGAACATTTATATAGCAACTGTGATATTCATCAGTGTCAGTAGCAACAGGGGGCGTTAAGGGGAATCACGACTTGCTGCAAAACAAAGGATGTCTTAGATGAGGAACTTGCAGAGGGATTGCACTTTACAGCTGCATTCTCACACCTCGGTGCTCCTGCTCGGGTGTGTCCTACCCTAACCCAGGCTCATGAGTCTTTGCACAGAGCCTGCACTGAAGTTTTCCAGGGGAAAAGCACTGACACCACAACGGCACACAGAGAATCTGGGGTTTCTGCACAAAGGGATAGAGAACCTTCCCTCCTGCTCTGGAGTGAATTTTAATGCAGGAGCCAGGTAACTCCTGCTGGCTCCCTGCAAGATCCTTCCAGAATGGATTAATTTTTAAAAGATGCTTTGCTCCCTGAACAGTAGTCCAAAACTAGAGAAAGAGAGAAAAGCAGATGAATTTAAAGTAAGAGAACCTGTTCTCTGCAGGAACAGAAGGAGGAGGGAAGAGTTCTGCAGTGGATAAAGACCACCACAGTGTGCTCAGGAGTGAAAAGCAAAGCTGCCCCGATGGCAGATTCCATGGGCTCTGTGCACAGATCTCAAAGCACTCAGAAAAGCAGACTTTCAGCAAAATATATACTTATTGCCTTTGGTATTTATAAGTCCTTTCTCTGGTCAGACAGGGAATTTTGTCTTAATGGTATCCCATCAAAATACAATCTAGATGCTCACTAAGTGACAATCTAATGATGAGCAAAGGCAAACAGCAGGCTCTCACCATTAGCTATTGCTGACAATCCTCATGATTTGCCTTACATTTTTTAGGACCAATCTGAAATGGCTATTTTAACAAGGATTTTTTAAATGTCAGTGCTGCACATTTTTCTGACAAAATTTGCTCTTTAAATTGGAACTAGCAAAAAATACAGACTTTCAAACTTAGTCAACTTCTGCTGCTTCTCCTGAACTGGCAGCAGATTAAAATACTGGGTTTTGGGGTTTTTTTTAATTTTTCCAAGGAGAGTTTACTTTTGAAATTTTGCTCTCAATATCATGATTTCTTGATAGCGATAAAGACATTTCATCACTCAAAAATGATATTGTCCCAACTAATTCCTCAGAAAAATTCCCATGGAAAGCTCAGGTGGAAATCTGTGTTCCTGCAAAAATACTTATATTTTTCTGAGGAAACGTTTCCTCACAGAAAACAGATGCTTCCGTGAATTTTCAAAACTGTTTTCAACTCCTTCAAATTTGCCATCTAGAAACAGGAATGCAAAAATCTCTAGACAGTTAGGGGTTTTTTTACATTTGGGCATTGATGCACACAGACAAGCAGCAGCATATACCAAACATCCTTTCCTTATTGATCCTTCACTGTATTAAAAGCTGCTACACAGCAAAAAGACCAATCCAGGCAAGTCTGAACTGTGAATTGAAAATAAACTAAATAAGATTTCTCATGAGAACCAAACTGTTAAATCTGCTCCTCCACTTAATAAAAATCAGATTAAAAACAATGTTGTTGCAGAATAATTTCTGTCTTCATTCACGCTTTATCTGATCAGGAGAGAAAATTTAACGCATTTCCCAAGAATCTCGCTGCCTGGCATGGGAATACAAGAAGTCATTTTGACTCAGCTTTTAAAAAAGAACATATCCATCAAAAACAGTCCATTAGGTTAGAGAGAGAATTGGAATTAAGAGATTATCAGTGTATTGATGTATTATGCTCGTAATGCTTGTAGTATTCCCTCTACAAACAGCAGTACTTTAAACAAACAGTGAGGATTACATGTGTCTTTGCAGTTATTCCTACAGGGAATTTCATGCTGCAGCACATCCTAATGAAGGACTGGAGAGCACAAACCACCCTGAACTCCAGGAAGGGCCGCCTTGCCCCAAGCTCACCTTCTGCCCTCAGCAGGCAGACCTGGCCCAATCCAGTCTGACTTTTAGTTCTTGGCCTCCTCTGCACCAGAAAAGCTTTCCCACTGCTGCTCTAAATCCACAGCAATCTCTCTTCCTGCACAGCCAGCACATGGCAGTAAGTGATGGCTTATTCCAGGGTGCCAAGTAAAATCCCTCAGGCTCACAAAATTATTTTTGCCACTGCAGGAAACATTTGTTTGGCTGGTCCCAACATCCTCTGCTCTTCCAACTCCCAGCCACACTTACACACCCACCAACTTCACTCCTAGTAAAGTCAGTGTGCTCCTGCCATGACTTCTATATCCCCTCTCAAGGTTTCCTACCAGAGCAACCCCACCAACCTCAGCATATCCATCCTGAATCCCATTTTTGCAGCAGCAGTAGATGTGCTGCTGACAGGGACCTTTCTCTGGCAGGTTCTCTCATTACTCCACAGTCATAAAAGGAGAAGTAGGTACAATGAGAAATTAAGCAATTCTTTATTGCTTTTACCAATTACTGTGAAAACTGCTAGAGGGAAAAGATTAAAAATAAGAATTCCCATTCCATCACAACACAGCCTCCTCCCCTCTACAAAATCCCCACTTTGATGATTATGTAACATCTCGACCCTGATGTCCAGAAATATAACACCTAACATCCACTTCCAAAATAGCTGTTTAAATTCCAAGCACAGCAGACACACAGTTGCACACAGATAAAAAGGACAGAGCATTAAGAAAAAAAAAACCTTTAAGCAAATGTATGACTATGACACTCTCAACTGCATCAGTGGTGGTGACCAGGAAGGGTACCAGCTCATCTGGCTGCGTGCAACAATAGTGCAGAGCTCTCTGCAGGCCTTCAAAATAATTAACATGGGCTTTTATCCACAAAAATTTGCATTGTATTTCCTTTAAAAAAATCCTAAGAACGTATAACCTAAAATGGATCACATTTGTCAGCAACTGCCACATCTTTTGCTGACAGGAAAAAATATAATCAGTGCTAACATTTCGTATTTGAAACACAGCTTCTCTTGTCATCACAGTTGGAGTCACCAGCACAGAGTATCAGCCTGTAGTTGCCTGCTGCTGCAAACACGTGGCCTTGTTCCAAGTCCACAACTTGTCTACCAACATGTGAAATGTCATAAACTTCTATTTCAATTAAATAAATAGTTCAGATTCTCTGCTTTCAAGAGCAATGTGATAACGTTCACTGACTGAAGCTCTTAGTTTTATCACAGTGAATGGTAAAGTAAGATCCCAAATGGTGATGCTACAAATTGCATTTTATTGCTCCCTTTTTACTATGACAGATAGAACATGAAGAAATTTGGGCTCCTGTCACTGCTGTCACTGATACAATAATACTGCAGGTTCTGTGTTTTAATTGCAATGGAGAAAGTGCCCTAAATTAATCAGCTTGATAGAACTAACTAGGAGCAATGGCTGCCAGCAGCTTGTCCCTGCACTTATCAGGAATCAACACCATTTCTCCATATGACAAGCTCACAGTGCTAAAGATTAATTTTTAAAACAATTGGCTAAATGAGTAGAAATTATATGTTATCACCACCACCCCAAAGGCCTGATAGCTCAAAGCCTGGTCTAATTAGCACAGAGAGCAGGGGGAAGGCTGGGGTGGGCAGAATCCTGGTGAACAGAAAAGAGGGACCAGGTTTCTGCAGTTGATGCTCAGGTTGCTTTTATACTTCCAGATATTATCTGCTGCATTTTCCATGATACTCAGGTGCCTCTGAGAGGAGAAATGGTCAGGAGCAGCTTTCACTCACCAGTGGATGCTGTTTGTTGAGCTGTATCAGCTGGGAATCACAGGACGCTTTGGGCGGGAAGGGACGTTAGAGCCCGTCATTCCCACCCCCTGCCATGGGCAGGGACACCTTCCACTATCCCAGGGTGCTCCAAGCCCTGTCCAACCTGGCCTTGAGCGCTTCCAGAGATGGGGCAGCCACAGCTTCTCTGGGCAACCTGTGCCAGGGAAGAATTTCTTCCCAATATCCCCTCCAACCCTGCCCTCTGTCAGTGTGGAGCCATTTGCTCTTGTCCCATCACCACATCCTTCCTCTGCTGTCCTCTCTCCAGCATCACCAGCACAGTGCCAGACAGCAGGGCAACATCTGGCTTGAGATCTACCTTAAATTT
This sequence comes from Atrichornis clamosus, assembly GCA_013400975.1. Taxonomy (NCBI): domain Eukaryota; kingdom Metazoa; phylum Chordata; class Aves; order Passeriformes; family Menuridae; genus Atrichornis; species Atrichornis clamosus. Next base: position 120,042 of record WBMZ01001169.1, read on the forward strand.
TGGCAGAACCCTCATAGGCTGAAATTATAAGTGGGTTTGCATGAAGCTTTTTGCACCACCGAGAAGTTGGAAGTTTGTAGTCAGCCCCCCAGGAAAGCTTTCTGCTGTGCTAAAGCAGATATTTCCCTATCGGTGCTTCTAGGAGGCTTTTCTTGCTTTTAAATTTCAGGATGGAAACAAGATCTGTACAAAAGCTCTTAGGCTCTGGTTTTGTACATCACACAACACTTGTCAGTCCTTCGTTGCGGTGACAAGGTCTCCAAATTGCACGGTGGGGCAGGGACAGCAGGTTAAAGACAGGCTCTCCAGGCTCTAGTCTGGCCTTTGGTGACATGGCCCTGGAGAAAATCTCCTGTTTTCTATCTCTCAGTATTGTTTTCTGCAAAACAAATAACGTCACTGCAGAAGAAGAAATACTTGTGCTCATATATCAAAAGGCAGCACATTGAGATGAGGCACTTCTCACACTGCCCTGCAACCCCCAACACCTCTGTGCCTACAGCTGCTTGGAAACATCACTCCAGCAACCCCGAAAGCATAAGAAAAGCACTAGTTAATGTTCTTTCTAATGGTCTGTACAGATTTGGAAAGATCTGAAAGGTCGAGCTTTTTAATCAGAATATACTCAGGAGAGCTGGGAGCAAAAGAGGTAGGATAGGAATATTCCTTCAAACACCAAGTAAATGAAGATATTCTTCCCCCTTTTTTCTTTCCCCTGGAGATCTCTCCTTAAGAGTTTGAGCAGTTAAAGAGGTAAACATTTTGTCCTCAAAGGAGGTTGAAGTGATAGTTAATCAGTAAAATGCTTTACTGTTCATTGATTCTATCTATTGATTTTCAAAAGTTAAAATCCATTTCACTGGAAACTTATCTGCAGGCTTATTAAAACCACTTTCTGCCTCAGCTGAAGCTGCCAGAGACCAGCCATCATGCCTGAGGAGCAACACAGACAATGCTTTTTTACATACATTGAATAATGCAGTTATTTCATAATCAGCTGCACTGTGTTGGTTTATTCACCTGTTCTGCTGTTGAAAAATGCTGTGGACACAGCACTCAAGTGTCATTTCATGTGCTGCCACCCAATCAGCTCCAGAATCATTTCCCATCTTCCGCAAGGTCCCAGCAGCTCTGCCATCAAGGTCATGCTGGGGTTGGACACAGCACGGAGCAGAGCTGCACTGCCGTGGGAACACCCTGGGAGCTGTCCCTGAGCCCTGCGTCACTTAAATACATCACTGCTGTCCAGCAGGGCCTCTGAGGAAAAACAGCAGGAGCAAAAGAAAAAGCAGTCACCCCCGCATTCACAGCAGTGTTGTAAGGAGACAGTGATGTGAGAGACCAAGAGACCCTTGGAATGTGAGACAGGATTTTGTGCTCCAGAAGGGGTGGCGGTTGTTGCAGGAGGAATAGGAAAACACGGAGAGAGCTGGAGGAAGCAAGCTACATCCAAGAGAGGGAGTGTCTCCTTAGCACTTATGGCCATCATTTCTTTGGCTTTCTAATCCTTCTCTCCCAAATATATTTTGACTTTTACTGGGTTGTCTGGCTCTTGCTAATAGACCCCTTGTAGGAGACTCCCACAGGCCTTGTTGGAGAGACCTATGGGAGTTAACAGCCTGGTTTAATACCTGGGAGGTAATTCCCAAATGCCCTTCCAGGATAGGGAGGTTAACGACTCCTAATCCTGTGTTAAAATAACATCTCCTCTCAGCTCATATTGGGTTTGGTCTTCAGTATGGACTCCAAAAGAGGTGAGACTCTGCATCCCTCAACAACACATCTCCCTCTCCTGTCTTCCACACAAAACAACCAAAAGCAATTTCAAAACAGTATTTTTTAAATTATTATTTTCTTCCAAAACAAAATTCTTTCTCAAAGCATTTTGAGTGTCAAAGAACATCACACTCTGACAGGCTGGTTCCAGAGGTTTTTTCCATGGGTTTTTCATGCCCATTTGCTCTGGAAACCTGCAATGGAGTGATTGGTTTCCTGAGACCTGAGGTCTTAAATTCTCCAATTCAGAGCACCACAGAACAGCATTATCTAAAAACAAGCAACTACAAACTACAGCTTTGCTGTTTAGGGGCAGTTAACCCTTAGCAAGGTTTTACCTAGTGTCCACTGTTCTTTTACTGCATTAATTTAAAAAAAAATTGAAAATGCCCACGTTTTGAGGTTTAAACACTAAAATTTCTAGGATTCAGAAGGTCACAGTGAGGCTTTAGCACATGAAGCTTTCGTACTCTAGCTAAAATAATATTGTAATTAATTAAGTTTATTTAAAATTAAGAATTTAACTGGTTATCTCAAATTGCTTTGCTCCATAAAATCATTATTACACCAATGAAATATTTATATACCGAAGCTTCCAGGCAGTGGTTGACTTTTTTAGTACCCAGACATTTTTCCATCAGAAAGATGTGGTTTTAGTAAAATAAATATTTTTATATGGAAAATACCAATTGAAAGAATACTAAAACTATTTTTTTAATAAATTAACCTTCATGGAAAACTGAATGGGCTTCTGTTTTTAATCTGAGAACCTAAGCACTCCCTTGGGGAAAGGGGAAGAAACTCAAAGGGCAAAAGGAAACAAAATCCAGAGAAGGAAAATGGAAAACTCAAGACTTGCACTGCCAAAGCGGCACTGGAAATTCATAGCAAGAATGCTTTTGTTTAGGAAGTGCTCTGTGAAGCACAGAAGGGGGAAGAAGTTGGCCCAAGTTTTCCAGTATGTCAGAGGATCAGATCCTGGTAGGTTCCCCTTCATTGGCAAGAGCTGCCAGGAGGAACCAGCTCAGGACAGCGAAGGCCGGAGCCAAAAGGGGCTTCTCTTAGTGCAGGACAGTTCCACACCCAAACCTGCAGTCACAGACTCCGTCCCAGTGGCACCACACACAACCCCCCAGCCGTAAACACCCTTCACTTGTGCAAGCCGGGAAAGTAACTTCAAGGTGGTTCAAACCCCAAAATGAAAAGTGCAGACACCTCCTCTGGTCCACAGACTCCTTAGTGCTCAGGGACAGCAATACAGGCAATATTCAGACCTGGGCTGCAATTTCTCCTTACTCCTTTCTCTGAGGGTTCATTTGTGCTGGATATCATCACTGCACTTGGTTAATGAGGAGCCAAGCCTTTGGCTCCACTCTGGGCTGCATTGCTAAGATTGTTGATGGGTCTGCTTCCAAGTATGAGGCACCTTGAAAAGCACCAGAACACAAAACATCTCCATGAGCTGCTGCTGTTCATCACCTCTCACGGGCTCCAGAATGTACTGGCTCAGTCAGCCAGAGAGGGTGTTACAAGCAACAACCTTTTCCTTTCAGCTCTGACATCTTTGTGGCATCTGCAGCCCAAGCTCAGCCCTCCCTCATCCCTAGAACAAGACTGTAAGAGGAACAAGACAGATGTGTTCTTAAATACACCTTAACTAATATTAAAATTCCACCTTGTGAGGTCAAAATTACTCCCAGTGAGAATAAACCAGCCATATTGTCTTAATTTGCCAGCCAGGCAATGAGACACAATTCTTGTTTGTACACAGCAAATCAATAGAAGCAGTTGAGCACAACTGTTAACTATGATTACTCTTCCCAAACCACACCAATTTCTACATGATGATGATTCAGCCATTCATGGGAGATCACTCATCCCACTGGCAGCGCTGACAATAGCTGTAAATCTTGATACCTCTCCCAGAAATGACTACACTCACAAAAGTGCACACTGAAGGGAAAGGATATCGTATTTTTCTTCCTTTTCTTAGGATTGCTTTCTGGCTTATCCTTTCCAGAATCAAGCTGCAACAAATCCAAGAATTTCTGACAATGCAAGAGCTCATTTTCTAACCCTGCCCTCAGGTTCTTGGTTTCATTACAAGCTCTGTCCTCCTGGTCTTCTCAAGTTTAAAGAATTTGAATGGAGGTGTTTCAATGCACAGCTTTTGGAAGGGAGTGGAAAGGAAGAAAAGAAAACAAAATAAAGAGCTATCTGCTCTACCATTCTGTTTCATTCAGAGATTCTTTGCAACAGAGAATGAATTTAGAGTATCAGTAAGGTTGCATAATCCAGCCACCCACCATCAGGCTGCTTAGCACAAATTTTGCTATATATTTTCCCCTTGCCAAACTGTTCCTGCAGCAGGCCCCTTAATTGGCAGAAACACTGCTGCTATTCTGGCTGTAGAACACATTGAAGGGGAACACTTTGTTCCACTGTGTTGAATTTATTCTCAGCAAACTCTTCCCCCCTCCACTGACACCAGAGCAGCCCCAGTCTTGCTCCTGGCCCATCCATCATCCAACTCCACAGCTCCACTGCACCACCTTTTGTTAGGAGCCTTGAACAAGCATCAGAGTCCTGCTGATGGAACCACCTGCCCTGAAATGACTCACCTCAGTGGGCAGCACAGGACTCGTGTCACATGGAGTGACATCAGCCACATTTGGAGGCTCATCTCCAGCCCAAAATTGGGTTTATTTGCAACTGGGACAGTTGTATCTTTCTTCTGCCTCAGTTCCCTCAATGCGAACTGGACGTGATAAAAATCCCTATGAATGAGGCTGCTGGACAGAATTAATGCAGAGTTTTCTCTACTGTTTTCCTTCCTCTCGGCCCACCAGGCCTGGAGGCTGTTGTAACAACAACTCCAATATTAGGAGTAGGTTTACTTCTTGTTCAAGTTATCATCATCTCCATTGGGACTAAAATACCAGTGGGAGGTGTTTTGAACCCAGACTTCTGCAAAGGGCAGAATCAGGATTGTTGGGGGGTTTTTTTAATGTGTGAGAAGTACCCATTAATCCCACTGATGCTCATTATTCCTTAAAGCTAGAAGGCAAAAACTTAAATGCTTCAGTCCTAGTACCAGGCCTTTGAAATGCCCAGCACAAAATCACAGTCAAGTAGCCTGCTCCCAGACTCAGAGCTCTTCTAGGAGGCCAAAACTTGCATTGAAATGAAAGAAACAGATGTGCATTGCCACAGAAAAATGGAACAACACAAGTCGTAACATTATCAGTGCTTATATGTAACTTTGGCTTAAAATCATTAACCTTTTTATAGCCTGCTTTGTGGCTGAGCACTTTCTATTCCACATAATGTTCTTCTGAATACAAAAACACTCCTGAGTTGAATTGCGCCTAATGAGAGAAGCCTGTGGTAACACTTAACATCATCCATTTATCCTTTGAAAAGAAACAGCATAAGTACATTCCCCATACTCAGAAATTTGCTTCAGCTTTGTTCTGTGTGGTGAACTCAATCCCAGGCCAGCTCCATTAGCTTCAACTTTGGTGGTTTTAGACCAGACTTTGTTGTTCTCTGGGGACTGGTTGAGATTCACGCCCTGCCTGCACTCCTGGGACAGGAATTAGCTCCGGGTTAGGGTCAGCTGGGTTCACAAAGCAACAAGTGATTCAAAGGGGAAAGGCTCCACACCAATTCTCCCGATATAGGCATGCCTTAAAGGGATTAGCAGTGATCCACTGCTGGCAGAAACAATCCAGGCACGTACCAGATTTGTCCTTCCCTCACCCAGCGTTGCTGTCTGGGAGAGACCTGCCTGCTCAACACGTACAAATATCTATTTCTCTCACTGCATCACCACCACATTTTCTGAGCCTTGCAGAGTGCAAGCAGCCAGCCTAAAGAATCCAAGCCAAAAACCTGCTGAGGATGCAGAATTTTGTTTGGCATTTACTGCAGTCAACCATTTTAACACCCCCATCATTTTTACACCTGTATTATTTAGGTGAAGAGAACACTATTGCTGCTCCTGACTCTACCACCTAGACAGGGCTATCTAAATTGAGCTTTTAGTAAAACACCATTTTTTCTTGTTAATATACAGCAAAAAAATCTTGTTCTTAGGAACAACAAATTAGTATTTCTCTGTTGAGAAATAACATGATCAAGAGAGCAAATAAAACCAAACTACCTTTCCTATTCCTAGTTACTAAGAAAAAAAAAAAAAGAGATGCAGTAACTTTCAAGAAAGCAAGATCCATTCTGACAAACAAATATCTTGACTTGAAGAATTAGAATAATTACTAATGCTCTCTTACCTTGTTGATGAAGTCTCAAGTGAACTTCAGACCTAAATTGTCCTGTACATGCAGCACAGCTTGAGCTCAGAGAAGTGCCTCAGGCAAAGAGTCTGAGATAAGTGCTTGAACTCAGTTTCATTACATAGCACTGAAGATAATTTGGGTTGATTGGTTTCTGAATGAAACCAAATGAGCTGATATAATCCATTTAAGGTGTCACCAGCTCCAGAAATTAAAGGTAAAGACCCTGAAAATCAGTGAACCTGAGTCTTAAAAGTGAGGAGGAACAAACTAGGAAGAGTGGGAAGTAAAATTCAAACCATTCTGATGCTGGAACGCTTAAATGATGCAACAAGTAACCAAGAGGAGTTACAGGTACTTTTAAAAGGTAGCAAAGCAAAAAATGTATGTATTTTTAATAAGTTTCAGCTCAGTTTTGGGCTGTATGTGGTTTGGAGACATTTCTAGTGAGAGCAAATACATCAAAGCTTAGTAACTACTGAAACTACCTGAAAGAAGCACTGAAGAAATGTTCATATGCACAACAGAAGCTGCAGGGAAGTCCTTAATTCTGTCACTACTAGACTTTTGACCTGGGAACTCACAGAATTTGTGTAAAATATTTTTGCTACTTTATTTCTTTAACTTAAAAAAAAAAATCTATATAAAAAAATGAGGGAAGAGCAATCGGGCAGATCACAGGGATTCCCATACTGGCTGTGGGCAGGACCCAGCCCCTCTCTCCCAGCCCAGGGAAGCTCTGGCTGATGCCCAGTGAGCCCAGGGTTAAGCACATTCTGGAGGCAGTCAGCAGCTCCCGTCCTCACACGTCTGCCAGCCAAGGGGAATGGGGCAGGCTCCTCTTCAGGTGGTCCTGGAGCTGTTTAAGGACAAGTGCCAACACAGGGATTCTGGAGTCCTGGATGAGCAGCCAGATTCTGGAGGTGAACTTGCCTCTGGAGCCACGGACCCTTTTAGGGAACTGTTGGGGAAGGCACTAATGCTACCCCAGACCTTGTTACCCCACTCCTAATTGCACAGCATTCCAGTTCTTAATTATCTCCTGCATTCCTCCTGCTGGACACCAGAGGAGCATCCAGAGCACGACACTGCAGATGCTCCTGGAGAGTGAGAGTGGGGAAATTCCCGGGTGCTGTCTCAGCCCTAGTCCTGGTCTGTCCTCAGTGCAGGCAGAGCCTTCCTGGAGGGTGTGACAGAGGTGTCTGATGTGGTGGAGCCCAGCATGGGTGGGGAGGTGCAGGAACAGGGATGCACCTCCCACATCACCAGGTATCTTGCCCAGATCCTGCCTGGCCAAAGTGACTCTCTAATCACCCTGGTTTTTCCTGAAGGAAATAGCTGCCAAGGCAAAACACAAGCAAAAAACCAAAATCAAAGTCCCAGCAAGATAAAAATCTGGAAAACACCCCTGCAAGCCAAAACCCAGCTCTCATGGGAAGTATTGAGTGCCCTCAGCAAGTACAGACTCTGCTGCACAAGCCTGTCACTGGAAGGGTGACCAGTGGCTCCTTCATCTCAGTGCCCTGTTGGGTTGCACACTGCAAGCCTTCCCCTTGGCTCAGGTTACAGTAGGCAGCAACCATCATGTTCAGCTCATTTAGCTTGGACTTATCCCCCCAGGTCTGTAACACAACTCTGAACTTGCAGCAGAAACTTATACCAGAGACACAGAGCACAAAAGCCTGCTTCCCTCTGGCAACAGAAACTCTGAATGTTTCTTAAATCAGAAGCGTCAAATGCTCTCAGCTTTATGGGGATTTTGATTCTCTTCCACGGAGTTTCTGAGGCCTGCAGATAAAGTGATGGAAGATATGCTGCCAGAGCCAAACAGCCTCAAACTATACAAAGACAGACAATTTTTTTCCTCAGCCTACCTGGATTAAGCATGAGTAAACCCCTCTACCTCGCAGGGTAAAACTTATTAAATTTCAGCATTTTCTGATGGTTGAAACACAATTCATCCCAGTGTGAACACCTGGAAGCATTAATGTGAACTAATATAAAAGTAGTCAAATACATTACAGTGATTGTCACTTAGTCAGCAGTAGCTGTGCAATATGAATAAAAAAACACATTAAATTTGTTCCAAATAATTGGCACGATTGTTTATATAGGACCAGGATTGCATATTAAAATACACCTGATTATTCCTCATAAGCAATGGGTATTTACTACATTTGTGATAGCTGTATAGATTCAGAATTCATTTTTTAAAATGATTAATTGGTGTTTAATTAGCATGCATTACCATACTAGTTATAAGCAGCCTAGTTGGGAATGCAAATATAATTCTAATAATTACATAACTAGTTATGCTTTCAAGAACCTAATAGATAATGCAGTGCAGACAGCTTCCCTTGGCAGAGAAAACAGCACATAACACAGACAGAGTAACATTTTTTAAATGCCTAAATCCTTTTTTCAAAGTGGACTTTGATCCCAATCAAGAATCCTTAGGCTTTCTAGTGCTTCTGTGCAGAATTTATGTGCCACCGCCATTCTCCAACCCTGCTACACGACACCACAAGCACTTTTGTTCCTGCTGGTTGGCACAAGCCAGGTCACCTAAGATCACCAGACAGCTTAGGGCTGGTTGGTGCCCTACCTCCGGCTGATCCCATGAAGATCCAAGGCGGGATTCCTCACCCAAGCACTCCTGTTAGCACGGTCCAGGTGAGCATGTGCATCCCGCCTGGCTCAAGCACTTCCTTGGTTGTTTGCCACTCTGCTCACCCCTCTCTGGGTCTGTGTGACGGCAGTGGGACAGTAAGGCACGGGATCCCTGCAGCAGGTCCGACTCTGACAGCAAAGAACAAGGGGTTTCACAGCTGACTGGGCTGAACAGAGGAGCTAACACCAGTCAAGATTTGTCACTGACAAGACCATTGTGATAATGTTCAACCTTTTCCCTTCCCTGTCATTGGCAGCTCCTGTTACAGCCACTTTCTGCAATACAGACATAAACCTCCACCCCTAGGAGCTTGTCTGATGAGCCTGAGTGCTGAACAATGAGCTGGAAGCTGTACAGGGGCACTGGAGTTTGCACTCTACATCGATTTTACAGCTTGGACCCCCAAAACTGTTTCAGTGCCTAAACCCTGGTGATTTTCAATCAAATGTACGACCCTACATCTCTAAATCCTTTAAAAAAAATAAGATGCAGCTTATTAAAAGCACACGAAGCATCTTGGACAGACCTTTGCATTGGCAACTTTCTAGGAGTAATGGAATTGCCTCTCTGAGGACTATCCCAGGGGTTGGAAGAGGCTCTTTCCTTCACCAAGATATGCCTTTGTCACATTCGTTGCTTCTTTCAAATGCAGAATTGGCAAGTGAGGTTCTGGAGATAAGTGTTTGAATCTCAGCTGAGTAGCAGAGCTGTGACACCTCAAGGACTGAGCAGAGGTGGCACCTTCAACCAAAGTGTTACCACAACTGCCAGACGTGAGTCAACATCTCAGCACTCCTCTGGGAGACAATTATTCCTACAGTCTCCTTCCCTACAGTGGTGTGTGAATTCAAAGTGTCAGTACAGAGAACAGCTCCGGAGCCACTGGCAACATGAAGATTAGGAGAATCAAGTGATAACACTCAGTGCTTGCATTCAATGTTTTACCCATATCTAAGGAGTCTTGAAAGCCCTCCCTGAATCCCAGCAGGTCTGTCAGATTCTCTCCTACCTTCTTTCAACTCTGTGCTCCCAATAGGGAAATGTTTCTGAACAGGTTAGGAAGGGGTTGGGGGAACAGAACTCTTTGGAAAGTGAAAACCAACACATTTTCTGCTATTTCTCCCACTTGGGAAAGATGCTTCAGCCCACAGCTCACCAGCCTGAACCTTGAAAGAGAAAAGCTGATTATACCCCCTAGCAAAGAACCTATCTTTTACCTATCTCTCATCCAAGCTATTTGGAGTACAATGTAAGGTCCTTTTTCAGCAGTCAAATCTTCCCTGGTGCTGACAGGTACAACTGCTAGTTGGCAGCTGTGTCCCCACACATCCACCCTCTCTGCTCTGAAGAAGGCACAGTAATCCCAGCCCCTTTTCTGCACTTCAGCAGAAAAATCCACCCCCTAATTGGTGGCTGTGATGAAAACCCATCAGGTTCAATTCTTTACTCCAACTCCACCTCCCCTCTTCGCTTTCCAAGGTCCCACACCTCACATACAGAGCTCCTGGCCCTGTTTTTGCAAACTCAGAGATATTTCTATTTCTAACTGTAGCTCAGAGTACAGGAACTCTCCTGCAGCACTTGACAGGACTAAGCAACAGTTCTGCTTCCAAGACCAGGAATATCTCTTAAGAAGATGAAGGCACTCACTATGTCTCTGCCCAGAAGCTACAAACACAAATTTCTGTACCTTAGACCAAAGACACACAACCTGCTCTCAACCTCCCCAGTGTGGGGTGTGAGTTTGCAGCTCGCTGAGAGGAAGAGGCTACTGGAGCCACTGGCCTCAGCACAGCCTGGAGCATCCTGCAGCTGCAGTTAATGGGGGCAAAAAGGCTGCATTTGTCAGCCTGACAAAACACTCCCGAGATGTGGCATTTTCTCTGAGTTCAATGACTCCCCATGCAGAGCTTCCTCTCTCCCGAGCGGTGCTCCTGCAGCCCTTCATCCAGATCTCTTCTTCCCACCAGAAGGAACAAAAAGCCCGAAGCTATTCAGCTGCACTGACCAGACTCCCCTCCCTGGACTCTGCCTGTGAGAGTGATGTTTATCTTTCATTTCTCCTCTTGAGCCCAGTGCAGCAAAATCCTACTGAAGATGAATCCCCTCTTTTAAAAATGTTGAACTTCAATGGAAGCAGTTTTTAGTCAAAGTTTTGCTGATAACTCATGGTGAAGAATAAAGCCTTTGGTTTATAAACAACTGTGCTTGTATCATCTGGTCTCTCTTCTTGTCACACCTTGCACTTGATCTTGCAGAGGTGACTGAAATGGCTTCTGTCAGTTGTTGCTCCAAAGAACCATTGGATTGTGTCTGTCCAGTGCAGCTGCACAACCCCGTGTCATCACGGACAGTCACACTGACAGTCCTTGCTGAATCACTGCTGACCAGCACAGGCAGCAGCAAATATCACAGAAGGTTGGAAGCTCTTTATGGGCCCCACACTAGCACCATACCAGTCACCCAAATGAGAAAAAGGGAGTTTCAGTTATTTTGTCACAGCTGTGTTTCCTGTTCACTGGATTCTGCAAATCCCAATTCACCCTGAGAGTTTTGTTCTTTACACCAAACCCATCTCCTGGGGAAGGTGCATCAACCAAGTGTCTCTCCTGGACCTGTCTCGTCAACAGCAGTGCCCAGGAGCACAAATCCCCTCTTATCCCAATCCCAGGTACCTTTTATATTTAAATGAAGCATTAAAATTACATGCTTTGAGAGATAATACTTGTGACTTACTGCAGACTGCTAAAGCAAAGGCACAAATTCCCATCAGGAAGCAAGGAATAGTTTTACGGCTGTGAAGCTTTGTGGAGCCAGGAACATGCCCGCTGCAATGTGAGCTGATCATATGGCACAGCAGATTCTGGTGTTCTCTTTGTCGTATGTCACGTACTTCAGAGCTTTTGTGCCAACTGCCAGGAGACAAGAAAAACGTACTATTAGTGGGGGAAGATCAAATATTCCATTTTAGTGGCAAATTGTAGGGGCCTAAGCTCTGGGCTGTCTTCAGTAACAAAAGTATTCGTGTTTTTACATATATATGCTGATGTAGTCCCAAGTTTATTAGTAAAGAAATGCAAAAGTACCTGGCTCTCTGCAGCCTGCAGGGAAAAAGCTGTGCTCCTGATGCTTAGTTCTCAAGGCTTTGAGTTTACGAACATTGATTTTCTGATTTACAAGTAGCCATGAACTAAAAAAATTAGTCCAAATCCCCCTCCAATAAACAAACAAATCCCTGTGTTTCCTTTATCACTGTTCCTCTCCAGCGCTTCTGTTTATCCTCATCACCCATGGTGAGGACATGGCACAGTGACGTGCAGGAGGGAGTCCCTGGGGACAGCTGGCAGCAGCTGGTGACACACGGCCCTGGCACTGCGTGACTTCTCCAGGCACAGTCCCAGCAAACATCTCTGCCCAGAGAGCCCGGCCAGCAGCTCTTGGGGCTCAGGCAGCACAGCCCTGCAGTGGCCCTGGGTGGGAAAAGGACGGGGGGCAAAGCTCTTCTGAAGATGATTTCAGGACTGAAAGTAGAGCACAGGGAGCAAACCCTCAGCTCCATTTCATCAAGGCTTTTAAAACTAAGTTTAATACAGATCTAGAGAGACAAAGTCTGATCCAAAGGCAATGGAAAAACTAGGGGAGGACTTCACTGCTCTCACTAAAGCTTACGTAGGTACCCACACAGCTGAGGTTTCCACTGCCTGAAATCCCCTTTCAGCAGCAACATCTGACACAGCTAGACATACCCTCACATAATTAAGCCAGAGAAACATTAGACTGACAGTATCACATATGGTTCTCAGCTTCCCCTAGAACCTGGAGACAAGAGTCAGCTTACAGATAAAACTGGTAGCAGTGAGATTCCCCGCCTGGTGCTGCTGGATTGCAGCACAGTCTCCTTTTCTGCATAATGTACACCCCTGCACCAGGTGCCTCTCTGAGGAGTTCAGGAAGAAGAAACCTCTAAGACCAGGTAGATAATGAGGAGATAAATGACAAAACAGAGACGTTGAGTCACACACAGAGCTATCAGCCTCACCCCAAGAGCTGTGCCAGGAGTCAAAGCACAACTGGAGAGCTCTCGGTGCTGCTTTGCGGTGCTCCGACTGTGGCTGCTGCTGGAAGAGTTTAAATAATCCACCTTTAAAAGGTGCTGCCAACCTCCAAGGCAGAATCACCATTCAGTTCAAACACCCCCAGAGCTGAACCCAGCTCTGTCCTTGTTTGGTGTTTAATCACTGACTTCCACCAAAACCCGTTGAAATCCAGGAAAAAGTTCACACTGTTTCAAATGAGCTCTGACCCAGACACCAAGCACGAGGCTTGACTGGGAATTGTTTCTTTGGCAAAAGGAGATTCCTTGGGCTTCCATCCTTTTCTCACATCTGTCAATAGTTTTTATATGATTAATATAAAACAAATATTAAAAAACATCCATTTGATTAGCTGTTCCTCCAAAACAGGGCAGGACTTTCCCTCTCCACCATGCAGGATGCACCATCCTTGCAGACCCCATCAGCTCCTCTCAGAGTTGCTCTCATGAAATGCAGACTGTTCACCTGAAAGTAATTTCTCTGTGTGGACTAAGAAATATTACAGTAGTCAAGAAATGGAAGAGTTTCCAGTATCTGAAGTATCCAGTATCCAAAGCTGGACACAACCCAACAACAGGTTGAGTTGTGGAGGAGAGCGTGCTGTAGGTTTTGCACAGTCCGAGTGGAGTTTAGCCTGCTGAATGAGCCACTCCCTCTTTGAGGGAGAAATTTGCAGATAAAAATTCTCTAACTTTTCCATCAGTAGAAAAGGCCATTTAATAGGAATAAAAGCCTTCCCACCTTGAACAAAAACAAATCAAGTACCAAAAGCAACACTGCACTGGGCATGTGAGTTCCAGAGCTTCTTCAGCAAGACAAAAGGTAAACCAGGTTGCCAAATCAAACCTGCTGCTCCCCCTGGCACTACCCTGTGCTCTCCAGCTCAGACCTCTGCCAGCTGTTTGGCACCATCACTACAATGCACAGTCTATTCATATGCTATGTTGTGTAACAACAAAAACCTCCCCGAAGCCAAGACTGTCTCCTTTCCACTCACATGCATGGTAAAGGAACAGGATTTTTTTTTTTTTCATTGTACAAGTCTGTCTTTCAGGGGAGGAGAAAGAATTCACATCTAAGTGTAATAGTGGTTTGAGTTTCCGCAGGAAATGACTTGGGGTTATTAATATGTATTTTTTTCCACTGTAAAATGATCTCAAATGCTTTAACACAAGGAGAAGATCCTAAAAATCCAGAGTGGCTGAAAGTCACTGTAATAGCACACAATTTACACTCTATCTCTTCTGCAAAAAACAAGGACAAAGCCTTTGATCCCCTCATCTTCTCTGGTGGCCAGTGTAGTCTCTGCCAGCTGTAATATTCAGTACTGAAGGTCTCAGACTTCATTGCAGCGCTCCAAAGGTGCTTTCATGGCTTTGGGTGCACGAGAGGTGAGGAGCAGATTTCCAGGGCTCATATCTGTTACACAGGTGCTTGAAATGACACGAAATTGGCCTCAGCGACCCTGCCAGTGCCGTCCTGCAGCCAGCCTGCAGCTGCCTCCAGAGCGAGCAGCCACCAGCAGGCAGATCCCCCGCGGGCACACATCCATGGGGCACCTTTCACTGCCGGGGCCTCTGCTCTTCTCACAGGGCATCAGGAACCACAGAGCACTTGCTCGTGAGCGCTGTGATTACAAGGTACAAGAACAAGTCCCTCCTCTGTTCTTTATGTTTGGGAGGGTTTTTAAAACCATTCAACTACGTTCCTGAAATAATGCTGACTGAAACCTGTTACACAGTCCTCTTTTGAGACCTTGGAGAGGGTTCAGAGTCCCTCCAGTGGCTCCTCCGGCACTAGGACACTTGCCTCTCAGACATCTGAGTGGGGAGAGAGACCTCTAACTTTAAAATAAAGTATACCTGTAAATTTAAATCTAAGGGCCTATTCAACTCTGTAAGACAGATGTAAACGTAGATGTTAACAACACAATAAGAAGTGGGGGATCAAATCTGCTTTTCCTTATAGTTTTGCAGCTCTGGAGTGACCCCACTGCAGTCAGTGTGCACAGTCCATGCTTTTAGATAATCCTTTGCACCTGGGTGAGGACTCTGGTTCAGAAACAATTTCAAAGAGTGATGAAGCCCCGTGCATGTTGCAGAGCATAAACATTGTTCTGATGAGATTCAATGCCAAGGTGCAGGGATTATACATGAGTGTGCTGGTAACTTGAGACAAGGATCTGCATGGCACACGCTCTGGAGTGAGCAGTGCAGCCAAATCAGTCTCCAGCTATCCCGGGGCATACTGTGCTGCAGTTGCTTTCAAGACCTCCTTGTCATCCACTTCCACTTCAACATTACATTCCATTTACAGGCTCTGCACTAACAGATGACAACTTTGAGCCTCTAAGTATAGGATTAAGAAATGAATGTATGGATCTCATCTGACAGCACATGCTTGGATTCTAACAAACCTCACCCCTGGACTTCTCCAGAGACATCCCAGTCTCTGCCCTTCTCACTTGGATACTCTATCAAGACCCCTCTGAACCTGGCAAAAGCAAAATACTTTCCTGATACTTTGGCAAGAGATCAGTTAAGTCTTTTCACTTCCTGCTGAGTAGGAACCTGATAGGAAGAGGATCATCCATGTGGTGACAGGGCACAAGAATATCATGAGAAACATCAGTGCCCACCTGGCCAGGCAGAACTTGTACAAGTAAAATCAAACTCACTCAAAGGCTGGAGCTGTGCTCTATGGCATCACTACCTCACAGCTGACAATGAGGGCACAAAGGCAGCATTTCACATGGTCCCTATCCTGAATAAAAAATTCACTCTCAGCAATAAAATTCCACCCAGAATGTACTTTAGGAGGACAACAAGTTATAAAGATGATCCCTAACAGGGATCCTCTGCTTCAAAACCCTCCCTGCCCACCTTTCACCCAGCCAGCACTTAGTTTGAAAACCTGGCACAGATGAATGGAGCAATGAGAGCCTCCTTTCAATTTGCCAAGGCAACAGCATTCAGCTGCCCACCTTATATACCATGACCTTCACAACCAAACAAAGGAGCACAAGTTATTCACTGAGAAAATCAAGGGCTTTATAAAAAAAGACATTGGACATGGCTACTTAAACAACCCTCACCACGTAGACTACTACTGTCTGCTTCCTAACAAGCAGGAAAATTTGTTAGGATGTTCTAAAATTAGGTGCTGAGCACCTGAAAAAAAATTCTATTCAAAGCGGACAATAAAATGCCACATGGAGCTATATTTTAAGAAGGCTGGGTATGTTTCTCTGCATTAACACAAATGGCTCCAGAGGGTAAACTTTGCACATGAAGTACATGTGTAAAGAATTGTCCAGAGAAGCTGTGGCTGCCCCATCCCTGGAAGTGTTCGATGCCAGGTGGGACAGGGCTTGGTACAAGCTGGGATAGTGGAAGGTGTCCCTGCCCATGGCAGGGGTGGAATGACATGAGCACTAAGGTTCCTCCCAACCCAAACCAGTCTGGGATTCCATGAGTCTATGATTCTGCATTATTAATCATTTGCATACCAATACTTTTTAGAATATTACAAGAAAACCATATAGGGAGTAACAAGATATTCAGGTTCATAAGACAATTTGATCCTTGATGACTTGGCTTTGTGTACAATAAGTACCTGAGGACTTATTCTGACAGTAATTATACTGAGCTCCCTATTCCTGTTTGATTAAAATGCATCTTCAAAAAAGCCACTTGCAGTCCTTAGACATCTGGAGAAATGGAAAATTCACCAGCTTCTTCAGGTAGCTTGTCACCCAGCCTGCTGAAAGATGTGCTCCTTGTGTACATAGACAAATGGGAAACATCAGTATTCCAGACTCCTGCATCATCCCCCTTTTAACTCTGATTGATCACAGTTCTCACACGCTCCAGGCCCAATTCCACCCGGTGTGAAGTGCTCTGTTAATGCCTGTGGGTGTGCAGAAGAGACTCGGTGCGTGGTGAGAGCAAAGTTGGAGGGGAGAAGTGCCTTCTCCTCAGAGAACAGGTTTTGCTGTGCTGCAGAGTGACTTGAGCAGCAAATTATTTTTTAAGAGTTTAACAGGAGTAAGTTCCCATGGATATGTGTGTGTATCCTACATGTTCAAGAAAACAAGTGTCTCTCAGGCTCACTAATGCCTAGTGTTGCTCAATTAAACATTCTTGGGCTGGAAGGAAAAATGGGAAGTTGAAATTAGGTATTTACTAAACAGACAAAGTAATTATCTGTCTAGAAGAACTTATTACTCTGCTTGTCTCTAACATCTCATGTGATCACCCAAAACAAATCAGGTAACACAGCAGACAACAAAATATCTGTTCTGTTCTCTTTTTGCCTCTGTCCTGGCCACTAGATGAAGACAGATGAAAAAACAGTGAGAGAACAATTTCAAAACAAAAAGGAGACAGGACTGCAAAAGTTGCATGCAACCTAATTCTCAGAGAAGATCTATTTATGCCAAATCCGGATCTTGCTTGAAGTCTGTGGCAGTCAATCCCCTTGACTGCCATGCAGGCAGGATTTGTCCCTGGTAAAGTATCCGCCTGCATTCCCAGCTGCTCTGTCCAGCTGCCGCAGAGGAATGCAGCGCTGCCGAGGGTGCTGGCATGGGATGGAGTCCAAACTTCCAGTGAAAAGAAAATTCCACCTCAGTGCTTGGATCTAAACTTTGTCGGTGCGATGGCTGAATCTGATAAAGCAAACCCCTGCCTGACAATAATTCAATTTAGATTCTTCTCCCTCACCAGCATTCAAATCGTGTTTGAACCAGCACTTTACTGAATATAGCTTTAAGTGCACTGGGGAGAGACACGTACACTGATGAGCAGTACCAGGAAGGAAAGCAGGGTTGTATTGGTGCGTGTGTTCACTTCACAGCAGAGTAGAAGTAGAACCAAGTACTCAAGCAATATTTTTACAGGGCTGAATCCTGCTCCTACAAGTCAACAAGGCTTTCACCACTTCGTAGCATGCCACAGAGAACTAGATGACAATTTGCACAAAAGCACTTTGAGGAGGGATTAAAACAAGCAAATAAACACGTATCAGTCATTTTAGCACTCTGTTTTAAACAAAAATGTTTGAAGGCATAAAAGCCAGTTGATTCTTATTAGAAATCAATGGTAGCTGAGGAAATACAGCATTCTGTTACCCTTGGAAAGCTGTCCTTTGGCTAAGGACTGCCCTAATCTCTGCTTTCTCTAAAATAAGATCGAAATGTAAGGTGCTTATTGATTTTGCAACCGTCCCCAGACTTCTTGCCTAAGGGGAAAAGTTGTCTCTGTGAACCTCATTCATCCCACTCTGTGCTTCCACCTCTTCAGGAGAACCAACTACTGCTAAAGCTCGATTTTAAATCTTACTACAGCATTTCAGAGTAAAATTCAAAATACGAGCTATTTCCAGGGAGAGAGGAGGCTGTTTCAGGCCCGGTTCGGTATCCACCTCCACCTCAGCCTCTCTCCGAGCGCATCTGGGGCGTCCTGCGTGGGGCACTTGCGGAGCGCGGCTGCCTCTGGCTCTCCCTGTTGGCCGCTGACATCTCTTTGCCTGATGACTTGAAGCACAGCACCGAGCCCATCGCCAGCGGTGCCACCGCGGGAGGGAAAAGCCAAATTTCAGCGGAGTAGCCAGGAAAACTTTTCAGGCAGCTCCCGCAGGCTGACGCTGCCCGGCGGGGCTCGTTCCGCGCGGGGCGTGGGGCGCTCCGGTCCCGTTCCCGGCGCGGGGAGCCCCGTTCCCGACGGGGAGAGCCCCGTTCCCGGAGGAGAGAGCCCCGTTCCCGGCGGGGAGAGCCTCGCTCCCGGCGGGGAGAGCCCCGTTCCCGGCTCGGGGAGCCCCGTTCCCGGAGGCNTCCCGGCTCGCCCCGTTCCCGGAGGCGAGGGCCCCGTTCCCGGCTCGGGGAGCCGCTCTCCGCACGGTCCCCGCCCGGGCTGAGCGCGGCCGGCGGCTCCCGCACGCTGCGCCGTCGCCCCGGAGCCCTCCCGGCCCCGGACGGCACCTGCCCGGCCGCTCGGCGCTGCCGGC